>JADLZK010001672.1:0-72103 GCA_015847255.1 Hyparrhenia diplandra
ATACTTCAAACCGGTGGAATATAATTATATGCAACAAATAATTTTTATTTTTACATCATATAGTTTGTCGAATAAACAAATGACTAAATGAGATGATAAATAACACACTTATAAAACCAACTTCCACTAATCTGGCCACAAATTTTAGGTAATAATATCGATCTATAGAGCTAATAGCTAGGTGTTTATTTCTTGGATGTAAATTGGTCTAAGTAATAATTTATGTGATTGTTAGCTGAATATCTGACTCGTACTAACGATTTCACTAGTTGAACCAAACTGCTCCCCCGGTCACAAAATAAGTTGTTCTCCCTTCTGATTCAACACTTTTAACTTGACAAAATATATACAAAAATTAATATTTGTAGAATATAATTAGTATCATTAGAAAGATGGTGTTGAATCTATTTTCATAATAAAATTAGAGAATACTCCCTCTGTACACAAAAATATGCACTTATGAGATCCGTGCGATCAAATTTGGTGAAATATATTTGTTATGAAAATAT
The DNA here is from genome assembly GCA_015847255.1 of Hyparrhenia diplandra. Taxonomy (NCBI): domain Eukaryota; kingdom Viridiplantae; phylum Streptophyta; class Magnoliopsida; order Poales; family Poaceae; genus Hyparrhenia; species Hyparrhenia diplandra. The sequence goes on from JADLZK010001672.1 coordinate 510, forward strand.
ATCCTATTACTAATATAATGTACTTATTTTGTATCAAGAATTTCGTCATAGTCCGAACTGTTCGACGCCTCGATAAACGAGAATTTTATATTTTTCGACGAAAGGAGTAGCTAAGAACAACTAATTTAAGTTCCTACTAGCTAGCTAACTATTGATACAATTTGATAGCAATGATGAATCCAAATAGGACCTGCATGGAATCACGTGTGACAATTGAAGAACAACTAATCATGATTAATTAATCGCTCGATAACTGATCATATATTTGGGTTGCACACTTCCCAATCACAATTGATAGAGTATCACAGGATGAGTCGTGCTCCTACATGAACGCGACTCCTTTTCCGCCCTCTAAGAGCAAGTATTATAATCTTACCGTGGCAAGTTTTGTAAGGTTCTTCTACGGCCTTCTCAGCCCCCATCCATACTGATGGTTAACTCTTTCTAATTAATGCGGGGTCCACTTGTCTATCTCACGTAGTTTCTTGGTTTTCTTGTGCGGTTTGTAAGCTTACTGGCCTACTTCTCCTCTCTCTCCTCCCTTCTCTCCTCCACGTCAGCATTTACTTAGGTTCATACGCCATAATACTTGCTCTAACCACTGCGCCTGGGCCGTCGGCAACATCTTTGCCTCACCTCGTCCTCTACCCCCGTGCGTCGATTCATCCGCTAATCCGTCGACTCCATCAACCAACCACTGACTAGACTCCACCATCCATGCTTCGCCCACCGCCATCTTCACCCCATGGCTGGCGGTGTTCTTATTTTGCCTTGCTACCCCGCCCACCCACCGTCGGGCCAGCCTGTCATCTAGATACAGATTTAGGGGCTGAGGTCACAAACACATGACCGCCGTGGTATTGGAGCATGGATGGTGGAGTCATCCGCATAAAATCACTTTCTATACTCCCACTATTCTAAATTATAAGTCGCTTTGACTTTTACGGGTCATCCGTTTAGTTATGTATCTAGACATGGATGAACCAAAAAGAAGATAAAGCGACTTATAATTTGGGATGAAGAGAGTATCATTTATATTCTTTAGTAGTTTTTATATCTAGCGACACTCTAGATAGCCACTCTCTTTTGTTCTATATTTGTCTAGAGAAAAAATTCGAAATAAAAGATGACTTTTCTCGATCTGATAAAGTAGGTGTGGAATGACATATTTTTTTAATCAATGACTAGGTAAATGCCCGTGCGTTGCAACGGGTAAAAAATAATACCATGATACTTTCGGTGTTTGGAACTGAATTTCTTCTATAATTATCCGTAAGCCAATAGCTGGATAAAAAAAAAAAATCATGGCACATATTTTGGCCATTGTGTGCAACATCAGATGAATTACCAATACCTACCTAGCATCTCAACCCTTCTTCGGTTGTCATCTAGGACAATGGTAGCATGACAATGATGTGCAATGATGTCTGTCCACAGTACACTTCATTGCCTATTTGATCTCGTGAATTAAAACCAATATATCTAAAAGGTGCTTTCCATTTTATTATTAGATTGTTTTCCAATTCCTTTATGTTCCTAATACCAGATGTAGATGTACTAAAGCACATGCTATTTCTCCAGAGTAAAAAGAGCTTTCTATACTAAACAAAGATTGCAGTAATAAACAGATCAAATGTTTCTGATGAACAATTACAAAGAATGCAGATGGACTGCTCTTCTATGCCAATGCTGCTAAGATACGGAAGACTTATGTCCATGTGGACTCTGGTGCACAGAGATAGTACATTGGTGGTTTCAATGAAACTGCGGGTCCATATATTCCAGCAGCTGACAGTCTCCAAGAGTTCATACCATCAAAGTCACTTGAGCTTTTGCTATATTCTTGGTGAGGAGGTGCAACTTGAATAATAATATAGATAATTTTGGATATAAGATGGTACTCTTTCGTTCATACAAATGCCCTTGTCTTTAACTCCAAAATTAGTTGCAGCTCTTATTCCGGTTATTGTCATCATTTGACCCTTTGCCGGACAAGAGATCACGAGGAACACGGGAATGTCAAGAAAACAATATTCAAATAATCAGATAAAGCTAGTAGTTAGTGAATCTAAGGAGGTGCCCTCGATGGATGGGAAACACTAATAATACACTATGCTCGGAGGCTTAGAAATCTTCACTAATGTATTAAACATGAAAAGGTTATTAGCTAATTATCAGACTGCTCAATACATTTATTTGCTACTGGGGAAAACAATTGGTAGTATCAAAGGACCTTATACATAAGCACAATTTGTGAATATTGATTTATTAAAATATGAATATATATATCGCTAGTTGTAGAGAAAAAGACACCAATTTGAGAACAGAAGATAAGTTACTTACCAAATGCAATGAGATCTCACACAATGCCTCAGCCTGCCAGGAGATAGCATCAGCCATCATACTGACATTGTGGTCGTATCATGGAAATACTCAGCTTGTAATTCTTGAAGGAAAAAGATACAATATGACTGTTAATAGAAACCCTGTGCTGAACAACAACAAACAGAGATACAGCTGACAGACTGACAGAGATACAACTTTGTAAACTATTTATTTCTGATTTGAAACAAATCCATTAAAAAGGGGTTGAAAATCCTCAGTTTAACTGAAATCACTGGACCACAAATTTCCACCTATATAAAAAAAAATCATATCAGTAGTTGTAGACATTCTCTAAAAGGCATAACAAGGTGAACTATTGGGATACGATTGCCAAGGCAGAAAATAATACTTCTGATTAACAGGGTGAACTCAGTTGGCTTTTTTTTTTTTTTACTAAACTACAGCCTAAATAGCAGGTGCATTAATTAAACACTACGACATGTTTGTCCAAGGGGATTCGCACATATGCAACATCTATGGCAGAAAGAAACATAATGAATGGACACATTAATTACAGGTTTTGCTCTCGTATACCTTATCTCAGTTTCATTTGTTGAAAAGGCACCACTGTCACCAATCATATCACCTGCAGCGCGTTCTTCAGGCTTTGCTTCAACGCAGAGTGGGAAGGAATTAATCCTCGCTGGATTGATAGTAATATTTGATTTCACACTGAATTCATTGGGTTGATAATAATCATAATTATTTAACCTACAATATGTTCAGATTAGTATTTTTCAGGCTTTCAGCAGTCAAGAAGTTCTCTGAGTTTTTCATGCTTAGGTATAATAATTAGGTATAATAATTAGTAGAGGGACTCCCTCTTGAATTAACAAGCATCCTTTTCAGTTACTAAATTTCATTTGAAAGCAATGGCAAGCATCAATGAACATGTATCTTTCAATTTGTCATTTCACTGACTTAAGTTGCAGTAGCAGCAGACATTTCCTCGATGAACACGTATCTTTCAAACTAAAATTGGGAACCAACAAATGATCTGGTCATTCCCCAGGCCACAAAACAATAAATAATATGCATGATTCAACCCATCCTCCTGCAACTATATTATATGGAATCAGCCTGCTGAGTCAAGCTGAACCACAGAACATTTCAATTTTTCATACATCTCCGATCTCCCCCTATAAACAATGACAAATACTAAAATCTAAATAGCTGAAATGCAGAGCACAAAGACACATGAAGGAGCGCATGTACCAGCACATCCTGTGAGGATGAAGGATCTTGGAGAGCGCTTATCATTATCGAAGCAGCAGACCTCGATGCCATCGTTGCCGGCCTTGTCCCCTTCCGTGGACGGGCTCCAGTGACCCGGTCCGCCCCTTAATATGAGAACCGCAGAACCCCACAAATCGAGTCGAGTTCCCCTCACCTCACCCCCTTGGGCAGGCCATCACCGCCCCCATTCTTCGTCCATCTGGATCCCCACACCTCCACGTCCCTCGCACTGCCGCCGTTGCTGAGGCCGTCCGCAGCTGGAGCTTCTTCCACCTCACAGATGGGGCTGGGGTCGAGACAGAGTAGTGTGGGGGGGCGAGGGGCGTTTGCTAGGCGGCACGACACGCGGAGCTGGAGGCGACCGGGTGAGACGGGGAGACAAGGGGCGGACGACATGGTGGCCAGGTGGTGCGGCGGCGTGATGGGCGGCGACGAATGGTGAGGAAGGCGCAGCGGCGGGCGCTCCTCCTCCTGCGGCGCGGCGGCGGCTTCACGGAGGACGCGGAGGTCGCGCCTAGGACCGGCCGCTTCACGGAGGCGGCGTGAGTGGGGAAGGCGTGGATGGCTGCGCGGTTGGGGAGGACAGCCGGCGGGCAGCGCGGAGGGTCACGACGGGTAGACGCCGCGAAGGAGTTTTTGAATTCCGGATGCGGGAAGTCGGGCAATGCTTTGTTGCGGGGTGAGGCAAAGGTAGCCGGGGAAGAGAGGGAGCGGGGTGAATCGATGGGGAGGCGGGCAGACGATATCGTTTGGTCCGTTTTAGGAGTAGAGATAATAGTGCTCCCTTCGTTTTACAATACTTACTGATTCTTTTGGCTCATATAAACTGCTTTCGTTTTATTTAAATTTTTTATCTAAATTATAAAACAAATAAAACGTCATTACAATATTTTTAGTAATATAATAAGTCATAACAAAAGTGGTAATATTTATTAAAAAAAGTTGAATAAGGCGAGAGGTTAAACATGGTTTATATGGTCGAAAAATTGCGAGGATTGTGGCACGGAGGGAGTATGTGAATCCAGCTGGGAACGACAAACCTCCTCGTCCATCCCCACTCTTCAAGTTCCGTACACGGCACTCCCCGCCGTCGAGACCCTCTGCATCCGCCGCTCCATGGACACGCCGCCGCCCTCTCTCCCGCCGTCCACCCTCCTCTGGCCGGACCTCCTCGCGGGCGCCGCGTCATCTACGCGCCGCCTCGTCGCCGCGCACTCCCGCCACTTCCTCGCCCTGTCCTCTCTCCTTCTGCTCCCGCTTGCCGTCGTCCTCCTCGCACTCCCCTGTCCATTCCTCCCCGCCTCCGCCTCCTCCCCCGCCACCCCTCCGTGTCTCTCCGGGCCCTGCCGGATCCGCCGAGGAACCCGCTACCCATCCCGCTGCCGCTTCTCGCCCTCGCCGCCGGGCTCCTCTACCTCGCCGCCTTCGCCGCCGCCGCGGCCAGCGCGCACGCAGGCTTCTTCGGCCGCCCCGTCCGGCTCCTCGCCTCGCTCCGCTCTGTGCCAGCCTCCGTCCTACGCCTCGTCCTCACCGCCATCCCGGTCTCTCCTCTCGCACTCCTTCCGCTCCTCCCGCTCCCCGCTGCGCTCGGCGCCGCGCTGCCGTCCTCGGCTTCATCCTTTTATCCCCGTTCTGGTCCTCGCTGGCGCCGCTGCCGTGGTCGAATCGGCCACAGGCCTCACACCGCTCCGCCGGAGCTGCCGGCTCCTCTCTGGCGCCCGCCTCGCAGCCCTCACCTCGTTCCTGGTCTTCGCCGCCGGGATTGGGGTCACGCTCTGGGGCTTCGGTGGTGTGGCTGCCGAGACGTACGAAGCTGGGGCTGGGTGGGCTGGGATGGCTCCCGTGGTGGTCAAGGCGGTGGCTGGCACAGCGCTGCTGGCGGTGATGATGCTGTACGGGATGGTGGCCAACGTTGTGCTCTATATGCACTGCCGCGCGATGCACGGAGAGCTCGCAGGGGAGATCTACAATGAGTTCGCCAACATGTATGTCTTCCTACCCTTTGACGATGGAAAAGATCGCCATGTTGTCTCAGTGGTCACCATGTGGCCGTGATTGCTTTCAGTGGAAGCAATCAAGGTTTTGGGCATTTCAGTTCTGTACATGAGTGTGTGTGTGTGTGTAATTGCGATGAAATGTTCAGAACATGTAGACTACTATCAGTGTAAGAGATCCATGCTTTTGGTTACTACTATCAGTGTAAGAGATCCATGCTTTTGGTTTTGTACTAAAATAGAAAAGGATTTGAGTATCATATACCCTGTCGATGGGAATCAAATGTAAACTGGTCATTCGTTGTGTCCTAGGTTTCATACAACTCTGGTATAAGAATACGTCGGTGGTTAGAAAAGTACTTGTCCTGCATATCATAATACTGTACTTAGGATTGCTTAGAACAAACCCTAGAATGCATTTCGCTCCAGTTGCAAGCTGTCCTGCTGAAATAGTAGATAGAGTAATCAACTAAGGCGAGACCGGTGCAATACATCACTGTACACTCGCAAGCTTTTCGCATTCACAGAAATGCCAAATGTCATACTTAGGATTGATCAACATAATTGTCCTTAACAAAAAAGTAGAACAAACAAACGAGGAAGATTCTATCTTAAAAAAAAGACGGTTTTTATTGAGCATTGAGGAACAAAAGAATGTAGCCTAAAATAGCAAAAAGAAGTAGGTCTGTTTTCATTCTTCAAGAACCGCATATCTTGCCGAGATCCTCATCCCTAAAGGTACCTGACAATAGTATTATTGGATGGATTCGATACAGAACTCACATAAAATACAAGAAGTTGACTAGGTGGATTGGTCCGGTGAAGAAGCCCCACTGTTTTTTGTTGAATCACTTATCTTTTGAAACTGGGCATAAAGAAACACTCATGGTTAGTCATTTGATAATTCACTCTGTAGTGCATTACATCATATTTTTTTTCATGAATAGAACAATTGGCATACTAATAGGGATGAAAAAATGAAATGGCAAATGGAATAAACTAATGGTGTTTGTTGGCATGGTGAGTATTTTCTCCAGAAACATGAGAGCTTCATGTGGTGAATTATTTTTGTTATGAGATAATGATATGTTCACTTAGTACCCTTGGAATGGCATTGGAACTGCAGTGCACTACTTTTTAAATTTGCATGTTTAAACCATTGACAAAGTTAAGCTGGCTCCCTCACCAAAATTAAATGTCACTAGTGTTTTAGGTGTTTGAACTAAATGTCATTGATATTTACTGATCTACCATATTCTGTATAACTATCCAGCCATAGGCTCATTTTTTAAAGAGGATATGTTCGATCTGCTGTTCCTACTTTCAATCTTTATTGCTGGCTTTCTTTCCTTGGAGACAATGTACCTGCTCCTATTTTTAGCACTAGTATCAGGGCGCGGCGCATCCGCCCCATATTGCACACATTTTGGAAACTGGAGATGAATGCAACATGGATTGAGTTTAGGTGTGATGGATCATAGTTTTAGCATGTACATATGAGACATGAATCTCGTAAGAAAATTATACAGTCTTAAGGTACACTCTTATAGAATCAGGTTCGAGTCCAGGAGCATACAAGGTTAATATCATAAACTCTGGTGATCGATGTTTCTGCACATATTAGAGACATGCTAATATTTCACATGACATTAGTAGCCATTGGAGGGGGTGGGAATTTTATATTAGTAGGATTTGTACATAGCGTTGGCGGATTGGATGAATCATAGCCGGCTTTGGTCTGTATGTGCTATGTCTTCCTTCATCCTGATGATGGTAGTGCTGTCTTTGATGGCATTGTGATGAAACACTGATAGACTTCACATCTGGTCTGGCATGGGGCAATAAACTGTATGCAATCTGGTGGAGTTGTAGGCTTCCTGTGAAGTGGAGTTCCTGGCTTTGTTTATTGCCTCAGATTACATACCGTTTATTGCCTCGGATTACATACCGAGAAACAAAGCTTCCCTCAGATTGCTCACTAATATTTTTAGTCAACTAAGTGAGCAATCTGAGGGGAAACTGTAATTGAAAGTACCTTGTAGTGGTAGAAGGAATCTAGGTCGTGCTTTGCAGCTATATAGCAATCCTTTGTTGAAGTAATCTACATGTGTGATTTGCTGTTGGGGAACTTGATCTATGAGCCCTTGATACATTTGTCTGATGTCCCTGTCTACTTGCTCTATCATTGATACTGCTCTGGTTGCACAGAGTTGTAAGCTGCTGATCTTGTACTGTTTATTGCGGAAACCAGCATGTTCAGCGTTGGGTAATTTGTGTCCACAATAGCATAGCAAGAGTATTAGTGACGTACTTCAGGTACCTGTAGATGCTATTTGCCTCGCCTTCTTCTGCTGTTGCTCTCCTGTTGATCTGTATCTATGATGGAAACCTGGGCCTAAAATGTGTGTCCAGGATCTTTTTGAGCAGAAATGCAGAGGTCAGTTGCATGTGTTTCTGCATTTCAGTGTTCACAGTTCGTGTGGTTAGTTATAGAAATGTTTAAATGAAAGAGAGTACAGCCTAGAGCGAGAAACGAATCTGAATCAGCATCTGCCATTGTGTGATGAATCATTGTTACCTGCTTAGTGGAGTTAGGTCCGATGTATCTGCCAAGGTTCACTGGAACACTATTTTCTTCATAGATAGGCTGACGGTGATGTTAACTCCAAATAATTCCTCGCTAATATATAATGATTCAGAAATGATAGTCACTGAAGCTCGTTATGTTCAGTAAGATTTTAGGTTCAGTCCGATGTATTACCTGCTTATAATGAAGTACATTCAGGCAATGTACTCGGAACAGTGAAGTCTCTTCATAGATAGATCCGAGTGCAGGAGCCTCGGGCTATCGGACAAAAGACCTTCACAAGTTGCTGAAGAAGTTTCCGGACGTTCTTGGGAACAATCTTGACAGCGAGGCGAAGCTGAATGTGAGCAAGCTGGACAGCTACTGGGGAATAAATGGGAAGACTCTGCGGAGCCTTCTCCTGAGGAAGCCAAAAAGTTTTGGGCTACAATATTGATTGCAGGGGGATTGCATTGCCCAGTGCACCCGCTGTTGGGTTAGGTTCTAATAATGTTTTGTTCTTCGTCGCCACATCATTGTTCAGAAACTTCAGGCTTCATTTTGCAGGCTGAGTGAAAATTCAGACTACTTTTACTGGCCATTTTTTTTTTTTTTTTGCTGTAAGCTAGCACCTGTCAGATATAGGCATGATCGTAGTTTGGTGGATACTGGATAGGCGACTGTTAGTTCTCGTGTACAACAAATTCAAGAGCCAAACCATGCTGTCTGTAAAAGAGTTGCAATAAAAGGGGCTGGTTACTGAATGATCTGTGATTCTGTGACACTTCAATCGTTTGTTCTTGTTCTGTTCTGGATTTATTTGGTCATGGGAGTAGTTCCATTGTCTTATGATGAGGTTGTGTCATCATTCTTTGATGCATCCACCATTGTTCTGCCATGTTTCTGAAGATAAATGAAGATGAAAAAAGCAGAATGTGGTAACCAAGTCTAGTCTTATGGTTTTGTTCATTTTTTTTTACTTATGCTAAGTCATATGTACATCAATACATGTGATCCGGATTCTTATAGTTCCTCATGTTTATAACCTGGTTTGCAATGTCCTGTCAGTTCAGAATGTGAATTCCTTCCATTCGGATATGCTGCAGTGTACACTTTCCTAGTTGTTCAGTTGTTCTACAGGGTAAAATGGCAATTGAGTGAGGACAAATCATTTTTCGTTTTTCTTTTCTATTTTTCCCCTGGGTTCAGAAATCAATTGCTGGTGCCCCGAAGAGATCAAATCCATCAAAGTCACAGGAATCGAACCCCATTGGCATTGGTGACAGCGACCCTCGTCCGTCGTCTTCCTCCAAACATTGTCCTTGTCCATCCATGAGAGCGAATCCCTTGATGTCAGAACAGCTGAGACCATCGAGCATGGCGTCCGGGAAGAACTCCATGCTCGCCATTCTGCTCACTGCCTCCGTGTCCATCGTCGTCAGGCGATCAGAGCCAGTTCAAGGCCGCCATTGCCAACAACAGAGTGAGCAGCTGCAGCCGCAGCCACGCCGTCATTGTCGTCGGGCGGCAGCGCTGGCGCGTGGCCGTCGAAGGCGGCGACGTGGCCGAAGAGCTTGTCCTTCCTGGAGAAGGAGGTGCCACATGAGCAGACCCATCGGTCTCGTCCGCAGTGCTTCTCGTGCGTGCGCAGGTCGGCGAGCACGGAGAAGCGCTTGACGTTGCAACGGCGGCAGGTGTAGCTCTTGTCGCAGTGGCTCCGCCGGTAGTGGTTCTTGACGCAGACGGCCGTCTTGAGCGGCTGGAAGCTCCGGTGCTCCCTGTTGCGCTTGCACCCCACGAAGGGGCACGAGTAGAAGCACCGGGCCGCCGAGGACGACGACGACGACGTCGCGACGGCGGCGGGCTTGGCGAGCGCGGCCGCCGTCTTGTACTCCTCGCCGTGGCCGCGCATGTGCATGCGCAGGTTGGCGTCGCGCTTGAAGCCCTTACCACAGACCTTGCACGTGTGCACGTGTGGCGCCAGGATCTCCTCCGTCCCGAGCTCGATCACCTCGTAGGAGCCGGCCGGCGGGAGGCGGCCGTCGCTGTCCTCGTCGTCCTCGGCGTGGTCGGACGAGTCGCTGTCCCCGTCGTTGTTGGGGGTTGGCGGCGCTCCCGGTCCCGTTGGCGACCGCGTGGCGCCGCCGTCATCCTGATCCCCGCCGGTCGCGGTCGCGGCGAGGCTCTTGGAGATGGAGACGAGCTGCACGGCGATGCAGCTGAGCTCGGCCGACACCATCTGCCGCGGCGGGCGCGGCGCGGCGCCGATGATGCCGCGGAGGTGCGCGATCTTGTTCTCCAGGAATGTGAGGCACGTCAGCACCGCCGCTGCCGGGTCGTCGGAGCAGACCACCCCGGCGGCTTGGCTCTGCTCGTGCTGATGATGCGGAGCCATGCCAAGATTGCAAACCTCCATGACGATCGATCAAGTCGACGTTCTTCTCTGACACGCTGTACGTGGATCGTGTGTCGGTGCCTCGGTGACTGGTGGAGTGCGTGTCCAGCTGAGCTCACCGATCGAGCTGGTTATATACGGGCAGCGAGCGATGCCATGCTGCTGCTGCCGCGAGTGTGCGTGGGGTCCATGGCGGCGGCGCGCTGCGGGCTTGGTAAGCTCTTACGTCAGCGTCGACGTCAGTGCAGGTGGGTGGAAGGCGGGCGGCGACAGCGAGGGATGGCACCGCACGGGCAGGTTGACCGGCGTCGTCGTCGTCGGGTGGCCCTTGGGGCTCTGGCTTGGGCCATGAAAGCGACGCCTCGCTGCCCTTTCGGATAGCCAGATCGGAGATCCACATGCATATATAGGAGTACGAGTAGGAGCAGTAATTCGCACGCGTTGAAAAGCAAAGGGGCCGGTTGACCTGACGTGGCAGTTGCAGGAGGTAGTTCGATCATCGATGATGTTCGTGCTCGCTCATCCGTCTTGGTGAATGGTGGTGGTGGTGGTTGCTTCCATAATCACTTGTCCAAGAGACCTGAACTCCCTCTCCTTTTTCTCTCTTGGGCATCTGACCATGTCCACGTGTTCACACTAGACACGGTGTGCCCTTTTCCTCTCTCGAGTAAGTACTACTGATTACATGTATATTATTATGTTGACACGTACGTAAGCGTAACAAGGTTCACAATCCCAGAATAAACTCAGCAACATGTTAAAAAATAGAGGATAAGATCATATCATAAGAATGATGACCATTTGAGAGTGCTTGGTTATAGGTTTCTTGCAGTGAAATACGCATTTGGTTAGGTCCTTTTTAGTGAAATTCTCACGTGAGAGGTTTTGCTCCTCAAGGGTTGTGTGTTGTGGCCGCGGTAATGGCGGCCACAACCCTTGGCAGCAGGGCAGACAACAAATTGCGCATGCGTGTCATTGCTAGGACCAAGGGGCGGGTTGGATGAGGCCGTTTTGAGCTCGGTTCAAGCTAGCGAGCTCCGCTCCTCGGCTTCTGTCAACTCTGGTGGTGCGGCAAGGCCTCAATGAGGTATAGGGCGAGTTGAGCCACTCCTCCATCATGGATGTGTGTGTTTATATGCTCTGTTTTAGGAGATGGGAGAAGGAAGAAAGCAAAACAGTATGACACGTGAGTCTCAGACAACCTTAAGGGCTACTAGCTTCATCTAATGGACCTTCATCCCATTCTTCTTGGTTCCTCTGTTTTTAAAAAATACTCCCTCCATTCTAAATTATAGTTCAATTTGCCTTTTCTATATACATTGTTTTTATTATGCACCTAGTTATACACTATGTCTAGATGCATAACAAAAGAAATGCATCTAGAAAAGCTAAAACGACCTACAATTTAGAACAGAGAAAGTATATAGAGAACTTTAACGGTCCAACCAAACACACCAAATTGGGACCATCCCATCCCACTTCATCGCAAAACCAAAAAGATCTTGACCAGTTCCATGCTCAAATTGAAAGTGTTGCAAACATTGGGTGAAACTTTCCTTCACTACACCCGAATTAAAAGTGTTGCACACCACTTCCACCTACAATAATACAAATTAAAGAAAACCGGCAACTTAAGTTTCACCGGACTCGATCGTGTTCCATTGGTCCCAATGCTTTGCTACTCCATTATTCATCATAGGAAGAAGAAAGCGAAAGTAAAGGAAAACAAAAACATCACGTGTAGGGAGAGAGAGAAGATTTTCCCGGCGGTAATGTTATTCTAGCAAGGCTGTAAATTACAAGCAAAAGTCACGTGTAAAAAGGTAAGCCTAGGCATAGGTTTTTACTACTACACTGTTACCGTCGGACAAAGCAAGTGAGAGAGAGATGCTTCTGGGAAGAGCTTAACAAATAACAACTGGCAGTAGGTAGTAGTGACCAAGTCAAAACAAAAAGTGGACGATTATCCCTGCATCATCTATCCTGTGCGCACGCAGGTAGAGCATCGGATCATCAGAACAAAGAGAGTGACGGAAACTGAACCGGATCAGATGAATGGACCAGAGCAGAGCTCTGGACGCCTTTCCGGGTGCGTCCCAAGGTCGCGAAAGGGACCTGATTTTGCCCCTTGGCGTGATCCTAAACCTATAAACCCTTTCAAGTAGTCGTAGTTACTTTTTTTTTTTTTTTTTTTGAGAATAGTAGTCGTAGTTACTAGTAGTACTAGAAAGAAATGGTCCTGTACTCGTGCGTGTCACACACACCACACGCCACACACGTGTCTAATTACAATTTCAATCGGGTAACTTATTACTTTGAATACACGGCAGCCCAAATTGCCAAACAGGAAAGTCCAGCCCAGGTTGAGACCTTCGCGGCCGAGCCCAAAACTAGCCGTAACCATTCATTCTGGAAGGAACCGCAGCCGCCGCCGGCCTCCGCTCCGTTGCTGTCGACATGCTGTCCTCACTCCCAGGGCACGTGCTGGACGAGATTCTGACGCGCCTCGACCTCCGCGACGCCGTGCGCACCTGCACCTCCACGCTCTGGTCTCCTGTGCCTGGCAACGCCGGCCGTTGGGAGTGCCTCCCCGGCCTCGCCCTCTGCTTCCCCGGAGGCACGTGACGCTCGGTCATCTCCCGCGTCCTCCTCCGCTACATCAGACCCATCATCTCCCGCTTCGCCGCCAACGGCGTCGACGATGATGACGTCGACGACTAGCTCGTCACGCTCTCCCGCCGCAGTGTCCAGTCCATCTCCATCTTCAACCATGGGCGACACTTAATCCTACACTCCTCTATCTTCCCCACCTAAACTGTGTTGTTTTCGCAGACAAATCAGAGAGGAAATTGCAAGCCACTATTCAGGGATCGCCCATGCTTCGTGAACTTGTACAAGAGCTAATTTTTTTACTATCCGGTATATTTTTTTTTGACCCTATGCCCTATTGTCAGTTTACAACCATATATATATATTGTATTGTTTGGCATAAATCAAGGATTCAAGGTTTGGGCGGTCCTTGGCCCTGTACTACAAGTTTGCTTAGCAGGTGAATGTTGTCATAAGATGCAATCATTAGATAGTTTAACTGCATTATGTTAATTGGTGCTCTATTTTAGGCCAAGTAGCAAATGGAAGAATATATAAAAAAAATAGGCTCTTCTAATCTTATGGGTGCATACAAATAACTTTTTGGGTGTCATGTCACTTCGCTTTGAAACCGCAGACATTGAAACAGATATGTGAGGCCTTATAGCCATGCATGTAGTTGAGTCTAACAAATGGCCTTTTAAAGTCTGGTATGAACTAGCTTCTAATGTAAGATTTTAATGAGCCCCCTGCAATCTCAGCCTCTCAGGGGGTCCGAGTAATTGGACGTCCCACACCCTTATGAATTGGCATGATCAAGGTAGAAACATTAGTACTTGGCTCATACTCATATCATAATTCTATAATAAGTAGTAAACTTGGTTTCCTTGACTTCACAAAATAGTCTGGAATGCCTTAATAAAGGAGTAATGTTTTATGGTACCATTCTTGCACTGCTTTTGTGGGCTTATGCTCCCTTGTTTGAAAAGAATACTACAAATCTCATCCATCTTTCTACACCTGCATTCAGTTTTTTATGTTTTCATTTTACAATCACATCTTTTTTCTCTCTCAGCACATTGCGGTTGAGATAGATACAATTCCATTTACCTTTCACAACTTGAAGACCTTGGCAATAGAAACACACTTTGTTGAGATGCACCCCATTTTGCTATTATTGTTGTTCTTCTTGAGGAGCTCCCCAAACCTTGAAAAGCTTAAAATTGAGGTAATGTTGAACGCTATCTTTTGGCTAGTCATCATTATGTTTCTGAAAGTCATCTTGCTGCTGCCAACTGATTGTTTTATTACTTTTATTGCTGAAGATTCAATATTGGGATCCAAAATGTATTACAAATTCTGACATCCTAAGTGAAGAGTGGACTGATGCACACTGGACTGATGGCATGTTTGGCAATCTTCAAGTTGTGCAGATAAATATTTATATTCAGTGGCTTCCATTGTCTTTTGTGAAGCTTATTCTCTCTAAAGCAAGCCTTCTTCACACATTGTTAGTGGATGTATGTCCAGTTTCTCAAGACGACCACTAAATGAGTTATCAATGTGCAGCAGAGCTTCAGCTAAAGCTCAGGTTCTGTTCAAGGTAAATAAACTTTTTTGTTGGGTTGCAAACTATCTTATAGATTTTAGGTTTCATATTATACCAATAGTTTCAATCTTTTTTTTTTATCTATACATCATCAAGTTTTTATGAAGTACATCCCAACTCCTTAAATCACGTTTCAGTCTTTTCTGTTTGTCCTACCATTTTTTCACTGTATGTTATTAGATTCCTTAAGAAGGAGTTAGCCAAATCTTTTCTACCACCCAGACAATTCCTCCCCTGAGAACCAATATATTTTTTATCAAAAGGACCATGATTTATTTGAATAGCACCTCTTAGATCACTGGCGGACCCAGGACCCAGCCATCCAGGGCCTCTGCCCAGATTGCACAGCGTTTAAATCTACTAAATCTAATTATTACATGTCCTAAGTATAGTGGAGATTAAGCCTATTCTCTTAGTTTAGCCCAGTAAACCACCCCGGCTCTTAAAAATCCTGGGTCCACCAATGTCTTAGATAGAGTTATCTAGAGAACAAGCACAGTTGGGTTTCTATTAAATCAATTCCATTTAAACCTTTTGTTTCAATGATCATAAAAGGAAAATCCACTTAGAGCCCCATCTTATAATATATTTTTTTATAATATTGAAGTCACCATCTATCAGTATTGATTGTTTGAAACTGTTCTTTGTCCTCTTCTTGCAGCACCATACACCAGTTCACCAAATGAATAACATATTTGCTTTATGTCTAACTTTTGACAAAAACCTGTAATCCTTGTTTCCTCCAACCTCAAAAGTTGCCTATGTAACACCAAATATATTCTCACCAGGTGGTACTTTAACCCAGTTCTCTGAATTAGTATGTGACCCCTCTCATGGTTAGGAACTGACGTCAAGACTCAAAGAGTTTATATACATCGTAGATAAAAACCCTTTTCCATCTCAAACCACTATACCCATCCTGTACTTACAGCAGTGCAAGCACATTCATCTTCTTATCACTATATAGATTTTAGTGATTATCGTGGCTATACACATCCTTCTGTCACGTGACAATATTTTTTTTGAAAGAACGTCACGTGACAATATTCTCTATAGTGATTATTTTAGTGATTATCTTTGCATTGTTTGATTCCATACCCCAGTTTTCCGGACTTGAGAAATGACCCTTTACTTTTCTAGGCTTTGCATGGCCAATCGACTCTTCAGTCAAATTCCTTTGTCTGCATTGCCTGCGCTACGATATGAAGTTTTACAACCAGAACCACCATTCCAAAATCGATCGGAACATCCCATTTACTTTCATAACAATCCAAAATCAGTGCTCTGATTTTGACATCCCGACATACCTGAATCGTTTTCCCAAATGACTTTTCTGATTCTGTTTTCAGATAAAAATGTGAAATTTAAATTGGTTAGGTATTTCATTTTCTGGACCATACCCACCGTTGTCCCTACGTAGGCAGAACTCAGAACTCAGGCTTGATTCTTTTGGAAAGCCTCACATTGCCATCGACGCTCATCGATTTCCTTTGTTATTGAAATACCATATATAACACCAAGACAATGTATGCGTTTATATATGCTGCCTTTTTGTGATGTACAAGGTTCAATGTAAGCAACCAAACAAATCACACTCACAAACAAATTCAATTTTTTTTGGGGTTGGCGATGGATACGCTTGCTGGCTGCTGCAAGAAAAGCAGGCGGGTTAGCTGACGCCGTCGAACTTGCTGCTCATCAGAGACAGGGTCGCGCTCGGCAGCACCCGGTTCACCTGAGGGTGCCCTGCATCCACAAAACAAGCAATAATATTCCTACTGTGGTGATCCATATTCCAATAGATAAATAGATAGGTAGATAAAAGCATGCATATATAATTTACTCTTGACGGCCTCCAGCTCCGGCGGCGTGAGCCTCGCCGAGAACCCGCTCATGACATTCCTGTAGTTGTACAAGATCGCCGCCTTCGCCTTGGCTTCACTGCATATATATCAGAGATAGATCATGCATCACGATGAGGCTTCCGTTCCGGCGATGCATGCATTCAAAGATGGACGACGGCGGTGCACGTACCTTCCGAGGGCCGCGGCGAGGATGCCGAGCTGGTACGCCTGGCAGTCGACGCCCGGGGGGCGTAGTGGTTCGACGTAGACGAGGTAGTTGCCGGCGTGCTCTGCCTCCGCGGCGTCGGTTGCGGCGGCAGACGCCGTCGCGACGGCGAGGAGGAGGAGGACGAGGGATACGGTGGACGCCGCCGAACGCTTCATGGCAGGATGGACGCGCGGTAGGTAGCTAGCAGGTTCGTCCAGAGAGGTAGCCGGCCAGATCGTCGATGGCTCTGGGCGATGCGCGCGTGTTACAGCCGCGATCGTGTGAGGACGGCAGGAAATGCCGCTGCCGCACTGCACGTCCTCCAAAAATAGGAACGACCCTGCCAAAATTTAAGATCTGAATGCACAATACATACATTAGAGAAATAAATAATGTTTCTTCTACTTTGATGATTACATGCGTGATGATGCTTGTAATGTCTCTCATCGATCTGTAATCCGTAATAATAAAAAAGGAACACATTTTACATGCACAGGCAACAACGTTTGATTCAGATGAGGAACAGCACAACAAGGCCTAAACTAGCTCGTGCACTTAGTCTTTTCCACGAACGGTCAACAACACAAAATGGTAAATGGATGGAGCAATATACACGTACGGTCGTCGCGCAACAACCAACAATATACGCATTCCACTAGCTGCTACTATTTCAATTCGGGGTCGTAGACACGGGCGCGACGGCGGCAGCGGCGCGTGGACCATGCTCTGTGACATCGTAGAGCTCGCCATCGCCCCAGAGCGCGTATGCCTCCTCGCCATGGACGGCGTCGTCACCGACCTCAAGCTTGTCCTCAGTCATGCGCAGCGGGACGACGGCGTTGATAGCGACGCAGATGATGGAGGTGACGGCGACGTTCCATCCGATGATGAAGAGCGCCCCAACGATCTGCTTGCCGAGCTGCGCGCCGCCGGCGGTGCCGCCGTAGAAGGCGCCGTGGGAGTTGGTGACGGGCAGGAAGAGCGCGCACAGGGTGGGCTCGGCGAGGAGCCCCGTGAGGATGCCGCCCAGGAGCCCCGCCACGCCGTGCGTGTGGATCACGCCCAGCGTGTCGTCCACGTGCTTGAGCAGCCGTGACCGCTTGTGAAGGATCATCATCGTGTACCACGGCACGCTGCCCGCCAGAACGCTGCCCATCACCATGGCTGCCCAGCCCTGCACCAGCCCTGCATAAACCAAGTTTAATTACCTGAGAAAATCGTCGTCATTAGTACTCAAAATCAGGCACAAATAGTTAATATAAAATGCCGACAGCAGACAGTGAAGTATGAACGTCGCAATTGACATACTATACAAGTTGCGTTTTTCTTTTCCTTTCGGTGTCATGATTAATTGCAACTTTTGTCCACGCGTAGCAGTGTGCAATGGATGAAAGGAAAGGTAAAAAAAGAGACAATGCAAGGTTTGACTTTGACTGTACTGATAAGTAGTGATCGACAAAACAAAGTTAAGCAGGTACGACAAACTGACACACAAAAGATTCCTGACCTCACGGAATTGTGGCTCTGTATTTTCTACATATACCACTCACGCATCAGGGGCAATAAAAAAAGAAGGGGAAGATTCTGTGCATTCTCTCTGTATTTGCATCGCATTGGAGCCTCGATTAGTATAACAATGCATGGTGGTGGCGTCATTAGTGCTATATTATTATACAATTATATTAGTTATTGTCAGTACAAAATAGTCAACTTGAGGCGGACCAACGGCTAATAAAAAACCTGATCAGGAGATTTGAGATAGGTGCATATAAGTATATATACTGGGTTTTCTAGAAGATGAGGCTGTATTAAAGCATATATATTTCATGTTGGATTTAAAACAGCTAATAAGTATACTGGGTTTCTAGAAGATCAGCCAAAAAATTTAGCTAGACAAGATTTTATGGGGAAAAAAAGGTAATAACAGCTCTACATTCAGAAACAAAATTAAGGAGTAGAGTACTACGTAACACGTACTGTATTTTGCATAGCCTAGAGCATGCATGTAGCATGTTGCTTCGTTGGTACAAGCAACGCACATGCATATCGTACGTCGGCAATCGCATTGTTGCTTTTGCGGGGAACCCGCCTGTGCTTGTCCAACAGTACTATTCCTGTTTTGAATTCAAAGTCAACCATTCAGCGCCGCCGTAGCAATCTGCATACTAGTCCACTGATGCTACCCAGGAAGGACTGCAGCTAGGACATGTCACTCTCTTAAGAATCTAGATCGAGGAGCACGCGCTTAAAGTACGTACGTGTCTACTTTCCCTGGATCGAGAAATTCCGATCGATCGAGGAGACAATTTTAAGAATTACTCGTACCTGCGGCGGGCGTGATGCAGACGAGTCCGGTGATCATGCCCTGGACGGCGCCGACGACGGATGGCTTCTTGAAGAAGATGACGTCGAGGCATGTCCAGACGACGAGGCTGACGGCGGTGCAGATGTTGGTGTTGAGCACGGACATGGACGCCACCACGTTGGCGGCGTACGTCCCGCCGCCGTTGAAGCCCGCCCACCCCATCCACAGCAGCCCGGCGCCGGTGAGCGTGAACAGGATGTTGTTGGGCGGGAACCTCTCCCTGTCCTTCTGCGCGCGGGGACCCACCCAGTAGGCCGCCGTGAACCCCGCGAACCCGGCGGAGAGGTGGATCACGTAGCCGCCGCAGTAGTCGATGACGCCCCACTGGAAGAGGAAGCCGCCGCCCCACACGGAGAAGGCGCCCACGGTGTAGGAGAAGGTGAGCCACAGCGGCACGAAGAGCATCCACGCCGCGAAGCTCATCCGACCCAGCAGCGACCCGGCCACCAGCACCAGCGTGATGGCCGCGAACACGCACTGGTAGTACACCACCGTCGCCATCGGGTACAGAGGCGTCGTGGCGGCGGTCTCGATGGTGTCACCGCCGGCGAAGTAGTGCGCCGTGGCGGGGAGGTCGCCCTGCCCGATCAGGTACGCCTGGTTCAGCGCGGGCCGGGCCTTGCCCCACAGCGGCAGAAGCTTGTCGCCGAACGACATGTTGTAGGCCCACGTCACCCAGCAGATCCACACGGCCGCGAACGCGTACAGCGCCATGAAGGCCGAGTTCACGGCCCACTTCTTCTTCACCACGCCGCCGTACAGGACCACCAGGCCGGGAAGCTCTGAAGACCCACCAGCGTCGCCGCCGTCAGCTGCCACGCGTGGTCGCCCTTGTTCAGCCAGTCGGGCGACGACGCCGACGTCTGGTACGCCGCTGGCATCGACGCCATGTCGTTAGCTGCCGGCCGGCGGCCTCGACGACGACCAAGACTACTCTCCTCGCTCGCTCGCTGCTTATTGGGGTTACTTGTGAATGAAATGAAGATGCAGCTGCGCGCGGACTCCGCAGCTAGCCCATGGACGACTTGCTTGGCAGCTATTGGCAGCTATATAGATAGAGTGCGTGCGGGGTGGTGGTGAAGCTAGTGGTTAGTGCGTGCGACTCAATCTCTATAGAATATTGCTGTACCAATAAATTGTTTTTCATTAGTTCTCTCCTCTTTAAAAAGAAATAACTGGAAAAGATGAAGCCAGAAAAAATAACTTTACCATCTACTGTGAAAAGGAGCCAGAATTGCTTCGGGTACTCAGTTATTTAGCGGTGATATTCTTTCAACAGTAGGCAACGTACTTATCGACAGCGAGATGCCCGGCGTATCTGCCGTCAGCCGTGAATCAACATGTAGTAACTTTCGAAAAACAAAACTCAAGATTGGGAAGGGTAAGGGGAATGGAATCTTTGGGGGTAGGAGGAGATGCACTGCACCAACTTCACACGGGCGTTTGAATATTCTCTCGTTGCTACAGTTCGTTGCATGTCGCTGTGATGTGTAAGTGCAGGTCCATGCCCCTTTTCGTGTGGTTACTTGAGTTGATTTTTTTTTTTTTTTTTGCGGTCAGAAGGTCATGTGTGTCTCCAAATTGAAGGAAGCTTCTTTGCCAGCTACCATAAAAACTTATCAGCTAGACTACGAGTGGCTGGTATTTTTTATTTTTATTTTCACACAATCAACAGAGTTTTTGATTTCATCTGTACTTATATTTGCATCCTGTCATGCTGATTGGTGGTAGCGTCATGCTGGTCATGCATACCTATGTACTTCCAAACATACTTTAATGCTGAACTAAGATTCTTCAGGTACCTCGCTACAGTGTACCATCTGAAAGAAAGTATTATCTTTTTTGGTTATTTTATAGTACTGATGAGTATGACTAATAATATTGTACTCTCTCCAAGAATGATTGGTTTAGGTAATAAAGTTAAATGATTGCAAGTTTCAAGAAAATGGAAAAAAAATAATATTTGTGAAATCAAACTGGTACCATTATTTTTTTTTTTTTGAGAAAACAACTTGTCGTGGTCTAATACCACCGTCACAATAATGGTGGCTAGTGCGGACTCGAATGGCCTAGCTGCGGAGACAATGACACAGGATTTATCTTTGGTTGGGGGCAAAGTCGGGCTCCTAGTCCGGTGTGTTCACTATCCGAGCTCAAATGCTCGTACCGGGGTGCGTACAAGCGGGCGAGAGAGGGAGCGGGCTCCCAAGTCTCTATGATTGAGGCAAGTGCCAATATGAGAGTGAGGATGCGGGTGCGAGAAGAGCGGGTGCGTTGTTCTTCTTCTTTTCTTGCTTGCCCTTAAGCGAAGACCCTACCCCTCCTTTTATAGTAGCAGGGGGGGGATAGAACATGTGAGCTCTCCGAGTTGGGGCGGGGGTAGGTGGAACAATATGATCGTGTCTTGTCGGCGAAAGAGCTCTTCGAGCGAGCTCGTGGGTTGGCCAACGACTACCTCGAGCTCGGCGGCCTTGGATGCTGGGCGGTCGTCGCCGTACATGGCGGTCGGGGCATGGGCGGTGGTCATGCGTCGCCTCGTCCTTGACCGTAGTGGGAAGGCTGTCCCTTCGGTATGGGGGTGCCCATGTTGCGGCGATGGCGGGACGGGTAGTGTGCGTCTCCCGGTCATGATGGCGGAGTTGCTGAGTTGACGGGATACGACGATCGAGCTCTCGGATCGAGCTCTTTTGGTTGGGCCGGGGCCCTCTCTTGAGCTCTTGACGGCCTTGGGCGCCAAAATTGGTCGCGTCGCACGCACGCGAATCCGGTCCGTGGCGGTAAAGGGTCACACCGACCCCAATCGTGGTTGGAATCGGTCCGTCGGCGTGGGGGTGCCCCATGCCGTGGATGAGGTATCGCGCCGCGTCGCTGTGCTGCGTGCACCGTGGGCGCCTTGTTGGAGTCATCGGGGCATGGGCGGGCGAGGACGGGCCGATCTTTCGCCACCGCGTGCCTCGCATGGCCCGCGGTGCTGCCCGAGGGGAGTGGTTGGCCAACTCCTGTACTTGCGGTCTTCAGCGTGACGCCCGGGGGACGAGCTCGTAGGCGGGCGTTTGTTGAGCGGTTCGCTCGAGCTCGAGCTCGAGCGATCGGGAGAGAGGTCGCGTGCGGAGAGCTCTAGCGCACAAACTTGAAGGGGCCGTCGGCGGGGGACCTCGAGCGAAGCGGAAAGAGGTCTCGCCGAGAGCTCGAGCACGCGTCGAAAAGGTCGACGACGGAGACCTCGGCGAGGCGGAAAGAGGTCTCTGCTTGTGAAAGAGCTCGGCGCCGTGTAACCCTGCTCTCTCGTAGGCGACCATGGGTGGAGAGAGGTCCTTGGTTAGAATCATCGAGACATGATGTCGAGAGGGTCTTGATTGACGGATTGGGGTCATCAAAATATTGATCCCCCATAGTAGCCCCGAGCGTTTGGGAGAGAGAGGAGGTCTCTCTCAAATGCTCCCGTTTGGCGCCACTTGGAGGCGGGGTTGAGAGTCATGTTACGGTCGTGGGTGCGGCGGCGCACTCGCGGGTGTAGCTCCCGAGGCTGGGAGGAGAGTACGTGAGCTCTCGCGGAGGCTTTCTTAGTGTTGTGGTGAGCCCTTCGACCTGTTGTCTCGGAGGTGTCGATCCCCGAGCTCACCTTTCTTCCTGATCGGCCGTCGGATCGACCTCGAGGTATGGGTGCTAGGCACCCGCGTTGTCGAGTCCCCGAGCCATCGGGTGAGCCCGCTCTCCCTTAGTGGATTTTCCAATGAGCCGGCCGTGGTCGTTGCGGCGGCCTTGTGACGGCTTCTTGGGAACCGACGCCGCCGTGCCGTTTTGTTTTATCGGTGGTTATCGCGGGCGCCCGCGTGCCCGCGATTGGTCGCGATTACGAGTCGCCGTCATTGGCGGCGGTTCCTCGCGAATCGTGCATCGTGGGTGGAGATCGTGGGGAAGCGCGCGGGCGCCTCCCAGCGTGGGGGGGGAGGTGAACCGTCGCGACCCGGCTATAAATACAATGGCTCGGGTCGTGGAGGTGGCATTCGTCTTCTTCCCCACTCTTCTCCTCCCCCTCGAGCCACCTTCGCTCGACGGATGGAGGGTCAAGGGTCTTGAGGCCGGGAGGCCGGGAGGAGGACGCCGACGCGCCAGCGGGGGGGATTCGTCTTCTCGGCGCAACATGCGTCGGCGGGCCGATCCCAGCTCGCCGGGGCCGTGCCTTCTCGCCGGCTCGGCGCCGCCTCGCCTCCGCCCGGGGGGGGAGGCGGTGATCGCCGGCTCCGCCTCGAACTTCCGGGCTGCGCCGCGGTCGGGGAGATGTGAGGGGCGGCGCTCATCGACACCCCGGAGCGGGAGCTCGCGATGCGGCGCGCGTGGTGCGAGAATGCCGGCCGGCTCGCCCGCGGTGGCGTCTCCCCTTCCTGTTTGGCCTTTTGAGTTGATGCCCGCTCGGCTGATCCTCTGTAATTCCGTCGCGAGGCTACGGAAGAGGCGGATCGCTTACGGGAGCGGCTCCCGGTAGTTGCCGCTCGCGGCGCCCGTCGCGGAGCGGTGGCGGCTCTGGCGATGGCGTCGTCGGCGACCGGCGCCGACCGGGCGGGATCCGTGGTTTTGCGGATGGAGACTTCGGTGGCGAGCCTTGGTGCCCGGCGTCGAGGAGTTCGAGGTCGCTGCGGAGGCGGTGGTGGCCAACATCGACGTCGACGCCCCTGGTAGCGGAAGAGTAGCCAGCCCGAGTCCGAGGCGGCGGCGGCTTCCGGTCTGGCGAGGTCTTCGTCACCAAGCTCAAGCTCGACAAGGACCGCAAGGGCGAGAAGGTGAACGGCTTCACCGCCAACGTGGGCATCCACCCCTCAAGGTCATCGTCACCAAGCTCGAGCTCGACAAGGACCGCAAGGCGCTTCTCGGCCGCGGGCTTTGCAAGCTCGGTGAGGCCGTGGGACGTCGTCGCCGTGGAAGCCTGTTGTAGATAGGACCTCTTACGTACCCTTTCGTTTTTGTAGTCTCCTTTCTCGGGTTCATGCACTCGTGCCTATATGTATGTATGCTTTTATGAACAATGAAAGCGTAAGGGTTAGGTACCAATTTTGTCTGCATGGCGAGGTCTCGGCCGTAGTTAGTCGCGAGGTCTCGAGGCTCGTTGGGCGGGCGTTCGGGCCCGAGGTTGTGACGGGAAGCGTGGGACAATCTTGTCGATAGTGTTCCCGAGTCCGTAACACCTCGGCACGGAGGGGCTTTGACTCGCCCGGTTCGGCGTCTTTCGCCGTTCGATGCAGACATGCGGTAGCCCCGTGTCTCTCCCTTTAAGTGGGTTTCGTCTCGGTGATGCACGGTGACCCAGCGAGGTGTGCTCGAGCGAACCTGCTGGTGTAACCAACACCCAGTGGGTGTAACCAGAGGCTCAGTGAGGGGACGAGAGGTCGCGTGGAGGCTTTTATAGGCTATCGTGTGTTCGCTTTCCCATTTATAGCACGAGGCCGTAAAAAAAAAACAAAAGGGGGTGAGCTCGGACTTGGTTTTACCTCGTTGAAACCGAGTGCTCGGTGAGTTGATAGCGGGTGGTGGGAGGTCAAGCTCGAGCTCGTTCGTGTGGTCGGTGGCGGACCGACCTCATATTCAAAGGCGCGACTTTTGCGGTTTCGGGCTCGTTCGAAGAGCCCGTGGACTCGTGTCCTCCTCGTTCGTGGAGGATAACCCTGAAGTCGTCTTTTTGTTTCCTTTGGCGACCGAACACGCTTTTTAGGCGAAAGCCGGAGTTCGTTGAGTCCTCGGGGCAAGAGTGTCGGTCTTTGCTTTGCTGGCGTCCCTCACTCGTGGTGTTCTGGGCGACCGTCGAGCCCTTGTCTTGGGCCGGCCTTAGAACCTAGGATGGCGAGCTCGTGTATCAAGCTCATCGTCGAGCTCGAGATTTTCAGCCAGGTGTGTCGAGCTCTCGGGCGTCCGCCCCGCGGTAAAATAGCCCGTTGGGATTTTTACCGTTGGAATTTTTCCGTTGGTCGGAGTTATCCCATTAATCTTTGCGGCCGCGGACTTCCGCGGATGGCGACCGTGGGTTGTTGTGGCGATAGCCGTTGCGGCGTGGGCGCGGCGCGGCGTGGGCCCACCCCGGCGGTTCCTTCTCGGCGCATCCGTCTTTTTGGGCCTTATAAATAGGCGGAGATCGGGGCGGATTCACCTTTCTTCCCTTCCTTCCTTCTAAAAGCCAAAGAGCGGAGAGAAAAAAAGAAATAGAAAGAGAGAGAGGACATACTTCTTTGCTCGGATCTACTTCTCCGTCTCCCCTGTTCCGCCGGTGATCCGCCTCAGCGCAAGATGGGGACATGGCATCGTTCGACGGCGACCAAGCGGCGGGCTGGAGCTCTGCGGCCTCGTCGGCGAGCTCCGTGCGGCGGCGGAGGCGAAGAGTGGATCTCCGCCCGCGCCGTCGCTGAAGTTCCGATCCGCCGGCGAGTGCGTGTGGTGTCGTTCGTGGCCTTCCACGGCGCGCCTCGGCGTCCCCGCCCGGCGATTTCTTCGGGCTGGCGTGGTGCTGGGGCGTCGAGCTCCGGTACGGCGCCCGAACGGCATCTGCTGTTTTCGGCGTTCCGCGATCTTTGCGCGGGATGGTTGGGGATTCCCCCAGCGGGAGCTCTTAGGCGCCGTCTATGCCAAGATCCGGGGCTTGAAGGGCGCGACGGGGTCTGGAGGTGCAGCTCCGATTGCTGCGTCCGCGATCCGATTTGCGGTGGGAAGGTCGAGAGGTTCTTTCCCAAGGGGCGACTTCCCGGCGGCAAACCCGGGTGGGGGGAGGAGTGGTTCTACCTTAGAGCGACCCGACCATCCTGCGCCAGTACAGCGGGAAGGCGTTCGACACATAGCGGCTTTGTGGCGTGGTCCGCATGATCACGTCCTCGGGCGGTGGAGGCCGTGGCGTTGAAGGCGCGGGCGCTCGCGGCGCCGTCGGCGGTGAACCATATCATCGAGGGGCGGCTGCGCGGCGGCGGTGCCGCTCAGCGGCGGCGTCTTGGCGTGCGGGAGATGGAGCGGGCTGGCGCCGTTCGTGGAGGCGGCCGAAGCAGCGTCGCGCGAACCGTCGCGAGGTGGAATGGTGGATAACTTTCGGCGGCAGCGAGGGCAGTGCGAGGGCCCTGAGCCCCCAAGTTCTCCCGGCAGCCTTGGTCTGGAGGCGGGCGGTAAGGCTGGCGCTTCTTGTTTGTTCGAGGTTGCCCTTATCGCTTTGAGTTCGGAGGATGAGCTTGTGTTTTTTGCGAGGTTGGCGAAGTGAAGTCATTTGGTTCGCGTCCTCCCTCCACGAGAGGGGCGCGCTGGAGAGGCCCGGCCAGGGCCCAGGAGAGCCGGGGCTCGTCGGCGGCGACGGCGCGAGGGGAGGAGAAGGCGGCGGCGCCCGGCAGCGGGTCCCCCTCTCAGGTCGTCCGCGGGGCCCGTAGCCGAGATCGGGACCTCATCGGGGCTCCCGAGCTTGATGCGCGGCGGCGCCGTTGGCGGAGAGGAGTCGGCGCCCGGCCTCGGCGGCGCCCGGTGCTCCGGCGCCCGCGGACTTCGGCGGGTTCCTCGGGCGAGTCATCCAGCCCGAGGGGGTGGTGAGCCACCGCTCGGGAAAGGGCCCGGATCTCGGCAGCGGTGAGTTCTCTTCCCCCCTTTACGGTCGGTGCACGGCGTTCGGCGCGCGTGGGTCTTAGTTGTCATTGGCGTTGCGAGGGCGGCCCGGTGTCCCCACCGCCCGAGCTCGTCGCGGCGGCCCCGAGCTTCGCCCGACCCTACGCTCGAACTCGCGCGGAGGGCGGAGCTCGTCGTTACGAGGGCATCGAAGAGCTCTCCATCGCGGGCCCAAACTCGCGTCGGCCGAGGTCTCCTCTCCTCGTCCAGGGCGCTTAGGTCGGGTGCCGGGGCCGCCCCGCTGCGCCAATGACAACTAAGACCCACGCGCCCGAACGCCGGCGGCACGACCGTAGCTGGGGAAGAGAACTCACCGCGTCGATATCCGCTCTTCAGCGGTGGCTCGGGCACCCCGGACCCCCCCGGGTTGACTTCGCCCAGGAACCCGCCCTGAGTGCCGCGCCGAGCACCGGCGCCGCAGGCCGGGGGCGCCGACTCCTCGCCAACGGCGCGCGGCATCAAGCTCGGGAGCGATGAGTCCCCGATCTCTCGGCTACGGGGCCTCGCGGACGACGGAGGGGACTCCTTGCTCGCGCCTTCGCCTTCCTCCCCTCGGCGCTGCCGCCGCCGACGGCTTGCTTCTCGAGGGGCTCGGTCGGCCTCTCCGGCGTCGCCCTCTCGGGAGGGAGACCGCGGGCAAATGACTTCACTTCCCGCCAACTTTGCAAAAACACAAGCTCATCCTGCGGAACTCAAAGCGATAAGTGGGCAGCCTCGAACAAACAAGACGCGCTGAGCTCTTACCCGCCAGCGTATCCGGCGTCGTGGAGGGCTGGGGGGCTCAGGGGCCCTCGCACCGTCGGCCAGTTATCCACCATTCCACATTCGTTCGACGGTCGCGCGACGCGGGCGCCGTCCCCACGAACGGGCGCGAGCGCTCGGCTCCATCTCCCGCACGAAAGCGTGTCGCCGTTGGAGCGGCCGGCGCCAGCGAGCCGGGCCTCGATGATATGGTTCAGCGCCGGACCGCCGTCGCGCCTCGCCTTCAACGCCGTCTTCTCCACGCCCGGGCGTGATCGTGGACCCTCACGCGCGGTGCCGCTTGCGGTGTCGAACGTCTTCCCGGTGCCGCCGAGAGGATGGTCGGGTCGTTCTTAAGGTAGAACCACCTCCCTCGGGTTTGCGTCGCCGGAAGCCCATCCGGAAAGAACTGTGGACCTTCCCAAGCGGATCGTGCGATGACAATCGGAGCTGCACCTCCGGGACCCCCCCGCCGCCCTTCAAGCCACGGATCTTGGCATAGACGAGTGCGGAAGAGCTCCGGTTGGGGGAATCCCCAGCCATCCATCGCACGGCATCGTGCGCGAAAACAGCGAGATGCCGTTATTCGAGTCAGTGGGCTTCGGCATGGTGCCACGGCGGCTCCGGAAGAAATCGTCGAGGACCGCGAGGCGCTTCGTGGAAGGCCCTCGGCCTGCGTACCCGCGGATCGGGAACTTATGTGCGGCGGCGGGAGGGATCATCCCTCTTCGGCCTCCGTCGCGATGCGGGACACGGCGGGCCGCGAGCTCATTTGCACAGCAGTCGCCGTCGAAACGTGCCATGTCCCCCATCTTGGCTCGCGAGGCGGATCACGTGGCGGAGCAGACGCAGTAGATCTGAGCAAACAAGTATGTCCTCTCTCTCTTTCTATTTCTTTTTCTCTCTGGCTCTTTTGGCTTTACGTAGAAGGAAGGGAAGAAAGGTGAATCCGCCCCGATCTCAGCCACATTTATAAGGCCAGTGCGGCGGATGCGTGGGAAGAACCGAGGTGTGGGACGCGTCGTCGCGACGGCGCGCAGCGACTATCGCCACAACAACCCGCGGTAGCCATGGCGGCGGAAGTCCGGCGACGCGGCATTGTGGGACTTTCGGAGCCAGCGGGAAAATTCCAGCGGTAAAAATCCCAGCGGCTATTTTTACAGCGGGAAGACGCCAGAGCTCATTTACCGGCTGAAAAGCCGAGCTTCGGCGGTGGCTTTGTCTGCGGCTCGCCATCTAGGGTTCTAAGGCCGGCCCGGCCTGGGGCTCGGCGGGGGCACTCACGAGTGAGGGGCGCTCGGGGCAAGCGACACCGGCGACTTGCCACAGGGACTCGAGCGAACTTCGGGCTTTAAATGCCTAAAGCGTGTTCGAGAGGTCGCCAAAAAACAAAGAGCGACTTCAGGTTATCCTCCCGCGAGCAGGGAGGACGCGAGTCACGGGCTCTTGAGCGAGCCCGAACGCAAAAGTCGCGCCTTTGGAATATGGTCGGTCCGCCCGGTGACCACATCGAGCGAGCTGACTTGACCTCCCGGACCACCGGCTATCAACTCACGGCACTCGGTTTAAACCACGGTAAAACCAAGTCGACTCACCTTTTGTTACGGCCTCGTGCTATAAATGGGAAGCGAGGCTACGATAGCCTATAAAAGCCTCCCGCGCAGGACACAGTTCCCCGCGGAGCCTCGGGGCTACACCCCTGGGTTCGGCTCGAGCACACTGCGGGGGTCCCGGGGCATCACCGAGAGAGAGCAAGCAAGGAGGACACGGGGGGATACCGGGTGCGGGCGAAGGCGTCGGGCGAGTCGCGGCTTCCGTCTTACGGTGGACTCGAACACTACCGACAAGATTGTCCCACGCTTTCCCGTCTAACCCCACCGGGCGGGCGCCCAACGAGCTCGAGACCTGTGACAACTACGGCGAGACCTGGCCATGCGAACAAAATTGGTTTTTAACCCTTGCGCTTTCATTGTTCATAAAAAGCATACATACATATAGGCACGAGTGCATGAACCCGATAAGGAGACTACCACAAAGCGACGTGCAGGTACGAAGAAGGGTCCCTATCTACAGACTTCCGACCGACGGCGTCCCTCGGCCTCACCGAGCTTGCAAAACTGCGATCGGCGTCGTGCCGGTCTTGTCGAGGCTCGAGCTTGGTGGCGATGACCTTGGAGTGGATGCCGTTGGCGGTGAAGCCGTTCACCTTCTCGCGGTCCTTGTCGAGCTTGAGCTTGGTGGCGAACCTCGCCGGGACCGGAAGCGCCGCCCCGCCTCGGACTCGGAGGGCTACCTTACGGCGGCGTCGGCGTCGATGTTGGCCACCACCGCCTCGCGGTGACCCTCGAACTCCTCGGCGTCGGCACCAAGGCTGCCCACGAAGGTCTCCATCCGCGAACCACGGATCCCGCCCGGTCGGCGCCGGTCGCCCCGGCGGCGCCATCGCGAGCCGTCACCGCTCGCGGCGGGCGCCGCGCGGCGGCGACTGCGGGAACGCTCCGTGGCGATCCGCCTCTTCGGGTAGCTGCGGTGGGTACGGGAGGATCGGCGGCGGGCATCAGCTCAAGGCCGCGGGGGGAGGCGGCTCACTGCGGCGAGCGGTCGGCATTCTCGCCTTTGAATCGCCGCATCGCGGCTCTGCTCCGGTGGTGTCCGCGCCTCATCTCCCACGACGCGGCGCGGCGAGTGGCGGGCTTCGGCGTCCCACCCGCCTCCGGGGCGGGGGCGGAGGCGGCGCCGGGCGGCGAAAACGCGGACCGGGGCGGGGCGGGATCAGCCGCCCGGCATGTTGCGCGAGAAAGGCGAATCCCCCTCCTGGCGTCGGCGTCCTCCTCCCGGGCCTCCAGCGTGCGAGACCCTTGACCCTCCATGGTCGACGAAGGTGGCTCAGGGGAGGAGAAGAGTGCGGGAAAGAAGGCGAATGCCACCTCCGCGACCCGAGCCATTGTATTTATAGCCGGGCCGCGGCGGTTCCTCCCCCACGGGGGGGAGGGGCCCGCTTCCGATCTCCACCCCACGATGCACGATTCGCGAGGGCCGTCGCCAGCTGCGCGACTCGCTCGAGAATCGCGGGGGCGCCGCGGGCGCCCGTAACCGCGGAATAAAACAAAGCGGCGGGCGGCGTTTCGGTTCCCAGAAGCCGTCACAAGGCGCCGCCGCGACCCGGCCGACTCATTGGAAAATCCACTAAGGGAGCGGGCTCACGGGGTGGCTCGGGGACTTCGGCCCGGCAGCGGGTGCCTAGCACTATACCTCGAGGTCGTCGGCGGCCGATCGGGGCGAAGAGCGAGCTCGGGGGGATCGGCGCCCTCCGAACACAACAGGTCGAAGGGCTCACCACAACACTAAGAAAGCCTCCGCGGGCTCACGGCTCTCCGGGCCTCGAGGACTACACCCGCGGGTGCGCTTCGCGCGCACCCGACCGGAACATGACTCTCAGCCCCCGCTCCAAGTGGGCGCCAAAGCGGGAGCATTTGAGAGACCTCTCTCTCTCCCAAGCGCTCGGGGCTGCGTGTGGGATCAATATTTTGGATGACCCCAATCCGTCAATCAAGACCCTCGACATCATGTCTCGGATGATTCTAACCAGGACCTCTCCTCCACCCATGGTCGCCTCGACGAGAGCGGGGTTACACGGCGCCGCGAGGAGCTCTTTCTAGCGAGACCTCTTTCCGCCAGCGCTGGGTCTCCGTCGTCGACCTTTTCGAATGCGTGCTCGAGCTCTCGAGCGAGACCTCTTTCCTTTCGCTCGAGGTCCTGCTGACGGCCCCTTCAAGTTTGTGCGCTAGAGCTCTCCAGGGCCGACCTCTCTGGGTCGCTCGAGCTCCCGAGCTCGGCGGGCTGCTCAACAAGCGCCGATCTGAGCTCGTCCCCCAGCGTCACGCGGGGAGGAGCCGCAAGTACGAGGAGTTGGCCAACCTCCACTGGCGGGCGCGTGGCCATGCGGAGGCACGGTGGCGGAAGGCGGCCGCCATCGCCCGCCCATGCCACGATGACTCCAGCGGTGCGTCCCGCGATGCGGCGACACACGCGGCGTGCGCATACCTCATCCACGCGGCATGCTGCGCCGGCGGGACGATTCAACCCACGATTGGGGTCGGTGTGACGAACCGCCGCCACGGGCCGGGATGGCGGCGGCGGCGACCAGCCCCCAGGCGTCAAGGCGTCAAAGCTCAGAGGGCCACGGCCAACCAAAAACTCGATCCGAGAGCTTCGATGACGTCGTATCTTTCGGCTCAACTCGCCATCGCGGCCGGGAGGCGCACACTACCGTCGCCATCGCCGGCAACATGGGCACCCATACGAAGGGTGACTTCCCGCTACGGTCAGGGCGGCGGCTGACCCACCGCCCATGCCCGACCGCCATGTACACGGCGGCGACCGGTTCTCGGCATCAAAGCGAGAGCTCGAGGTAGGCGTAATAACCCACGAGCTCGCTTCGAAGAGCTCTTTCGCGACAAAGGTACACGGTATCATATTGTTCCACCTACCCCCCGCCCCAACTCGGAGAGCTCACATGTTCTATCCCCCTTGCTACTATAAAAGGAGGGTAGGGTCTTCAGTTGGGGCAAGCAAGAAAAGAAGAAGAACAACGCCGCTCTTTCTCTGCATCCTCATCCTCATATTGGCACTTGCCTCAATCATAGAGACTTGGGAGCCCGCTCCCTCTCTCGCTCCGCTTTGTACGCACCCGCACGAGCATTTGAGCTCGGATAGTGAACACACTTGGACTAGGGAGCCCGACTTTGCCTCGAACCAAGTATAAATCCCGTGTCATTGTCTCCGAGCTGAGCCATTCGAGTCCGCACTAGCCACCATTGCGTGACGGTGGTATTAGACCACGACGGGTGGATGAGCGCGATGTCACGAGCCGCCGAGCTGGTCAGCGGCGTCTTCGGCGGTACGCTTGGTTGTTGTGCTCGTCGAAGGTCCGAGCTCGGGTGAGCCGTGACTCGAGCTCGGTAGGAAGAACCGCCGGACCGAAGGCGAGGAAGAACGGGGGTTCGTGGGGTGGTACCTTGGTGTGTGCGAAGACTCACGACCAGCGGGGAGCTCGAGCCCCCAGCCATCGGCGGGCGTACTTCTCGAGCCTCCCGAAGATGCGGGACTTCACGCCCTGCGGGATCATGCCGTGCTCGCTCTACCTGTCCGTTGGTCGGGTGGCCGGCGGCGTGTCGGACGCGGATGCCGTGATCGCTGCACCCGATCGATGAAGACTTCCCCCACGGGTTGGTGCCGTTGTCCGGTGATGATCGGGTTCGGGACTCGGCGGTGGATAATGCCGGTGAAGAACTTGCGGTCTCCTCGGCTCGGCATCGCGCGATGGGCATGACCGATCCATTTGGAGAACTTGTCGATAGCGGCGAGGAGATGCGTGTATCCCTCGGTCGTCCTGCAGAACGGTCCTACCATGTCAAGACCCGGGGCGGCGAAGCGGCCGGTGGCGGAATCGTTTGGAGGGCTTGGGGGCTGGGAGGTGTGTGCAGCTTGGCGGCGGCGGCGACCCTATAGCGTCGGACGACGGGGAGTGGCGTCGGCGACGGCGGTCGGCCGAGTAGAAACCTTGACGGAAAGCTTTCGGCGAGCCCGTGGTGCTTGCGTGATGGCGCGTCGCCCGTGGATTTCTTTGACGAGCTCGTGACCATCTTCGACGGTGATGCGTATTTGTAGGATGCCGTTGCCCAGCGTCGGTGAGCTCTTCCTCACGAGCAAAAGCCTTAGCCCTCGGGCTGGCCGTCGCGTGACTCCTCATGCCCGGGGGTAGCTCGCCTTGCCGGACCATCGTAGCAACGGGACACGCGGGTCGGCACGGCCGGGGGTGGGCGAGTCGACCCGGCCCGGGCGGCCCGCGAGTCGATCCCCGAGCACGCATCGACGGAAACGCTCGTCGCCAAAGCGGGCCCTTGTATCGGGAGCGTTCGACCCTTCGCGGGACGTCGGTGTCCATGGGGTGCGGCTGGGGGCTTGAGCTCTGCACCTTCGAGCGGGCTCCTCACGAGCCGTATCGAGGGCTTGTGTTGTTCGTGCATGAAGACTCCGGGAGCCGGCAGCGGGCGGCCGCGAGCTTGGCGGGCGTCGGCGTCGTTGTTGAGGTTGCGGTGGGCGTGGTTGACCTCGGCCCGTGGAAATGTTCCTCAAGTTCTCGGACCTTACGGTGGTGCGCGACCATCTTCGGGTTGGCGCGGTCGACCTCTTTCATGACTTTTGGTTTTTGACGAGCTCGAGTCTCCCGGACCTCGAGGTGCGGATGCAGAGCTCGTGCGCAGTCGTAGCCCGTTCACCAAGCGCCGTGTCGGCCCGCGTTGTTGGACCAGCGGGGAAGTGCGGGCGTATGGAGTATTTCATGCACACCTTCTTCGGAGGAGGTGACGAGGCCGGGCGCCGGCGCCGTACTTCTTTACCGATCCGTCGAAGTGTAGGGTCGTGCTCGATGTCGTCGGGCCTAGGTGGTGCTGACCTCGGTCCATTCGGCAATGAAGTGCCGGAGCACGAGACTTGATGGCGTCTTCCGGGGCGCACGTGATTTCGGCTCCCATGAGCTCGACCGCCCACTTGGCCGTGCGTCCCGTGACCTCGGGGCTGCGGATGACCTCTCGGGGGATGCTTCGGGGCGGCCGGTCACGGGTGGGAGTCGGTAATGTCCGAGCTGCGTCGGGTGATGGCGGGCGAGCGAGCGAGCGATTTGTGAGTAGCGAGTTTTGGTGTCGGTGAGGACCTCAGCTTGACGAAGTACACCGGACATTTGTACCTTGAGGTGCGTGCCCTTCCTCCTCTCTCTCGACGACGGCGCGGTGCTCACCACCTTCGAGGTGGCGAGATGTAGAGAAGGATTGGCTCATTAGGCTGCGGGAGCGCGAGCACGAGGGCGGGCAAGGCAAGGGAGTTGTTTAGGGGAGTCGAGGCTTCTTTTGGGCCTCGTCGGTCGAGAAGCGCCCGGTTTTCTTCAAAGCGGCTTGTAGAGAGGGAGGCCCGCTCCCCCGAGCCGGGCTATGAAGCGACTCGGCTTTAGCGAGGCGCCCGTGAGCAGTATGCGCATTTGGCGTTCTTAATTGGCCCCATGCTCGTGATGGCGGCGATTTTCTCGGGGTTGGCCTCGATGCGGCTGCGAGGCGATAAAGCCGAGCAACTTCCCCGCGGGACCCGAAAACGCATTTTTCGGGGTTGAGC
Source organism: Hyparrhenia diplandra (assembly GCA_015847255.1). Taxonomy (NCBI): domain Eukaryota; kingdom Viridiplantae; phylum Streptophyta; class Magnoliopsida; order Poales; family Poaceae; genus Hyparrhenia; species Hyparrhenia diplandra. The sequence continues at coordinate 35,229 of JADLZK010001672.1, forward strand.
TTGACCCCGTATTCTCGGGTTTGGCGAAGACCTTTTCGAGGTCGGGACGAGCTCTTTCGAGGGATTTCGTTTTGGCGGACGATGTCATCGGCGTAAGCTTCTACAAGCTTCCCGAGGAGCTCCTTGAAGACTTTCGCATACACCTTTGGAAGGTGGCGCGGCGTTCTTCAAACCGAAGGGCATCGTTACGTAACGAATGCGCCAAGCGGGTGATGAAGGAGGTGGCGGCTGTCGAGCTCGTTCATCGCTATCCGGTGGTAGCCGGAGTAGGCGTCGAGAAAAAGAGGGTTTCGCACCGGAGGTGGAGTCAACGATTTGGTCGATGCGCGGCAAAGGAAACGGATCCTTCGGGCATGCCTTGTTGAGACCCGTGTAATCAACACACATTCTCCATTTCCCATTCTTCTTCTTGACTAGTACGGGGTTGGCTATCCACTCGGGATGATACACCTCCTTGATAAACCTAGCGGCTAAGAGTTTATCTATCTCCTCGGCGATTGCTTGGCGTCGTCGTCATCGAAAAGCGTCGAGCCGTTGCTTCACCGGAAGCGAGCGGGCTTAATGTTCAAGGAGTGCTCGGCGACTTCCCTCGGTATGCTGGCAAGTCGAGGCTCTCTCCACGCAAACACGTCGAGGTTTGCGCGGAGGAGGAAATCGACGAGCTCGCCTTCCTATTTAGGAGAGCTCGGACCCTACGGCGGGCGTGGCCATCATTATCGACCTCTATCTCCTTGGCGTCCTTCTCGGGCTCGAAAGTGCCTACGGTCTTCATGAGCTCACGGATGGGCTCGATCTCGGGCCGTTCGAGCCCATCGCGCGGCTTCGTGCCCGCGGCTTTCTTGAGCTCGGGGTGTCCTCCGCCCAGCCCGGGCCGCCATCTTGGCGGCATGCTCGCCGATCTCGACCGCGGCGGCATCGGCGTCATCGGGCGGCGGCCTCGCATCGAAGCAGCGTGCTCGAAGGTGGAGTCGACGGTGATGACCCCTTGGGCGGGGATCTTAAGCTTGAGGTAGGTGTAGTTGGGGACGGCCATGAATTTCGCATAGCACGGCCGCCCAGCAGGCGCATGGTAGGCGTTCTTGAAGGGGAGCACCTCGAACGCGTGGGTCTCCTTCCGGAAGTTATCCGGGTGGGTGAAGGTGACGGGGGAGATCGGTCGCGAGAGGGATCATGTCGCTTCCCGGTACTACGCCATGGATCGGGTCGGTGAGGGACGAAGGCGCGCCTTGGTGATGCCAAGGGCCCGGAGTGCGTGGACGTGAGGAGGTTGAGGCCGGCGCCTCCATCCATCAACACCTTGCCGGGGGCGCTTGGTGCCGATGATGGGATCGACGACGGCGGGTACCTCCAGGGTGCGGGATGTGTCGGGGATGATCGGCCTGTCGAAGGTGATCGCCGAGCTCGACCACTTGAGGTAGGCGGGCGTCGCGGGCCGGTGAAGAGGGACCGCGGCGGCGTGAGCTTGTCGGCGTTTGGACTCGTGAGCCGGGGCTCCGCCGAAGACGACGTTGACGGCGCCGTCCTCGATGTAGGCGTCGTCGCCGCCCCGTCCTCGGGCTGCCGCCATAGGCTCCGGCTGGTCGCCCTGGCGGCTCCTCGCCGGCGTGCCCATCACGTGCTTCTTCGGGGGAGCCGGTCCCTTCATCTTGTGCTTGGACGGGACCCTCGTGATGTGGGCACGGGGCCTCGAGCATCTTGTCGAAGTGCTCCTTGTGGGCGGCCTCTTCCCCCTCGCGAGGTTTTGCGCTTGTCGCGATGGCGACAAACTCGTCGTCGTCGTCACACGGGCGCTTGTTCTTCTTGTTCTTCCTCTTGCGGGGGTGGGAGGCTGGATCCGCCCGCGGCCTCGTCGTCGTTCGTGGGCTTGCCCTTGCCCGTGCGGCGGAGGCGGCGTCCTCTCCCTCGGCGTGTCCGGTGGCGAGGTCGAGGAGCTCCTTCGGACTTAGGCTTCTTGGCCGCCGAGCTCGCGGATGAGACTCTCGCAAGTGGTGCCGAAGTAAGCGCGGTGATGATCTCGGGTCGGAGGCCTCGGAGAGGTTGTTGCGAGTTTAGAGCGCCGATGTAGTCGCTTGGCTCTCCCTTCTTCCGCTTGCATCCCGGAGATCCAGTCGAGTTTTGGCTGGCGTGGGTGCCCCTGGAAGTTCCCGGCGAAGACGTCTCGCCAAATCCTCCCGGTCGCGGATGGTGCCCTCAGGCGAGGTGCTCGAGCCAAACGGGCGAATCGCAAGATAGAGGGGCGGGTTGCGGATGATGAAGTAGTCGTTGTCGGCGCCTCCGGCTTGACAACCGGGCGGTAGTCTTCGAGCCGGTGGCGGGGTCGGTCTCCCCGTTGTATTCTGCACCGGGTCGGCCCGGAAGCGAGAAGGGAAGGGGGCGTCGTGTATCTCTGTGCGAGCCGAAAGCCCTTGGCCTCCTCGAGCTCGAGCTCGGCGCTGCGATCTCGCTGGGAGGCGGACTCCGTTGGCGGCGTTCCGGCGTGGGGCTGCGGCCCTTGTCCTCGTCGTCATGCGCCCTCCCGCGATTGTCGTACTGCTGCGGGGCTGCTTCGTGGTAGTCGCGGCGGGCTTGTCGTCGTCCACGGGGGGGCGCATGATGCGCGGGCTTCCGCCTTCCGTCGGGCGTTGATGGTGTCGCGTGCGTCGCGGTTCTCGCCCGATCCGCCGGCGCGCGTGGACCTCGGATGAGGAGGCCTCGTGCTCTTCCCGAAGTCGGCGGTGCGATCGCGGGCTTGCCACTTGGTCTTGCCGCCTACGCCACGAGCTTCTTGATCTGCTCGTGGGCTCGCGTGCAGGGGGTCCTCGGGGGCTGGCGATTCGCCAGGCTCAGCGGCGGCCGCCGAGGTGCGGGAGGCTCTTCGAACAGCGGCGGGAGTTGCTCGGCATCGTTATCGCCGATTGATCTGATCCGCGGGCGTCTTTCTCGGGCCGCGCCCCTTGAGGCGCCCTTGCTTCTTGCTCCGCGGAGGGCCTCGCGCTCCCTGGCCGCGCCTCTCTCGAGCTCTCGAGCTCCTCCCGGCCGGGCCTTGGCGTGATCGGCGGGCGGGTCACGTTAGCCTTGCGGGAGATCTGGGCGTCTTCGAGTTATTTGGGGGAATGGTCGCCGTGGCCTTTCGGGCGTGGCACACGTGGCACCTTGACGTGTGTGGGGTCGCGATCCGTGAGGCTCATCCCATCGAGGGCGGCTCGAGCTCATGGGCGATGCCTTCCGGGTTCATCGCCCCAAAAGGGGGGAGACCCGGGTGGCCGTCGGGGTACATCTTGGCGTATGCCGTCGTGAATTTTCCACCGTCGGTAGCGTCTTCGCCGGCGAGCCGGAGGGACGACGTTGGCGATGGAGAAGGTGACATCGCGAACAGCCCTGCGTGGGCTCGCGTCAGAGGATGTCGGGAGGAGGTCCTTGATCGGGGCGAAGCGATCCGCCGCCCGCTGATGGGGCTAGCGGGCTTGACGGAGTCCCTGCCCCATGTCGCGGGGATGGAATCGGCGGTGTCGCGGAGGCGCCCGGGAATGTCCTCACGCCGCGTCGGGCGGGTGAGGCCGGCTCGCGAGTGACCGGCCGGATCGGGGCCGGTGAAGTCGAAGGTGCCTTGGCGCAACACGGTCGCTCCGGTCGGCGGTATCGACGAAGAAGCCATCGGAGTGGAAGATCGTCGCACTAGAGCTTCCCCTACGGGCGCGCCAACCGCGTGGTCTAATACCACCGTCACAAAGAATGGTGGCTAGTGCGGACTCGAATGGCCTAGCTACGGGAGACAATGACCACGGGATTTATCTTTGGTTCGGGGCAAAGTCGGGCTCCATAGTCCGGTGTGTTCACTATCCAGAGCTCAAATGCTGGAAACGGGGTGCGTACAAAGCGGAGCGAGAGAGAGGGCGGGCTCCCAAGTCTCTATGATTGAGGCAAGTGCCAATATGAGAGTGAGGATGCGGGTGCGAGAAGAGCCGGGTGCGTTGTTCTTCTTCTTTTCTTGCTTGCCCCAACCGAAGACCCTACCCCTCCTTTTATAGTAGCAAGGGGGATAGAACATGTGAGCTCTCGAGTTGGGGCGGGGTAGGTGGAACAATATGATACGTGTCTTGTCGGGCGAAGAGCTCTTCGGCGAGCTCGTGGGTTGGCCAGCGACTACCTCGAGCTCGGCGGCCTTGGATCCGAGGGCGGTCGTCGCCGTACATGGCGGTCGGGGCATGGGCGGTGGTCATCGCGTCGCCTCGTCCTTGACCGTAGTGGGAAGCTGTCCCGCGCCGGTATGGGGGGTGCCCATGTTCGGCGGCGATGGCGGACGGGTAGTGCGCGTCTCCGGTCATGATGGCGGAGTTCTTGAGTTGACGGGGATCACGGCGATCGAGGCTCGGATCGAGCTCTTCTTTGGTTGGCGGGGCCCTCTCTTGAGCTCTTGACGGCCTTGGACGCCAAAATTGGTCGTCGCCGCACGCGAATCCCGGTCCAGGTGGCGGTAAAGGGTCTGCTTGACCCCAATCGTGGTTGGAATCGGTCCGTCGGCGTGGGGTGCCCATGCCGTGGATGAGGTATGCGCCGCGTCGCTGTGCCTGCGCAGCGTCACCCGTGGCCGCACTGTTGGAGTCATCGGGGCATGGGCGGCGGCAGACGGGCCGTCTTTCCGCCAGCGTGCCTCCGCATGGCCCGCGGTGCTGCCGAGGGAGTGGTTGGCCAACTCGTGCGTGCGGTCTTCCGCGTGCGCCTTGGGGACGAGCTCGTGGGACGGGCGTTTGTTGAGCGGTTCGCTCGAGCTCGAGCTCGAAGCGAATCGGAGAGAGGTCGGCGTCGGAGAGCTCTAGCGCACAAACTTGAAGGGGCCGTCGGCGGGGGACCTCGGCGAGCGGAAAGAGGTCTCGCCCGAGAGCTCGAAAGCACGATTCGAAAGGTCGACGACGGAGACCTCGGCGAGGCGGAAGAGGTCTCGCTTGTGAAAGAGCTCGTGCGCCGTGTAACTCGCTCTCATTTGTAGGCGACCATGGGTGGAGGAGAGGTCCTTGGTTAGAATCATCCCGAGACATGATGTCGGAGGGTCTTGATTGACGGATTGGGGTCATCCAAAATATTGATCCCCACACAAGCTGGTACCATTAATTTAATTTGTCATCTAACATAGTGTTTTTTAGAATTACACAACGCGAGAATACACGTATGCAAACCTTACCCCCTATGAGCACCTCCAATTCCCGAAGTCACCATTGGCGATCTCGTGGTGTTGTTGTAGTACCTATTTGTTGTCATAATTGTTGATATTTTCTCTCTATAAGTTTAGATGAATTTAATATAGACTTACTTTGATTAAATGTCAACATTTTTTAAACAGAGGGCATAGTAAGCGCGCGTGTAGGTAGGAAAAGAAGGAGCACCAACCATTGCCACAAACTGAGTCGTGGAAATTCGATTCCAAAAGAAAGCTACCACACAAAAGAAAAACGAAGAAAAGCAAGGAAATAAATTTACATACGTAGTAGTGACACAAGCGTGACAATCCATGATAGCTATGACCTCAACGATAACGGCGGAGAGATGAGGATCCCTGAATTTTTGTGACGCCAATAGTAGTTATATATTGCTGAGTACTACTTACGTTTCTGTGCGGCGCCAATAAAATCGTTGATTCTTGTGTTCAAATGTATTGTCCTTGTCCAACTAGCTCATGGTCGACGTGTAAGTACAAAGTCAACGGTGTAGCGCTAGCTGACAAGCTCCGTATCTAGGAGTAAATTGTACTCTATATCTCCATTAAAAGAACCGATTTTTTCTAAAAAAATGAAACTGTAATTCTGCCTAATCAAATCATATTCAGTTTGATCAATTTTATAGAAAAGATTAGTTATCGATACTTATTGATATTAATATGTTTTTAATATATTTTTTATATTGAACTTTAAATCGTTCGACTCGATTCGATATTTTTATGTTTAGGACATGGCCGTAGCATATTACATGCTGGTCCCATGCTTTTGTCGATTTCACCGTCAAATTAACCGGCCGTATAGTAGGGTATTTTGTGTGCATATACAAGTACAAGCTGATAAACGCGTACGTACGTACGCACCACGGAAACTTGTGGTGCAACCGTACGTGCAGTTTACTAAAAATGGAAGTAAACACACGCCATCCGTTCATTTAATCTATCTTTGTTGTCGCTTGCATTCGTATTCACCACCTACGATGATCTGACATGTTTTTTTTTTTTTCGCGAAGCGGGCATATATGCGTATTTCATTAAGAGGGAAAGGAATGGTCATAAGACCTACACAAAAAGTTTTGAGGTGCCGGGCGAAGTCGCCGCCCCCTCACCACACACCACCTAACTACTGGATTCACAAAAAGCCTATTACATAAAGGGGGATGTTGCGACCAAAGAACTTCTGAAACCGCCCATGGCTGACCCACAACCTAACCTCTGTCCAGCGCTCAGCGCGCCCGCGCCCATTGGCGAGATAGTAGGTCTCCATGGCAGTTCTTGTCGACCCGGCAGACTGGCGGTCGCGCGTGCGTGTGGAACTCATCGGCGAAGCCGTGGTCTGTCTCCGAGTTTGAACACGTAGGCCGAGCTTGTTTATCGGCACCTTCCGAGCTTGTGCCTCCGCTTAGGCTCCCTGAACTTGCTCTTGGCATGCGAGCCTCGCACTCCTCTTTGGCACCAGTTCTTCATCGTCAAGGTGTCTACCACGGGCGGCCAGCGTCACTTTCGAGCTTTGGCGTCGAGAGAAGAGGGCTCGCAACGGAGCCTTGAACCCCGCGATGAAGTCGTCGGCCCGTGATGCGGGATCGCTCGTCGTCGGTGCCTCCGGCCCGGCCTTGGTGCCGGCTCCCGGCCGACGGAGCGGGCATTGGGCTCACAACATTTGCCGTGAGCACAAACCCGCCACCAACACCCGCCTCGACATCGGAGGCGTCCACCGCGACCATGGTCGGTAACATGAGCTCATGCTCATGCGACGCAAGCTGTTGTGAAGGTACGATCCCACCGCAATCTCCCATCTTCCAACTCGAGCGACGGCGTCGAATGGGGATGCAACCCACGCCTCCGAAGACCCGCACGGGAGCACCAACCTCCCCCATAGACACATCCGGGACAAGTAGCTCTGACGCCAGGGCGGACACCTCCACTAGCCCAGCCAGCTCTATGAGACACAAATCTCGGACCACCAATCCGAAGCGAGGGCGGGAGGGGAGGCTCAAGAGGCCGGCCCGAGGGAGCAGCTCCGGCTAGCTTCACTTCGACGCCGATCCCGGGCGGGGTTGGCTCGGGAAAGCCGCGGACGGGGAGGCCGAAGACACCACCCGCTTGCCATCGGCCGACGGGGCCCAAGTCCAACAGGGCGGTGGGGTTGCACGATGGTCGGCGAACACGCTTGCACTCCTTCGCTTGATGGCGGTCCCAAGGCGGCGGAAGCATCGCGGGCGAAGAGCGACACTGGCGGCTACATGGCCGGTGGCCGAGGCGGTTGAAACAACGACCGACCAACTCGAGGCACCGGCCGACGGGCGCTTTGGTTCCGCGACGTTCTCAGTCGGCGTTGACGCCGACTCAAGACGGTCCGAGCTGTCGCCGTCGACATCAATCACCTTCCCAAGCGTTGGAAACGGGGACCCTCGCGTGTCGTTGCGGTCCAAGGCGACGTGCACGGCCACACGCCCACGGTGCATGCCGCGGACGCCGCCGCCGACGACGCGGCGCAATCCTCCAAAGACGCCTCGGGGCTACCCTCGCGAACGGTGGCCAATGCGACGCGGCCGGGCAGGGCCATGCGAGCAACCTCGGTACGGCCGGCGGCGGCGGTGGGAACGGGCTCGGACTTCGTCGTCGGGCTCCCGCGAGTCGCCCAGCGCCTCGCCGGCGCCCACCGAGCACCCGGGCCGGATGGAAGGGTGCGCGTGGGGGGAGGGCTTGCCAGAATCGGTTGCTTCCGGTTGGGGAGGTTGCGGCACGGTGGTGGCCGGAGACAGCGGGGGAAGGAGGCGCGGTGTCCTCGTCATCGACATCGTCCACCCGCCCGGTCGTCCACGGCGATGGCGACATCGGCGAGCCGCCGCCGGTGTCGGCGGCGAGATGGCCGGCGGCTAGCGTCAGAGCAGCGTTGGAGGCCGGCGCTGGTTCACCTCCGGCGGGAGGGGCGGGACGGCGAGGGCGACCTCAACGTCAAAAGTGCCACAGCGGCGGCGGGCGGCACCCGGTGGCATCGGAGCGGGCGATGGAGCTGGGGCGCCTCCGCGGGGCCGGAATCGCCAGGGGGAGCACATGGCGAGGGGGAGGGAGCGGCCCCGACGAGACGGAGGCCGAGCTTTCGGAGAAGCACCCATGGACGAGAGATCAAGAAGTGGGGAGCACGGATCGGTGTTGGAAGGGAGGGAGGCGGATCGAGAGGGAGATCAGCCCGGCGGGCCGGAAGCGGCGCGCCGTCGCCCGGGAGGTGTCGGGGGTCGCGGCTCTAACGGATACATCCGTCTTACCCTTTCCGGCTTTCTTTATTCAAACATGTCGGATGTCGTGCGGTGCATCGATCGACATGTTCAACAAGCTAGCCCGATTACTAACCCGGTCGTTAGGTTTGCGAGTCGATTCGATTCATGTGCGGGTTAATCCTAACCCGGTCGTTAGGATTGTACCTTTGAATCTTCAATTCTCTCGAAATTACTAAAGCGAAATAAATCAACGCACTACTACAAAACCTTACTAAGAGAACGCCCCCCTTTTTGCATTAGGGGCGGTTCATTTTTCGAGCGCCCTATAGCGACACCCCCAAACGAGCGCCCCTATAGTGACCCACATTAGGGGCGGCTCAATCACCAACCGTAGCCCTACTATTATTAGGGGCGGTTCAATCGGCCTCAGCCCATGCGGACGCGTGAGGGGCGCTCTATATTGAGGCGCCCCTATAGTGAGATCCCGAATTTTGAAACGAGGCACTAAAATTAAAAATTCGTAAACGACCTCGGATGAAAAAACTTTGTACATATGAAATGTAGATCTCGAAAAGTTATGAAACTTTGTAGTTGGCGCGACTTTTTAGTTTAAATCCATTTAGGGCCTCAAATAGTCAATTTACACTCGGATTTGTATAATATGTGGGACGCTGAATGGGATATGGACACATGTGAGTGTGTAGTGCGGTGGTAGGGAGGGTCGCGAGCATAAGCACAAGGTTATGGGTTCGAATCCCGCCATTGTGAAGCGTAGCCCGATTGAACGCTTGAAAAAATGCGCGACTTTGCGGCTCATACTGAAGAGGGGCGGTTGCATCACCAACCGCCCCTTGCCAAAACCGGGCTTGTGCACGGAAGGTTAGGGCTACGTACTGTTAGTCAAAATGAAATCGACTTTCCTTTAATTGGCTTAGTCAAAATGAAATCGTGTTGTGCTTGCAGGTTGCCAATGTACGTCAGGAGAGAACAAAGTAGAACCGGGGCAGGGGGCACGAGCACGACCGACTGCTCCCCCCCCTCCCCCGCACGTCGGCGGCAAGGGTCCTCGCCTAGTCGCCTACACACCTACCCTGATGACCACGTAACATATATGAGACTGACCGGCCTGGATTCATCGTTTTGTTGGGTTTACGTACGTGACAACTGTTGTAAAAATGAAGCCATGACGGGTGCAAATTATGTTACATGCATGCCGCACCTGCTGTTTATGTGAATTCTGAAAGATTTTAGGCACAAATTCGATATAGAATGCCGCACCTGCTGAAGGGTCCTCGGCATGGCGAGCTCTGCCTATGCCGGCGGCCGGGCGAATGGCCGGCAAGGCCACGAGGGTACGTCTGGAGGCCTGTGAGCACGCCGAGGGGCAGCCGCAACATCCGTGACGACCGCGGCCGGCGGAGGCAGTCGCCCGGGGGCACGGAGGGCGGCAGCCGGGGAGGGGGAGGCGCCCGGTCGGCGTGGATAGGTGTAAGGTCCTAGATGGCTAGAGGGGGGGGGGGTGTGAATAGCCTATAAAATTTTCTACAATCTCAACTTGACAAACAGATTAGTATAACAAATGGCGTAAAAGCGGTTTGCACTAGCTCTAGTGGTCTTGCAAGCCTTCTAGTGACAAGTTTAAATACCACTATGATCTCTATGTCACTCAATTGCTATGTCACTACTCTAACTAATGAACAATCCTAGATATGGTCCTTAGGCTAGCAAGAACAACTAAACAAGCAAAGTTAGCTCTCTACACAATATAAGCTAGAAAGGTAATGCAAGAGATAGTGCTCGATATACCAACCGTACAGGCAATGAACCAATCACCGATGTCGAGGATTAACAATCACAATATGAAGATTAAGCCAATCACCAAGACAAAGAGACACGTCGATGTGTTGACCCGGAGTTCACTTGTACACCGACAAGTTAGTCTCCGGTTGTGCCGACCAACACAAGAATGGTGCTTGAGCTAGGCGGTGCATTTGCTAGCCCCAAGCCACCACTCACAAGTGAGGTACCCAAGATATGAGCAATGTATTTCTTGCAATTTGTCTTCCCGACGAGGATTGCGTATTCCTTTTACAAATCACCGGAGGTGGCCAAGAACAATCACCTTCTCTTGCCAACGCCTCCACCAAATCACCAAGCCGGCTAGGAGCGGTGTCAGTAGGTCCTTGACGGCGAGTGCACCGAGGAAGTCCCAACATCGGAGGGCAGCCAAGCCGGGACCGCGAGCGTGTCGACGGCGGTCGCGATGGGAGGCGCCTCGTCTGCGGCGAGGGCACCAGTGCGGGAGGGTAGCGGAGCTAGGCGGCATGTGCGGGCGTTTGCACATAGGGCAGAGGATTTTTTGTTGCCTGGGTCGTGAATCCTGATTTGGAAAGAGCATGATTGACGTCGGGCGGGCTTGGCAGGCTATGACGTTTGCACAAGAGATGGAAGATCTATGGCTATTTGTTTCCATTTACAGGGGAAAAGATAAGAGCGAAAATTACCGGATCGATTTTTTCCCTTTTGAATTTGTCGCAAGAAAAGTAAAGGAGAAGGAGACGTTAGCCATGCAAGCATGATTAATGACCGATCAATTTTTTCTTGCTTTTGAATTTGTGGCAAGAAAGGAAAGGGGAGAACATGCATGCATGATTAATGACCAATCGATTTTTTTCTTTCCTTTTGAATTTGTCGCAAGAAAAGAAAAGGGGAAGGCGTTAGCCATGCATGCATGATTAATAACCGACCAATTTTTTTTTCTTTCCTTTTGAATTTGTTGCAAGAAAAGGAAAGGAAAAGTAAACGTTATGCATGCGGTGATTAATCACCAATCGAATGGTGGGGTGGGGGTGGGCAGAACCAAACCAAAAGTGGCAAAAAAAAAAAAAAATACGACACCCACGATATTGTGCCATGCTTTCGTCGTTTTCCACCGCGTCAAACCGGCCGTAGAGTGCGGTACTTTGTACAATACAAGTAGCACAAGCTAATAACACCACGGAAACTTGTGGTGCAAGCAGTACAAACCGTACAATTTACTAATAATGGAAGTAAACATACGCCATCGGTTCATTTAATTTAGGGATATCTTTGTTGTCGCTTGCATTCGTGTTCACCACCTACGACGATCTGACATGTTCAAGAAGCCCGATTAGTCGAGCTAATAAACGCACCATGTTGCAGAGTCAGATTCGATTCATGTGGCGGCTGCATGCATGCGCCAGGTCGTTATTTGCATTGTTAGGATTGCTTACCTTTGAATCTTGAATTCTCTCCAATCCAATTACTAAAGCGAAATAAACCAACGCGTAGACTTTTCTTGTGTGCATACTGTTTGTCTAAACAAAATCGTGTTAATTGGCTTATACAGCTTGTACGTGCTTGCAGTTTGGCAATGACAGGAGGGCCGGGGCAGGGGGCACGAGCACGACCGACTGCTCCCCTCCCCGCACGTCGGCGGCAAGGGTCCTCGATCGCGTGCACACCTGATGACCACGTAACATATGAGACTGACCGGCCTGGATTCCATCGTTTTGTTGGGTTTACGTACGTGACAACTGTTGTAAAAATGAAGCCATGACGGGTGCAAATTATGTTACATGCATGCCGCATCTGCTCTTTATGTGAATTCTGAATTCTGAAAGGTTTTAGGCACAAATTTGATATAGAATGTTGATTTTTTTAAATAAAAAACAGGGGAATTGCTACCGGCGGGACCGAAAGCTGACCTTGACGACAACAGGGACCACTCTGAATAATCAGAAGTTTACCTAAGCCTGCCCTGACATACACAAATCTTGCATTAAGTCTAGCGGCGTTCCGTCGACGACGAAGGCTTCTATGGTGACTTCGAGAATCTCCGGATCTGCGGTTGCCCAAGTCCTTGAGGAGGTGCTCGTAGGGGGTAGGGTTTTGTATGCGTGTGTTCATAGGGGTGAGTGTGCGTGCGTGTTGTGAGTGTCTGCGTTGTACTGTGTAATTCTAAAAAAAATAATCAACCTGGTGATGTCAGATGAAGATTCTCACCAAGTCAATCGCTACGGGACTTGCTAAATTGCAGATGCCTGAATAGCATGTTTTCAGGCAACAATGATCGTCACCATTGGCTGATAAGCATGTCAAGCTGAGATTTAGTTTTTTTTTTTTTTTTTTTTTTGAGAAAATATATATGTATCTGTATTTCCTGATAAGTAAAGCATACAAATATGTCTACAAATACAAATACGTATCTGAAGGATACATATGCAACTGACTCAGCCAAACTACGCAAAGGGTCTAGAAAAAGTTAAGAATTACATTCCAGACCCCACATCCAAACCGAAGAAGCACAGAGCCATCGTCATCGCCCGCCACCACGAAGAAGACGTCTGGCATCACCTTGAGCTGGAGAAGGCCTATCGCCCACTGGCTTTTGGAGGAGTCTAAGGGTGTGCCCAACGCGGTGAGTCAGCTGGTGGTCTCGTCAGACCACATAGGCACGGATGCCACCTGGAGATAAAAGTGGCGGCTTGCAGAGTGTCAATAGTGCTTTCTGCAGGCTGCGGTATCTTAGGAGAGAGAGTATTGTCCACGCACAAAAAGCAGAGAAGGAAACATGGACGGGAAGATAGGAAAGACTAGTGATGGGACCGCACAATAAAAGCAATGTGTTGCCTCCATGCTGCCTCCGATGTGACTTTATTAGTCTCCGAGTGGAGTACCTATGTGTACCGTTGCTTTTGAACTGAGACCAACAAGAACTGCTGCTCTGGTTGGCCTTGCCCTAAGTAGACACCCATCTCGGAAGACAGGATGAAGCCAACGGTAGTTGCGCATTGATTGGAGCCTATGTCGCCAAGAAGACCCAACCCGTAGAGGAGAAACTTCACCGAGCAGACTCTAACTCCACCATCAACACCCGACGACGAGCAAAACCTAACCCTAGTCGGCGAAATAGAAGTCGCCGGTGGGACAAAAGAACTATACTAGACCTAAAGCCTAAAGCTAACCAGGCCCTCCCGCCAAGGAGCCGGGCACCCCTCTCATCCTGCCGCCAGCAAGGACGCCAAAGGAGAGGAGGCCCGTGTATCGACGGAGGGAAGAGCGATTCGTCCTTGAAATCGCCTTCTTACACTGTAGAAGAGGAAAGACGGTTCGAGAGCGAGAGAGAGAGAGAGAGAGAGAGAGGAGCGAGATTTGGAAGAGAAGAGAAAGATCTTAAGGTGAGATTTAGTTTGGTGGAGGAAGAAATCAAGCAAGGGGGATAGCTATCGCCAAAGAATCTAGAACTCAGGCATCTGACTATTAGAAAAAAGTGCATAAATATTATTAATATTTATTTATGTCAAAGTTAAGAATTTTTAATTTATTGGGAAACGAGAACGATAGCTTCATGTTCAGCTTACACGATCGGCACGAGGAACACTGCCAGCTGCTTGCTAGCTTGTGAGAAGAGCGATAAGATTTGCCTCCATTTTCTAAAAATCTTGTGTTAAGATCCGGAGGATCAAACGTCGTCGCCAGAGCAATGCAACTGATCTTCGCGTGCGATTATTCTGGCACCCGTTACCTTTTGCTCCTCCAACCATTCAGCAGGAGGAACCCGAAAACCATGCTGTCTGACAATCTGAGCAGATACCGATCCTCGAACGGCCGTCGGATGGAATGAGGGATCTTCAAATCTGTCTCGACGAAATCCATTGAGTTGTCGTGCTGTCATCAGTTTCCGTTGAGTTGAGTTGACTTGAGGATATTCTGTCTGTTCGTCGGTGCAGACGTGCATCAGCGAGCTCAATCCAGAGTAATGGCAGCTGAGATGCTCATCTCATCATCATCATCAGCTGGGATAAGAAAATCGCTGCAGCGGTTGACATTGCGAAATGATTGGGACCTGAGAGCCTATGACGCGTACAACGGCTGTCGCTGTCCAGCTGAACTTCTCGATCTCCCCTTTTTTAAGGTAGCTAGGTAATCTGATGAACTTGAACTCCTGACAGCTGGCGCCCATATAAATGAAATAGATACAGATACCCTGTTCACATGATAAGAATATTCAGCGAGATTCAATATTAAGTTATTACTACTTGACATAACCGCGATTGGAGTAATGTATATTACTACTTGACGGAGTGTTTGGTGCTCTGCAAAGCAGTTGAATCAGCTGAGGCGATGAGTTCGTCTACAAAGCTTGTAGCTCTGGAAAATCCAAAACGGAACGCAACCATCGTATCATTTGTTGGCTGCATGTAGTTTTTGTTTTAGTCTCGTGCTGCTTCTGACTTTTGGGCGTCCACAGCTGATAAAAATCTGACCTTAAACTCAGGATTAGGAATATATATATACACCCATGTCTCTTGGATGCACATGCAGTAGAGTTTAGAAGACAAATCTCTATGTTACTCCATACGTATGGAGTACGCTATTAAAGGCAAAATCAAACCTTCACTACTCGTATCCTATATCCCATTTCAAGTGCCGCCTTCTTCGTTGAAAGTAATTAACATGATCACATATTCAGATTTGAAACTAGACCTGTTGCTTTGTGATCATCTGTTCAATATCCACGGGCTCTAAAAAGAAAAAGAAAGTTTCTTGCACAGATGCAGTGTTGTGTACTCTCTTTTTTTTCTGTTGAAGTAATGCAGATTTTATTACTCGTCTGATTCAGCTAAATCGCTGATCAACACAGCCTCTATGAATTGAGGCACATCATCCCACAAAACCTGGGAATAACCACTCGACCTTCTACACCCATAGACTGCTAAAGCATCAGCAGATTTATTACAGACTCGTGGACAGATCACAGACACACGCTCCAGGAAACAAACTCCGAACACAAAAGGAGTCTAAACTCAGTGATGATTCCACCCAATGCAGACAGACGATACTCGTCGTCTTCAATGCTGCCGGCCTTCACCATGGTTGCGTCGATGTCCAGGCTTCTGACGAGTTTCTGGCAACAGACAGGGTTCGGTACGCAATTTCACCCACTGTTCTCAATCCCCCTATCCATTTGTTCCTCTCCCTCCATATATATAGCCACAAGCCCACAATACCATCACAATCGTGAGCTGCGTCTTCTGATCAAAGTTCAGAATACGACAAAAAAAAAATTTCGAGAAACGTACGACAGATTGTAGAACGTTGTGGTGTTAGCTCTAACTTCCCAGTCCATTTCCGCAGGCTGACACAAGGCGTAACTGGGCCGATTAAAGAAAGGGATATTTGGATCCATGCCCTTACAATTTTGCATCCTTGGAGATTTGCCCTTACAATTCATTAAATTGGAAACTTACCCTTATAATTCTTAATCTCTCACAACTATGCCCAGATCTACGTATTCCCTCATCTTGATCCCACCTCCGAACTTGTATTTGTGTAGTGGTCTGTATTGCCCCTGGAATCTGGATAAGGCAAGGCAAGTCTCGTGACTTTCTTTTTCTCCGTGGACCGTCTGAGCCGTGACCGGCTGCCATACAAGGCGCCTCGCCGCCGCATCTCGCGAGCACGCCGCCCTTCGTCCCAAAAGGCGGCTGGCCTGCCTTTGCCGTCGCGTGAGCACCCGGCCTCTGCGCCTGTAAAAACGCTAGCGCTCTTCGCGGCGGCCCGCCCGCGAAGCCGCACCCTTTATGGTGCCGTCGGAATTTTTGCCGTCGGCCCGAAAATGTTGCCGCCCCTCCTCGCTGTCGCGCGGCCCATGCTGGGCAATGATGATGGTAGCGATTCGGGCGCGCGGCTTTCTAGCTCACGCCGACGGCAGCCGCAGCATCGAGCCCGCCGTTGTTCGTTGTCCAAATTCGTTCGACTGTCCAAATTTGCTGCATATGTACGCAACCTGGAGAGCAGCACCCAACTTGGTCGAGGAAGGCATCTATTTCAGTTCAGGAGATGGTGGACATGGGTCTGTCGACCGAATTTTGGTCTTGCAGCAAGAATTTGATGACATGAAGCAAAGGTTGATCTTCTTTGTGACTTTTTGTCGACCAAATTTTGGTCTTGCAAGTATGTGTAGGTGTAGCTCTTGGTTGTATTGTGAGCCAATTTGGAACTAGTGAGTTCAGTTGATATGTAATTGTAGGTGCAGGTGTAGCCGATGTATGAGCAAACTCTTATTGCAATGTATGAGCAGCTTGCTGTGCACCAGCCTGTAATATTATCTTTGTCAACTTTAATTGTCTTTGGAATGTTAATGCATTCTGGAATGAAAATGCAATCTGGAAAGGGTGTGGACTGTCCAAGCATTCTTTGACAACATATTTCCTGACAATATTATCACTGAGAACAACATATTCCTTGACAATATTTCAGCTTGTTCTATATTACAAGCATTATAGGCATTCAGGCAATCTAGTTCACAGTCACCTAAACTATGGAGTCCAGAAACTCCATTATATTACAAAAGAATATTAGAGGCCTAACATCAAGTTCACAGTTCACAGGCCATCACAGGCACCCAAATTCCATTATATTACAAAATAGGCATCCAGTTCACAGATCTGTAGTCACCTAAGTTCATAGTTCCAAATTCCACACCCAAAAAATAGCTTGTCTTTGCAGCATCAGCTTTCTTTGTCCCTCGAGAAAATAGATCCATGAGGTTTCTCACAACCACAGCTGGAGGAGCAGCCGCATCCTTTTTCTTGTTTTTTTTCTTCAATGGAGTCTTCTTCTTCTTTGTTGCCTTCTTTTTCTTCCCCTTGGCTGGTCCAGCATCATCAACTGTCTTCTTCCTGTACAAGCAATTTTCATTAGATAAGGGCAATAAAATTACAACTAACCATATTAAAATACATCTAACCTTTTGTTGGGTCTTGCGGTTTTTCACCGTCCCTCTCCAACCATGTCAAGCTTACATGTCTTCTCAAAGTGTCCAAAACCTCCACACCGTTTGCATCTCACTTTCTTTTTGTTTGGATTGTTTCTGCATAACTCCTTTGCCTTTGCACCTTTGGCCGACACACGGTGGTCTCCCCAACAAAGGTGTGGGTAAACCTTGAACCCAACATCATATTTGGGGCCACTTTGGGACTTGTCGTCATTGGTTCAACTCTGCCTTCATAGGCAGCTCGAACCGATGCAAGCGAGTAATACTCATGGACAAAGTCAGCTATCACGCATACCTCTGTTAGGCAAGTATCCATGCCAAGGCATGCTTGCATGGCTTGCTACCACCGCCATTCCTACATGAACAATTATGGTTTTTTAGGTCAACCGTGTGCCTCCTTTGGTTATTCCATGCATCAAGCAAAGTGTCACCTCTGCAATGTCCTCATCACTAGCTTTGATCTTGACAACCTTTAGGCGGTGCTTGCAATGTTTAATTCCTTGAGAACACCAGCGAGAATTCCATCTTGCCATTGTTGTCCAATCCTTTTCTCGATGCACCTTTTCTCCATTATTAGCTCTCTTATCACGTCAACTAACTCATGAATTAGGAGACCTTTCAAGTGCTTTATCGAGCATTGAAACTTTTCGACACATTATTAGTTAAATAGTCACATTTGCTTTCCTCGGAGAAGGCTGATCTATACCATATTCTTCCATGATGTTGCTTAAGGTAGTCAATTGTATCGGGAGCATAATCATAAATTTTCTTCATGTGCCACTTAAACATGTAATCTGTATAGCTCCTAGCTGCAGGGTACAGATGGTCAAAGTGAAAACATCCCCTTTGTAGTGTTTCATGAAGTTTTGGTACATGTGCCTCATGCACTCCCTATTTTAAAACATGTGGGAAAACAGACCCCCACGGCATTTCTCTAAGCCTTTACAAGCATCGAGCATATGACTAGTCCTGGTGGGTCTCCTATGACTTTGTGCAAATTCTCTAGGAACCACTTCAGTTCTCCTCGGTTTACGAGTCAAAAAGCGACAGATATGCTATATGGTACGACCAATTGTGCCCGATCAACACATTTGCGAGAAGCCAACCGTCCAAAGTATACTTTCCATGTAAAAAGATGCATCTACTCCTATGAATGGTCTACAACCAGCTAGGAATCCATCAATGCATGGCTTCAAAGCAACAAAAATCCTCCTAAACCTTTGCTTTTTACCAACTTTCTCGTCACTATTTGCACATGACTTCCGTGTGAACATTTTTTTAGTTGAGCTTGACCCAATTGAAAAGAAGTTGGTAGCTTTCCTCATACGTACCATGAATTTGATCCTTTGCTACCTGCAATCCAGACCAGGCTTTTGAGTACTTCAACCGTATTCCAAAATCGGGTCTCCAATTTCTCTTTTGCATCCATGGCTCCCTTAGTTGGATTCTTCTTAACCCAATCTCAAGCCTATCGCACACCAGCCACGAGAAGCCATTTTCCCTACTCTAAGCTTGGTGGTAGGACACTTTCGTGGGCTGCGAGGAAGTTTTTTGATCTACAAAAATGCAGATAGGCGTGTAAATTTATTTGCAAATTCAAGAAAGGAATAATTATTAAAAAGAAAACGACAACTAAAAAGAATGTACATGCAGTTTTCTTGTCAAATATGGTGGAAGCATGTATTCTCCAAGGGCATCGCTCAAAAGCACACCTTGCCGAGAATCTTGACTTGTGTCGATTTATACCCGGGGAGCAAACTCAAACCCGGTCTTCACAAAGATAGTGTCTTATTGCTTTCTGAATGCAATGATATCGGGGAAACAATTCGCCCTCTACTATTTTTGGGTTGTTTGGATCATGCAGTACATGGACCTCGAGAGGGTCAGCGTCATCCACCTCTGGCTCTGCCTCTGCCTCAACATGGAAGAATTCATCAGCATCATAATCAGTTGTCTTTGCAAATTGAGTGCCAATTGGCACTGAATCATACATGGCCTCATCATCAATACCAACATATTCTTCAGCATTATCAAACATATCGGGTTCTCTATCGGCTCCACATCAACCTTTGCCTACGGATTCTCAAGTGCAGCACTACCGGGTTCTTTAGACATGTTATTAGCAAATGCCCTTGCCTCATTATCGTGAGGAACCACATAGAGAGGCTCCAGTGCATTTGCATATGGATCCACACAGAGAGGCTCCAGTGCATGTGCATCATCATGAGGAACCACAAAGAGAGGCTCCAGTGCATCATATTCAGGCTCCACACAAATTGGCCTATCGAATACACCAACTACAACCTGGCAGCTCATCTCCTCCTTATGCATTTCAAACAAATCAAGCATTTGTATCTCACCAACTAATCTGACATCCTCATTCAATCTTTTGTCAAAGAACCAAGCGGTGGGTGTCCGTCGGGTGCTCGGATTCAATTCGGTTGCCAAATTTTTCAACGGCATGTCCGGTGTTATGGACCCATACTCCACATCCCACTTAAACACCTGGCCTTTGGTGTATGATTTCCTACCAGCTGAGTCTTTAGAAGCAAAACCTTGAACTTTAACCTCTAGTGCAAACAACCCATCCCTACCAAGCAGTAAATCAAACTCCAAATCAAAGTGTATACATGCAAAATTCATCGATCCAAACAAACAAATCAAGCCGAATCCCCAACTATCATCCACACAAAAAAGGAAGAAAAAAAATACCTTGGAGTGGTGTTGTCCATCGATGCTGCACCGGTGCTATGATGCAGCACACCCAAATCCGATGTCCCCATCAGGGCGCCTCCATCTCCTCCACAGGTTCGTCACAACTCCAATTACCCGCAGCCGTCTCCAGACTGATTGCTAGGGTTTCGTTGGTGGGAGAAAGGAAAGAGCACGCACGGGAGAAAGGAGAACGGGAGGGATAGTCACGGTCACAGGAGAAAGAAGTCACGGGGCTTTCCTTATCCTCCTAGGGGCAATACAGACCACTACACAAATACAAGTCCTTGAGGTGGGACCAAGGTGAGGGAATACGTAGATCTAGGCATAGTTGTGAGAGATTAAGAATTATAAGGGTAAGTTTCTAATTTGATGAATTGTAAGGGCAAATCTCCAAGGACGCAAAATTGTAAGGGCATGGATCCAAATATCCCTTAAAGAAACGGCCTAGCCTCCTGAAAGGCATCGGGCCGCTTGTGGTCTGGGCCACTGGTCAGTCTGAGATCATTTCCTTTCATTTTCCATTTATTCAATTCAATGCTCCAAACCAAAGAACACCCGACGTTTTCCTTTCTAAAAATATAGTATAAAGGGGTAAATGAATTTTATACGACGGAAAAATAATAATTTTATTGGATGAAAAAATAACACCGGTCGTCCACCCTTCCTTTACTTTAACTGTGGTGCGTACAGACAAGTACAGATCAAATGACGATGGCAACAATTTTCTTCTTGAACAACCACGTGATATAAATATAAAACTAGTACCTTCGAGAAGAGAGAGACACTTGCATAAAGTGGCGCCGGTTCTTATTGATCCAGTTTTTTTTTTTTTTCTTTCGGTGACAAGCGATGATACGCTATCAAATTATCAATAACGAGTTGATCATTCAGATTTATTATCAACCTAAAGATTTAGGGCTCTTTTGGCGGCGCTGACTTTGGCATCGGCGAGCTTTTGTGAATTTTTGTGAGATTTATGTGCGTGGGTACATTTGAACAGCGGTAGAGCAACTGCTACACGCGAACGTTAAACTTTGTGGGTGCAAAATAAAATGGTTACACGAAAGGGAACGAAGAACTATAAAATTGGTGAAGTTTTCCAACATGCATCCATCGACCGTCATGGATCTGTAATTATGCTCATAACTAAAGTAATTGATAACAGAGGTATCAATGAATATATGAACGCCCAACTGCCGTTGCCCATTTTATACAAGGATAGTCAAAGTCAACGTAGAAGGAGAAATGCTGAGCTCTCTCATAATCTGAAGGAAGAGAGAAAGCACGAGGAAGGAAGGAAGGAAGGCATCAGATGAGGATGAGCAACAAGGCCATGTCGTATTCTAAGCCGCCCATGCTGACCTTGACTCACCCACCCACCACACAACCAGTCCAGAACCCGGTCAAGGCCCACCACCAAGGCACCATCATCATCAGGGCCGTCGATACCTGCCTAGGACGGCGGCGACGGCGGCGATTACGCCTACAGCACTGCCATCGCCCTGTTGGTACCGTAATTACAAGACCTGGTCCTGAGCAGAGCGCACTATATAGGGTGACAAAGGGGCCTCCAATTTTATCTAACAAATTTATGGATCGGCTCTTATTAAAATTAGGCTAAAATATTATTTATTTTTAAGCTAAAATTTATAGGCCCAAGTTAGATTGTAAAGGAGGTATTAGAGCCATGATTCATTACAACCCCTACATACAGAGCGTCATCATCCCATCTGGACCTGATGCTAGTACTCTGAAGACTAGAGAGATCCATCCCTGAAGATTTGATTTCGTCAGATGCCAATGTTTAAACTTCTTCTCGTCTCCTGTGGTCGAGTCGAAACACAGCAGCTGGATGGTCAAAACTAAAAGCATGGCTTAATGGACTGTCAACGCTGTCGACAAGGAACAGGATCTTTGGTTTCACATTTTGACCCGACACTAATGCCGTTCCTCTCTTGTTTCCACGGGAGTAGTGATCTCTTCGAGTTGGAGCACAAGGCGGGCAGTGTGCGTCACTGTCACTCAGTCAGTCACTAGCGCTCGCTTGGACTTTTTCCAAGCCAGCCTCACCCGGTCCCGGTCTCCTCCTCCTCCCCTGTTCTACCCAGCCCGGCACTGCCCGGCACTCCAACTCCACCCTTCTTCCCCTCGTGCCAAGACCAGATCCACGCGCCCGATTGCCAATTGCCCAGGACAAGAGGAAGACACTGGCCATGGCACATGCGATGCGAGAGGAGGGAGCTGCGGTTAGCTGCCTACCTTGATCATCACTAACCGCTGCTGCCTCTCCGTCTGCCATCGCCCATCCCCATCGGCATCGTCGCCGGCCGCCCCCGAATCGACCAAAGATGCGGCGAAGCTCCGTGGATCTCGCGGCCCTCGGCTGCTGCCTCTTCCTCCTCCTCCTCCCGCTGCTGTCCGCGGCGCGGACATGCCGGTGGGTTCGACCCTGTCGCCGGGCAACTCGGCGACGTGGACGTCGCCCAACAACACCTTCTCGCTCGGCTTCACGGCGTCCCAGTCCTCCCCGTCGCTCTTCGTCGCCGCCATCTCCTACGCCGGCGGCGTGCCCGTCTGGTCCGCGGGCTCCGGCGCCGCCGTTGACTCGGGCGGCTCCCTCCGCCTCGCGTCAACGGCGACCTCCAGCTCGTCAACGGCTCCGGCGCCGTGCTCTGGTCCACCAACACGGGGGGACAGAACGTGTCCGCCGCGGCCGTCCAGGAGAGCGGCAACCTGGTGCTCAAGGACGCCCGCGGCGTCACGCTGTGGCAGTCGTTCGACCACCCCACGGACACGGTGGTCATGTCGCAGAACTTCACCTCCGGGATGAACCTCACCTCCGGCTCCTACGTCTTCTCCGTCGACAGGAATACGGGCAACCTCACGCTCCGCTGGACCAGCACCGCCACCACCGTCACCTACTTCAACAAGGGCTACAACACCTCCTTCACGGAGAACAAGACGCTGAGCGCGCCCACGCTCACGATGCAGACCAACGGCATCGTCTCCCTCACCGACGGCACCCTCGCCTCCCCGTCGTCGTCGCCTACAGCAGCAACTACGGCGAGAGCGGCGACATGATGCGCTTCGTGCGCCTCGACGCCGACGGCAACTTCCGCGCATACAGCGCCGCCCGGGGCAGCAACGCCGCCACGGGCAGTGGTCCGCGGTGGCGGACCAGTGCCAGGTGTTCGGCTACTGCGGCAACATGGGCGTGTGCAGCTACAACGGCACGGCGCCCGTGTGCGGCTGCCCGTCGCAGAACTTCCAGCTCGCCGACCCCGCCAAGCCGCGCGGCGGGTGCACGCGCAAGGTCGACCTCGCCAGCTGCCCCGGCAACTCCACCATGCTCCAGCTCGACAACACGCAGTTCCTCACCTACCCGCCGGAGATCACCACGGAGCAGTTCTTCGTCGGCATCACCGCCTGCCGCCTCAACTGCCTCTCGGGGAGCTCCTGCGTCGCGTCCACCGCGCTCTCCGACGGCTCGGGCCTCTGCTTCCTCAAGGTCTCCAGCTTCGTGAGCGGCTACCAGTCGGCGGCGCTGCCCAGCACGTCCTTCGTCAAGGTCTGCTACCCGCCGCTGCCCAACCCGGTGGAGGGCGGCACCGCGGGCGCCACCTCGCGCGGCGGCTCCGGCGTCCGCGCCTGGGTCGTGGCGGTCGTGGTCCTGGGCGTGGTGTCCGCGCTGGCGCTCTGCGAGTGGGCGCTCTGGTGGTTCTTCTGCCGGCACAGCGCCAGGTACGGGCCGGCGTCGTCGCAGTACGCGCTGCTCGAGTACGCGTCGGGCGCGCCGGTGCAGTTCCCCTACGGCGAGCTGCAGCGCTCCACCAAGGGGTTCAAGGAGAAGCTGGGCGCGGGCGGGTTCGGCGCCGTGTACCGCGGCGTGCTGGCGAACCGGACGGTGGTGGCGGTGAAGCAGCTGGAAGGGATCGAGCAGGGGGAGAAGCAGTTCCGGATGGAGGTGGCCACCATCAGCAGCACGCACCACCTCAACCTGGTCCGCCTCATCGGCTTCTGCTCCGAGGGCCGGCACCGGCTGCTGGTGTACGAGTTCATGAAGAACGGCTCGCTGGACGCGTTCCTCTTCGGCGGCGGCGACAAGACCATGCCGTGGCCGGCGCGCTTCGCCGTGGCCGTGGGCACGGCGCGGGGCATCACGTACCTGCACGAGGAGTGCCGCGACTGCATCGTGCACTGCGACATCAAGCCCGAGAACATCCTCCTGGACGACAGCTTCAACGCCAAGGTCTCCGACTTCGGGCTGGCCAAGCTGGTGAACCCCAAGGACCACCGCCACCGCACGCTCACCAGCGTGCGCGGCACCAGGGGCTACCTGGCGCCCGAGTGGCTGGCCAACCTGCCCATCACGGCCAAGTCCGACGTGTACAGCTACGGGATGGTGCTGCTGGAGACCGTCAGCGGCCGCCGCAACTTCGACGTGTCGGAGGAGACCGGCCGGAAGAAGTTCTCGGTGTGGGCGTACGAGGCGTACGAGAGGGGAAACCTCGCCGGCATCGTCGACCGGAGGCTCCCCGCGGAGGACCTGGACATGGCGCAGGTGGGCGCGCGCTGCAGGTGAGCTTCTGGTGCATCCAGGAGCAGCCGGCGCAGCGCCCGTCCATGGGCAAGGTGGTGCAGATGCTGGAAGGGGTCATGGAGCTGGAGAGGCCGCCGCCCCGAAGTCGTCCGACAGCTTCCTGAGCACCACCACGGCCACCACCACGGCCAGCGGCGTCAGCTCCAGCATGGTCTCGACGGTCGTCTCGTCGACGGCCCCGGTCGGGCCCGCGCCGTCGCCGAACCTGGAGCAGGAGATGGCGCTGGGCCGCTCAGAGTCGGCCAGGAACCGTGACCGGGTGTCGCGGCAGCTGCTGTCGCCGCAGCCGTACATGACCATGTAAAAGGCGCAGGCAGAATGCCTGCTTCTGTCATCCATTCCAAGGAAGAGGAAAGTGTACAGATTCGTAGAGCGATTAGGGGAATTGGTTGATGATTTGCTCTAAAGCTATGGCTGGCGAACCTTGGGGAACAAAGTGATCTTTCACTGCTAGTGTGGCTTCCATATGGCAATATACTATGTAACTGTAAGCATCAAATTCAGATCGAGCTTGGTATTGAGCACTGCAATTTGTACAAAATAACCGGCATATTTTAGTATGGACTTGAGGTTTTGTTTCAAAAACTGATGCAGTAGTTTATTTTTTTTAAAAAAAGAATTGTTTCCCACGTCAAATGGAAGTTCGGAGCAGCTCCATAATGTAAGCTGAACTGTTAGGGAGTTAAGACTGTCAGTACTGAACTGAAATCTCTAGAGAAAAAGTGTTTCGGGAATTCTAAGTTCTAGAACACGAACACGAGCAGGGTGTTTCAGAGAAAAAGTGTTGCGGAAATTCACCTGGACTCGTGCTTTTCGGATCGAACCCAAGTCAGGGCTACCATCTGATCGGAACGTAAGTGCAAACTGCAAAGCCAGCTACGAAAGACCTACACAGTGACAGTGCGTGTGCTCAATTCAGATTATGAGAGAGAAAGATTAGGTCCACTGCTTTTGGTAATTTTATCTCAGAGCACTTCCTCAGCACACGTCCTCTGAGAAATGCTGTCGCGCCAACAGGAATCTTCAGTGCAAGACCGCAAGTTCACCCAGTCCGTCCACAGGCAAGGCTATTCATTTCGCCACTCGGTTTTTAGATACGTACTTATACCAAAAAAAAGTGAACTAAAAAGACAGAAATGGTTCCGTAGTGTAGTGGTTAGCACTCCAGACTTTGAATCTGGCGACCTGGGTTCGAATCCCGGCGGGACCTTTTTATTTATATAATAACCGCCTCTAATTTTTTTTTAGACTTTAAAGTTCACGTTCGCCATGCAACTTTTTATTTATTATAATCGCCTCTTAATTTTTTTAGACTTTAAAGTTCACGTTCTAATTATCTGGTTTCTCTTACAGACCCGCCATGCAGCGACAGGAAATGAAGAGTATGACTATACGCCTGTGCCTGATTGACAACAATGTAATGTAAACGTGCCGCTAAAACTATTACTGGATGGCCCGAACGGAACCTTCTCTTTTCCGTGTCAAAACAAAAGGGCCAAGTCAACTTGCATCATCACTAACAAAGTAGGCGACCCAGCGATGACCACCTGTTTTGAAAGGCAAGGCTGACTCGAACACGAAATCACGCACCCATTCTGCGTTTAGTGGCTTGTCTTTGTCAAATCCGCGGATCAATTTGACCGCAACAAAGCTGTTAGTATAGTCTGCAGTTCTAGAAACACAGTAGCCAAGACCCAAGAGTCGTGATTACTGACAAGTGACAAGAAAACCTGTTGCCTGCTGGTAGCTTCAACCTTCAGAATGGGTTGGCCCTTTTATTGCGCTTTCCTGTACACAATTTGCAGCTTCTTTGTATGAATGTTTCCAGATCACCACCGAAGAAGGGAAAGAGTTGAGAGGCCATATCTTTTCTCATAGCATCATCTATAGTATAGTATTTGACCCAGCTGACGTCCAAAATCCTTCAGCTTTAGGAGCCATTTCTGTGCGTGCGATGCTTCTTTGCCATCTCAGATGGCTTAATCAGTGTGAGATGTTTTCCTAAAAATCGTCAATGTAGACTTGGTAAGAAGTTGAGACCATGAGTTATCACTGATATATATGAGCTACCTGAGGAAACTATGAGAACCGAAGATGGATGCACAGATCAGCATCACCAATAGCAGGACAGATCCTCTGAATGGGTTGGCCCATGTACTGCGCTTTTCTGTACACAATTCGCGGTGTCTCTGTCGGAAGGTTTCCAGATCGCCCACCGAGGAAGGGAAAGAGTTGAGCTAATAATGAGGCCATATCTTCTCTCAGAGCTTCATCTAGTATTCCACCCAATTGACGTCCAAATCCGTCAGCTTCAGGAGCCATTTCTGTGCATGTGGGGAAACATTGCCTTTATCAGGTTTCGCCCCGTGCTTCTTTGCCATCTCAGATGGGGATTCAGACTGGCTCTCATCATCCAAGTTGCCTTGCCTTCTAGGATGTCTTAGTTTAAGAGAGAGAAGGCGTGAAACCTCCTGCACCCCACCCCATTTTTCCAATGCCCGAGCAATGTCGTAACGACCTGCCAACAGAGCATTAAATCATTTCAAAAGCACCTTAAAAAAATCATTTCAATAGCCAGACAAGGAAACTTCATGACACGATACCAATCTAACCTGAACATCTAACCTTACGAGAAAGGAGCCAATTTTCTGTTTTTCATGTAATGATCGTATAAAGCTAAAGACATTTGTGCTAAAATGAATAAAACAGTAGCATGAAAGTGCCACAATACTTATTTTTTTAATTTTCCAACAATGGGCTACAGACATTACCTGCCCTCTCAAAAGATTTTCTACTTGGCATATAAGAAGGATCCATCCCCCAACTTTTCTGGAACCGGCTGATCTGTATATAGTGATCAGATGCTGATGTCAGAAGTGAAGAAAAAAATATTGAATACAGCATATGACGTTATAAAATTCAATGGACAGAGTGGCAGAGTGCTAGCTTTCATTCATACTAGAAATATAAGGGGATAAGTTTTAACTCTATTTGCAATAGTATGGTGCAAAACTATTCAAAGATTAAAAAACATGGTTATTGCCTGTATTCTTGTGCTAGAATGGATATCTGATAAGCACAGGAGGGAGCTAAAGATAAATAATATTACCTCTTCTTGCAAGTTCTCTAGATTATCCCAATAGCCTCTTGGTTTTCGATTTTTGTAAGAAAGAGAAAGGTTCATTATGCTGGCAATCTTCCGGAACCCACCCATTCGTGTTATTGCCTTCTCGATATCCACCCTTCCATGAGACCGGAGATGCTTTCTCTTAGGCATGAAACCATATTGACCGTACTCTGCAATGAAATTCTCAAGCTCTGATTTTAAGACCTCAATGTCCTTTTGCAACCCTGGAACTTTTGGTCTCTGCTTCATGGTACTGGATGAGCAAGACAAAGATGCTTGCTTAGATTGCCTGCTTTCAGCATAAGCATCTGGGTCTATGGGCATATCAGAATGAGCTGTGGAATTGCTACCCTTGGCTCCGGCCTTTTCAATATAATCACGGATTGCACACAAGTTTGATGGAAGATGTTCATATATGACCTGTAATTGATGAAAATGAACAGTCTACTCTACTATCTCTAAAGACATTAAACTTCACCAAAGCATTCAGGTGAAATAATTATCAAGGCACCACATACAATTAATCCAAGAGCACGAAAAATCAGCATAATGTCAAAAGCAAGTAAAAAAAATGTCAGAAACCATGATAAAAAAAAATTTTTGGTGTCCTAACTTCTACAGAATGTATTCACCTGGAATTTGAAGAGCTGATGATACAACATGACTTGTCAAATGCTGTTAAAATACCTTCGTGTTTTTAATTTGGATATTTGAGAGGCGTAAGACACCAAGAAAATGGAAAACGATCCCTGTTAGGTTCTTTAGAGATAATTAAGTTCAAATCAACCAACTACAAAAATTTAACCATAGTAAGCTTATACCATTTGAGAAGGCATGAAGTATATACCCATTACCATGCAAAGCACTTGTATAACCAAAACAGACAGTGTGCACATAAAAAGCCTACTTTAACCATCTTAAGCTAACAAGTGGAATGTTATACGAATTAAAGAAAATGCATATATGGCTTACCTCTTCAAGGATAGACTCAGAAAGAAAGGTGTCCCTATGCATCTTAGTCTCAACCATGTACTTCAACAGGGTGTGCTGATCCCCAAGTTGTTCTAAGCGCCATTTCCCTTTAAACGAGTAAAAATCACCCTCAACTTGTTCAAACCTGATCTCTTGCTCAAACTTTTCACGAAGATCCATAACAACACGGGCGTGAAGGACCATATACAGCAGGCCTTTGCAACCCTCCTAGAATAAAACGTTTTCAAAAGACATAATGATTGAAAAAGAAAACAAAGACTATCAGACTGAATTTACAGAACTTTCTTTCAGATGAGCACAATGAAAAACAATTGAGTGAACTGAAACCAGGACACGAGAGAAAACTGTGTATGACTTGAGGACTTATTTATGCTGTGTAATAAAAACAAAGGAGAAGAGAACCATATATCTACCTGCATTATGCGGACCTTGTTATTATCACGAAGTACAATCCTACTGATGGCCAGGTTTGGTACGAATCTATCAAATGATTTTTGTTAGATCATACCTGTAATAAAATAAGAGTGTTACTCAAAAGATAGTAGAAAGATAGAACTACTTACTCGGGCAAATTCTCATATGCCGTGAGAACATTCCATACCTCACGAACTGGTGCTTTCACAGTGATACTAGCAGAAACACATCTGTGGGCCCCGTCATGTTCCTTCATGCACACCGGCACACCGTATCACAGGATAAGACAAAACTTTAATGCCCTTCCCTTGATGGCTAAGAATCCAATAATTATTGATATAAGTTTAGTAACTTACCAATATGCCATCAAATCTTCGAAGATGGATCTCATCTACCACACAAGGCCTATCAATTCTGCATACGTTTCCATATACACCCCATTTGCTAATCAATTCAGAAGCAGGTGATGGAAGCACACTGCTAACACCAGAAGTGTGAGGTGCTTCTTTAAACTTACTAGAAGAAGTATCAACTGTCGTACTAGGGAATTTATCAAGCTGAGAAGAAGTAGATGATGGCTTTAAGTCCTCAATAGAGAATTTTCTCGAACCACAACTTTGATTTTCCAAATAAATCTTTTCAGCTCTACAAGCCAAGGCACCAAGATTTACAGGAAGATCTGACCTTATAATCTTTTCAAGAAATATAGCCGGGAAGTTAAATCTTGGTATCACATTAACTTCATACAGCAAAACTGCACTAGAGGACCTGGTAGCAGAAAAAAAAAAATCAAAATAGGGCACATTAGATTTAATCTCTTTTTTCGTTCACAAGAAGTTGGAGAGCTTTAGTCTGGCGCATCATGGGGATGCAAAGATAAGCTAGTGCTGAACTTAAGCAGGATGTTCATGAAAAGAAAAGCAATAAATAAGGTAGTATACAAGTATATAAGATACATGTACTTATGTCTTGATTGATTTACATCCCATCCCACTTATCTGAGAAAAGAAAATGACCAGCAGATGCATACCTTGGACCAGATCTTATGGACCATTTGCCTTCGAACTTCTTGAAGTCACCATCTACCATCGAGAAATGGAGTTCTCGCCCATTAATCTGAAAGCATAATCATGAACGAATAATCAAGTAAGGCAACATAACTTAATATAGAATGGAAAACGGAGGAGATCCATCATCGTTTTTCAGAATTGCTAAACATAACTCATACAACTAAGAAATATATGAGAGAGAAACACAATAGCACAGCTCCACAGAAAGAAGAACACACATGCTGAAAAAACACAAATGTTGCATTCACGCCCTCATGGACTGGCCAGCTGATCAAGTGATCATCTACTAGTACTTTTCAGTGGCATTTCACATAATGACATAACATTGTCAGCGATGACAAATGTCCAAAGCCGTTCCATCCATTGCAATTTAGCAGTTAATGGAAGTCAATCTTCAACAGCTAGCACGTACCGAGTCATGGATTTCCTGGAGATCCAACACGACGCGCGCCTCAATGTGCCAGTACAGCGCTTGCTGCAGGCCCTCTGCTCCAGCCATATCCGCCCTTCATGCGGGCACGGAATCGTCCCACTGCAAGCAAGCACGAATAAAATCACCCCCCAGACACCTTCAGAAGAATGCGAGCTTGATGAGGGTACACCATCGGTGAAGCTATAAATCGAGACGAAAAAATGCGGACCTCTGGACGAGGTTGGGTATGAAGTCGGCGAGGCGCTCGTAGTCGGTGATGACCTGCCACAGTGTGTCGACGTCGGCGGCCACGGGCACGGACGCGAGCACCCGCCGTTCCCGCCACGACACCACGTCCACGTCGCACTTGACGCCGCGCGCCGATGCGGTGGGCCCGCCTCAGACGCGCCCGCGCGTCCTCCTCCGTGGTAGTGCTGGTGGTCGGCGCCCCAGTGGTCCCCCTGTGGCAGCCGCGGCCGCGGCGGCGACGACGGAGCGGCCGGAAGGGGCCCGCAAGAGCGCGGCCGCCGCGGAACGGGGAGGGCGCGCGCGCGCGAGGGCTAGGGCTCGCGATCCATGGGAGGAAGGCGACGGCGGCGGCGGGCGAGGCGAGAGCTCTCATCGGTCGTGCGCTCGGGAGAGTGTACTTGGCCACTCACTGGGAGTCGTGACGTGCCTGCCGAAGAAGAAGGAGGAGGCGCGCGGTGACCGTGGAGACGTTGCCTTCTCGCTCTCGCTGTCTCCACCGCCGGAGAGTCTCCGCCGAGTGGGACGGTGGCGTGGCTTGGGTGGACGGCGACGAGCGATTGTTTCTGCTGCGATGGTGAGAGGCGACTGGCGATGTGTGGCGGGAAGGCGAGGAGGCACCCTAGCCACTCGTGGCGCGTGGGAACGGGTCCCACGTGTCAGTATTGTTTTGGTTTGATAAACCTTCTGTGCGGGTCGGGATGTCAGTGCGTGTGCGGTCCCGGCTCCCTTTTTGTAGAAAAATTAATTATCACTTGTGCTTTAATACTTTTCGGTAGGAGAGTATGACTATACTCTTTACAGTGTGGCAAATACAATCTTGAAATAGATAGTACTGTGCCCGGAGGGAAAAAAAAAGAATCTCTTCAACTTAAGGCCAAGTTGCTGAAGCAAGAAGCTGTGCAAGTCTTCTGGTTGAAGGAGAGCTAGAAGATGATGGACTGAAGAACCCGGAGTGGTGTTACATCAGGTTGTCTGAAGATGGAGGTGGAAGGATGATGGTACTAAAGATGATGGGGGTCAAATATTCACTGTGAACCTTCGAAAGCTGCTGGGAATAGTTATTTGTAATAAGTGTTAGGAGGTTGATTTAGTTGCTAAGCTGTTTGTTTGGCGTGGGGTTTAAGAGTAGATCCTACTAGCTTTGAACTTGATCGGTGTCAGGTGGTGTTCCCATCTGCTAGAGCTGTAAAACTAAATGTTTTTATATGGTCTATTGCCCTTGGTTAATAGACGGTGTAATACCCTTAAACTCTAAAAAAAATTTTAATTATCACTTGTCGTGGTAAGGGAAGCCCGTTGTATTAATATCATCAACATTTTGCATAATAATGAAATATATAAAATTATCATCGACATATGAGCATGGTATGTGTTAACTAAAATATAAGATGATAGCTTTTTTTTTTGTACTGTCTTACATGATAGTACTAAACAATAGAATTTTAACCCACGCAATCGTGTTCAAATGGAGGGAGAATGTTCAGTCATAATTAACTGTTATACTGCTTTGTCATTGCATCTAAATCTGTTGTGTGAAGCGTGGGGTTACCCGCATTTGAGTCTGGTGTGCTTTGTGTGTGTCCTAAGTACTGTGATCTACTACTTCTATAAGAACAAACCCTACTAACTATTTCTCTTAACATGGAAGCTATCCACCTAAACAATGTACTATCACATATAATATCCACTAAGAAAACCTCACTAACTATATATCTTACCATGCAAGTTGTCCAACTAAGAAATGCACTATTGCAAACAATTAAAATCTACTATCACGTTAATTTGCTAATTTCGAAAGTGATATACAATATCATGTTCTTGCATACATATATACATGTAACGATTCTTAGTGATTAACATTGTAATCCTTTTTATACTTCTTCTTTCGCATTTCGCGGCAACGCCGCAGGAAATCCTCTAGTTTGTCATAATGGGAAAGCACACATCTGAAACTATAAAAAAAATGGAAACTCTCAGAAAATAAAATACAGAACTATCTCAGGTCAAAAAAAAAAAAAAAAAAACAGAACTATCTTTTTTAAGGGGTAAATAGAGAACTATCTGACCTGGGCTTCCATTGATTTGGGCCACCTCCCTAGATTCGCTAGGGCCCACTCGTCCAGTCCTCTCCTTACCCGGCGTCCATTTCAAAACCCGCGAAACCAAGCACGCACACGCACGGCGTCACTACCGCAGCACCCCCAGAGGCCAGAGGCGGCAAGGCGGTCGCTCTCTCTCGGGCCCCGAGCACCAGCGGCGATGTCGGCAGCGGCCAAGGCGAAGGCGAAGGCGAAGGAGAGCGGCGGCAAGCGGGCCGCGGCGGCGAAGGACCCTGCCGAGGCGCTCGTCTCCGACAAGAGGCGGCGGGAGCGCGGCGGCATGGACGACTCCGACCACGAGTTCGACAGGTGCCTTGCCTTGCCTGCTCCGCCCCAGCCCCCCCCGCCCCCCCCCCCACCCCTTTCGTGTTCGCTGCTTTGGATTCGCCGCGGTCCGGGAGTGGTTCGAATCGGGGCGACGAAGCGAGGGTTTTCGTTCCTAAGTGCGCCTCCGTTCCGTGACAATTTTTTGGGGAAATTTTCGTGCGATTGATGATTTATTCCTCTACCACATTTCATGATCCGGGGTGTGCCTTCAATGTAACTGGTGGAGGCAGTGACATGAAGGAGATCGTCACGCTGCTGAAGCACATCAAGGACAAGGCCCACAAGGACGGTCAGAAGAAGACCGAGCAGGCCATTTCCAGGTGATTACGATTTCAATTCTGCTCACCCACCTAGGATTTTGGTTTTACTGAATGTCTATGTGCGCGACTTTCTCTAAGTGTACATAATGTTTTATTTTATTTGACTTGAAATGTACATGATGTAATGTGTGTGCAACTGTTCAGTTTGCTCCGAAGTCCAATCAAGGGAGATTTGTTGTGGTTTGGTGCATGGCAAGCACAACATTAGTTAAGATGTACAGATTTTGCACAAAACGTCTGATTGGCACCTGATGCACTACCCGACTATGGGAGGAATGTGCTGGTGATACTTGTTGTGTTGTGTCTGATTTGTGCAGTTCAGATGACTATATATGGTTGAAACCAGAGCTTAGCAGGGCACTTCTCATGGTGTCAAGTTGTTCGGCAATTCCTGGTTGCTTTAGTGAATCACTGATTGTTGTTGTAGTTCAGGATTAGAGAATTTGTTGTCCCTTGGTCTGCACATGCCGAAGGTAGCATTATTACTGAATCCACCTATGGTGTCCGGCAAGTAGATTGTGATTGAGGTTGGAGTTCAGGAACAATGGCGTCACGAAATCTTATAATAGTTTCTATCTTTATGACCAATGTCTAGGTAAACTTCGTCCTAGCTGTTCTACTGTTGTTTCCGGTGTCCACATCTGGATGTTGTACCCATTGCAGGTAGCTATCTTGAGTACATTGCTAACAAGTTTCAGTATCTTTCAGCGTGGCAACAGAGATTCAGACTATGGTACAGGACACCAAGACTAGGCTTGAGAAGGAAAGGTGAGCAAATAACTAATCCATATCACCAGCCTTCCAGTGACTTCACTAGAGAAATACATTAGCTCCTGCAGCGAAATCTTTTTTTTTTTTTTTGAATTTTCACCGGGGGGCGTTCCCCACCTGAATTATATTCAAATGCCCAAAATGGCTGGTTTAAAAACTTTTACAACATGTACAAGTACACAATCCGAGGCACACACGAGTTGGTGTGCCTCGAAGCACCGAGAAAAAAATCACACAGCGCCGCACTAGCGCTCCATTGCCATCTCAAAGATTTGACACCATGCATCCGCAATATGCTTTTGCTTTCTTTTCAATCTGACCTTCCAAAGTTCTGCCGCGCTTTTGCAAGACTGCAGCAGGCGGTTTAGGTCGTGGCTTTCCCCTCTGAACACTTTGGCATTTCTGGCCTTCCAAATTTCCCAGCACAAAAGGGCTATGAACGCAGAGAATTGCTCGCTCGGCACAATCGCCATAATAAATAAACTAAAAACTGAAACGTGTTCTTGGTAATAAATACTGTGAACACCCTGAATGGGATGTACCCTGACAAGGTTTTTATGTGTGTGCACAGGCAGAGTTTTCTGAAAAGCATTGTCAAAGACTTCAAAAGAGGTTTGGAATTGTACTTAATGCTTCTGGAATGTGCTTCTGCCTCTGGTTACTAATCTGACCAGATTTTGGTTAATGGAAGATTCATCTATGATTCTATATGTTATGCAGTGCGAAGGTTTGTTGAAGAATGAGTTCACCAAATTTCAAGCGACACATGATAAGTTCTGCAAAGACAAAGCTGCACACATACAGAATTTCAAAGGTAGGCCAGATAAGAGCTAAGCTGATACCTATTGTGATATGCTGTATTGTTATCATCTAACATATCTTTATCTAGCTCATGTCATGCTCGAGCAGTCCTGGTACCATCCTTAGTTTGTTCATCATGCATATGCTCCTAGAATAATTACCATTTCATCTTGAATATGACACGTTTAGATCTTGACTCCAGATATTCTGTAGCTACAAATGAGTTGCGCCATTTGCCTTTTAATTAATTATCAATTTATCATTCATCAGAGGAAGAAATCTATAGAAAACCTCGCATAAGGATGCTTAATCTGCTAGCAGTTTTGCAGCTATTAAATGCAACCATATATTGCTGTGCTGTACCTATACTGTCACACACACTTTCCTATAATTCGTGGTTTAGAAAGAGATAATACTTTAAAGTTGATGTGAAATCACCCATAGAGCACTTTGCCGTGCCTATATTGCCTCAGTTTCCTCTTCAACGAGATTGTTGCCATCAGTTATCTTCATTTTTAATTGACCTATCTGTATACTGTTTTTTTGCAGACCTGTTCTCGAAGTTTGAAGATGATAAAGAGAAATTGCTTGTGCAGTATGAACTGCAAAGTAAGTAATAGATGGCTAGTTCCTTCAGTTGTCTTTATGAGTTTGCTGCTCTGACATGCTGCCTTTTAACAGGGAAGAAGGAGAAGGCTACTCTATCTGAACTTGAGAAAACATTTTCAGAGAAGATAGCAAATGCAGAAGAGTCTCTGAAGAAGATGAAGCAGGTAAATGTTACAGCATGCATGATTTTCAGATTATTGATCTGATCAGCATGCATCGTTACTGTGACTAAATTTTTCATGGTTCACTAACCTGGGGTCCTGTTCGGTTCTGCTTATTTTGGCTGTGGCTGCTACTACACGTTTTATATACAGTATAGGATTATTTTTTTGAATTTTACAGTATAGGATTATCGTGGAGTTGCAACCAAAACTAGAAAAAGCTAAAAATGAACACACGCATAATCAGTTCACTAATCCTGCATTCGTGCTTCACAGGGCGACAAATCAATCCACATCCTTCGCAAGTCCATCGGCTCATTTCTGAGTGGCGACCCTGATGATCAGTCTGGTCAAGATGATGACTGAAGCTACTCTCACCAATGGTTTCTAGTTTGAGATCTATGTGGATAATATGTTATTGGAGAAATATATATCATCAGTGCATAGGGGAGGCAAAAATATATATAGGCAGTTGATAGTTTGTTACGCACAACTCGTGTGCTTAGTTTTCATCGGCTCGAGCTGTGTTGTTATGGAGAATGATTTCGCATTATAACTTGGTGGATTTTTAGTATTTTACAGCAAGAGGTTTAAGATTGTGCTAGGTTGGAAACACATTAATTATCTGGCTGCAACCTTACAAGACTTGGCTGTCACGCTTTACAATTTGGCCAGCATCTGCTCTCCTCATGCCACTGCCCACTCACCCACTGCAAACCAAAGCTCTCCTGTATAGATATTCAGTAATAAAACATATGCAGTGTAGGACAATTTGCAAATTCGCTAAAGCATACATGTCATTGCAAATTCATATGTTTTTTGAAGCAGTGCAAAAAGCAAAAGAACAGGAGATTTACACAAACATACTTCACCGGCAGAAAAAAGGGTTGAGTTCGTGGCAATTCCACATGTCTTGAAGTTGGAGTGGTAGCATCTCCTGTATCAATATTCAGTAATAAAACATATACAGTATACATGTCGTCATTGCAAATTCA
>JADLZK010001673.1:0-15284 GCA_015847255.1 Hyparrhenia diplandra
ATTTCCATACTCTAGGACTTATTCGGACTATATATACGTGGGGGATCCTCCATTGTAATCAACGAAGATTCGAGATGAATAAAGAATAGTCTCCCTACATCTTGTGTCTACTTGTTCTACTTTCATCCACTACATTGATTGAGAGACGGAGAGGGAAGGTCCTAACCGGCGATGACAAGTTTCTTAACATGTTATCGAAGACGACAAGCTCTTCGTCGACATCGTATCTGAAGCCGCCGCCGATCTTCGGCACCGACGGCTCGTGGCGATGCCTCGCCAAGAACTACGCCCGGCGGCGTCGACATCCCGACGTTGTTAGCGGAACGGACCGCTACCTACGCGCCGCTACTAATGCGACCTTTGCATCGACTCATCGTCCACGGCGCAAAAGTCCCCCCGGCCTAGCCGAGCGTCTATCGCGACGACCTTCGCTTCTTCTCAAATTCAAGAACAAAAGGTACACACGGCACCGGTATGTCTTCCGCGATTACAATTTAATCTACTTGGTATAATCCTGCCCATTAGTCTAGTAGATTGGTTCTAGTAATTCTTTTACGCTAGCTTGTGCAATCAATAGATTATTTTATTGCTAGCATACTAGACAATCGCATGCCACTAGAATGGTCTAATCACGAAGATGATACATATTTACGGTGGCTACTAAGCTGGTGCAGTGCATGCACGCATCATATTCTTGGTGGCTGAAGGCCGCTATACGCCACGTCCACGAGAACATAAGAAAAAATAGGAATTGATGTTGCGGCCATCATCGTTGTATTCCAAGAGTTCGTCGTTGAACGGCAAAATTG
The DNA here is from genome assembly GCA_015847255.1 of Hyparrhenia diplandra. NCBI lineage: Eukaryota > Viridiplantae > Streptophyta > Magnoliopsida > Poales > Poaceae > Hyparrhenia > Hyparrhenia diplandra. The sequence goes on from JADLZK010001673.1 coordinate 810, forward strand.
TGGACTCATGCCAAAATTTTTGCTTAGGCCTGCAGTCGAGCATCTCCCTCGAAGGAATTTTATACACCAATCTATCTACACGAAAAAAGTCATAGAAAAATTGAATATGTCGGGCTCATCTGGGTGTGCAAACTTTGTTGCCGCTAGATCTTGAAGATCTTGTAATATGTCTCTCCAAATTGCAATATATGCTTTATATATTGATAATGCAAGTTCTATAGTATATCTAGAACCTTGAATTTTTCTAGGTTTATGAGCTTCCACATATTTATTTTGACCCATCGTGAATTTTCATATGGTCTCGTATTATTATTTTTCCTTGCAATGTGTATGAATTATTATGTTTTCTATGGGCTATATAATCCCGAAGTATTAGCCTATGACCAATATAAATACCATAGAAAAGCACATATGCTTGGAAAATTCTGGGAAATAAAAGAAACATGTATGGCCATATCTAGGACCATTTTTTTCTTCTCTCTCTATATAGCATTATCTTTAATGCTTTGGTTTATTTACTTGAAGTAACCGAAGAAAAACCATTGCCACGAGACTTATTGGTATATCGGACACTTGAATTTGGATTTGGGATTCATTTGTAACCTCCTTGAAGGAGATATTACCTTGCATAGGCATGATTTCTAAACATGGTAATATTGGCTTACAACATTACATTAGTAGGGATAACAAATGATCTGAAGTCAACATGTTGCCCTTGCCTCTCTGGCTGAGAACTAGCATGAGGTGTCGATTTTTTCTAATACATAATACATTTCCTAGGCAACTTGAAGTTGCTACAATAATACTAGAAGAATTAATATCTGAGTTTGTTTTGTGCGAAAACATAATATTTCTTCCCGATGAAGAAAACCATTTGTTCTTTCTTGGACTAATGAAGCCCGAAGTGCATATCGGGACTTCGTTTTTAGAGTTATACATGTCGTTGAAATGACAACGGGTATCGAGGGAAATCATTGATTACAAGTAAAAGTATGCCAAATGATATGGTGGAGTGACTACTCTATGCAGCAATATACTGGCTAGTAGCCATGTATACGCCACACCTAAACAAATGTATTAATATCGACATGGACTACGACTAAGATGGCAAGCGGGCAACAAGTAAGAATCCCACATCACAATAAAAATTTGGAAGCTAATTTTGATATTAATCAATTATCAGTCATAGTAGTTATCCTAGGCTCTGAAGTGCCATATGGAATTTGACAACTACATATGTTTCCTTGATGTATCTTTTACCATATGAAATTTTTGCTATCAGTTGAGAGTCTATCCCGAGAAGGACATCGGTCTTTGTTGCTCTTGCTAAGCAACCAAAATAACATTTCCCTAGATAAATAAAAAAAAATTTGGTCTTCTCATTCTATTAAAAGCTTCTCTCTTCATCTTTGAAAAATGAATTGATCCAAACCATGCTTTATATAGAATACAAATATGTTGCAATAAATACAATGACTCAATTTTGCTCTATGGTACGCAGTAATTGGGTGGATTTTTTTTGGGCAATAAAAAGGATTTGGACTATGAAATAACGGTGCATCACGAGAAGCTTTTTGCTCTGCAACCATGGCAACAAGCTAACGCTGGCGAAAAGCGCAATGCCACCATTAGTTTGTCTTTTCTCATGCATATGACCTAGAAGGTCAATATAACAATTGGTGAGCATTAGACCACGAAGGATTGTTTTGTCTAAGTTATGTGTTACGTCGGTAACTAAAGGACAAGTCTAGATGACTACATATATTTTTGTTGAAAGCAAGAACGTGCGAGCAATATTTTATACCTCACTAGAAGTTATGGTCTCAACAAGAAGTTGAGAATATATACTCCTCCTCTGTAGAAGGAATTACATGCAACGCAAATATTCATGCAATCTTGCATTAATAAAGTCCAAGCTCACTTTGCATATAAAAAATAGTAATATACCCCCCCGTGCGTAATATTTCCCGGATAAATCACCACCAAAGCATACATACACCACTTGAAGTTGGTGATTGAGGATTTTAGTATGCTATTAAATATCTCGGCATTAGGGGAGATGAATGCCCATTTAGTGGAATGCCTTGATATTTATGAATCAAAAAAGACAAATCCAAACTAAACTAGTTGTTTAGTTATACTCTGTTGTATAGCGAAAGTTATGCGGATAACTGTATTGATGAGGAGCAAACAGATTGGTTAACAATAAATGAATGCTTCTACCCGAAGTAGATTTGGATATACCAGGGATAAATTTCATATCCATTTGACATTGGCATTTTGATCAAATTATGTGGGGGCCTTTTGCAAATAAGATCTAGTGGCATATGTCACAAGCATATGCTCTTGTAGCTATGTGATAAAACTCCTCTCATACTCTTGTAGCGAAATCACCCTGTTGGTGAGTTACCTCACGATGAGGTTCATCACGGAGATGAAAATCCTAGCAATAATGCGCATACTATAATGCTAGGAATATGGAACAACAATGGATCTATCATTTTGGGAAATAATGAAGATCATCATTAAGATGTTTAAAGTCAGGAGAATATGTGTATTCGACACTAGTTTACCTCTATAATTGCTAAATGAGTCTCTTTGTGAGAATCGGATCGGAACAAAGTCCATGGCAAGAGTGCTGAAGCTCTCATATCGGGTCAAATAAAATGTGCAATTGAGGTTGAACCAAAAATCGCTAAGCGAATATCTTGAACCCGATGTTGAGATAATTATGGGTCATTATTGAAATAATAATGTGGTGGTGGCGATGGTTCAAAAGGTCATAATAGACCAACTTCGACATAAGTTACGTAAAATATGTTCGCTATATAATGAGTCGGCTAATGGCATGAATTAAATATGCAGTAATGGGATTATGAAAATCCATGGAAAGCAAACATTAAAATCTCGTACCAATATTGTCCTTTATGTGAAGTAATCTCTCCATAAAGACAAACTCCCCTGAAGGATTTTTCCTTGAAGGAATATGGTTATAAGTCCAAATGCACCAAAATATGTGAATTCCTTGATAGGGATAAAGACCCATATATGACCCAAGAGAGATAATAAAAGGAGGAACCATGTATATGCTTGATAGATAGCATTATCCACGAAGATTTTGGAATTGAAATATCCTCTAAAAAGTTATATGATATATTTGGTGCTACTAGCAATATGCCCCATTAAGCTAGTTTGTGGACAAAGTGATGTCTTATTATGTATTAAAGATTCTTGAAGAATCAGAGCCAATCCCCCGAAGGAGTCACGACTATTATGAATAGAGAAAATTATCATATAAGGAATAATGATTATTAATCACATCTCGAAGGTGTGTCTTTGCAACTTTGCGTTGCACAAATATGCACTCTAATATATGCATGACAATGCTCTTAGCATTATTGTTTATTCTTATTGTTCTTGAAGAGCAAAGTGAAACAAATATCATGAAGACTAACTATTGTGAAATCACATGTTGTAATCTCCCTTGGACTATTCATGCCTATATTTATTTGCAAATAACGACTAATATCGTGGCAATGGATAACCTCAATGAATGTTGTCATCGGGGAGTATTTACATGATATTGATCGTAACTCATGAGACTTTGAAGATCTCAAATAATATACCTTGGTGGTGTTATTCTAAATGGGTGAGTTTGAAAGCTCTATTAAATTGAAGCCTCTATCATGGCGCCATTTAAGTATGGGTTTATTTATGTATAATTTTATCTCATGGGTTCGAAGTAGCGTGATGTTAAGGTTATATGAAACGATCCCGACTATGCATACAATATACTTGCTAAGTTTCTATGTGCATATGCTTCTGTAGAAGGCATTTTTGACATAGCAGGGGTAGTTACGCAAGGTTAGGGGGAGAACTCACCTAGAGTATTAACCCTTGATCGAGATTATAGAGAATTCAAAATGATATGATCCGTAAGGTCACAATTTGTCCTGAAGACATCTGTTGTACTCTTTTTTTCCTTAATGAGTTTTTTTCAGAAGTTTCTCATGTAAGATTTTTAATGAGACAACAATGTGCAAATGCATTTAACGACAATAATGCACTCCATTTCAAAATCCACTAAGGAAGAACTATAAAGTATTCAAGCTTGTATAAGTTTGATACACTATCTAGAAGATGTTGAATATGAACTTATTTTTTCCCCGTAATCCTCACGAAAGGATTTATTATCTTGAAGGATAAAATTTATTTGTTTTGCACAACAAGTGGTTCTTTTTGCATGAAGCATATTGCTCTTTGTTATACCCATATAATTCATGGAAGAATTATAAGCCATACTTTTGAGTCAAATTCAAATGATGGCTTTGTGAGGGGGAACAATTTTTTGAATTTACCTTGAAGGTAATTGAAACCATTAGAATTATAAAGATCATATTTGCTAAAACATTAAAATTTATGCATAGATTATGAAGATCAATTTCTATTCACGAAGAATAGAGTATCTGAGAAGAATATATGACCAAGAAGGTTAAATGTTGTACTCTTTTTTTTTTCCTATGTGAGTTTTTACTAGAAGGTTTCTCACACAAGGTTTTTAATGAGACAACATGTGCAATGCAATTAACGAATGTGATGTACTCTTTTCTCCAAGAACCGTTTTTCCCAATTGGGTTTTAGGATGGAGTTTTTGACGAGGCATATGCATATCGTGGTAATCGCCCCAAGGGGAGTGTTGTAAAACACACGGACTCTTTCCTAGAAGGAAAGGAGAAGGATGAATCTAATCCTAGTCCGTTTGTATATGGGCTCTTACCAAAACTCTCAGGCCTTGGCTGGAATATAGAAAGAGGAGAAGGAGGAATCCTAATCCTAGTCCGTTTATTGTGTGGGCGATTTCCATACTCTAGGACTTATTAGGACTATATATACGTGGGGATCCTCCATTGTAATCAAACGAAGATTCAGATGAATAAAGAATAGTCTCCCTACATCTTGTGTCTACTTGTTCTACTTTCATCCACTACATTGATTGAGAGAGACGGAGAGGGAAAGGTCCTAACCGCTGATGACAAGTTTCTTAACAAAAAGGATCACCTCGTCTCGTCAGCGGCGGCGGATGGCGTCGTGTCGTCCTTGGAATCGAGGACCTAGGTCGTCGTCGACGCGATCACGGCGCGCTATAGCAAAAAAACATGGAGAAAGTTTTCATATATATAGCTATATATATAGTAGCTCGCCCGGCCCCCCAAAAGTCAATCTATCTATCCAAGCAAATCCGCCCACAAAGCATTTTTCCGGCGCTTTAAGTGAAACCGACGATCGATCACGCGTGCTTCTAGCTAAGCTGCACCCGCTCTGCTGATCCGTAGAGCCATTGCTACTCCTCGTTCGTTTAGGCTCATGCAAATTGGCTTGTACTCTAACGATGGTATCGTAGGGCGGTCAAAGTGGAACGTTACCCATCGAGGTTTAAATCACGGTGCTTGCACCTTTTTATGGAAATTTTTAGGATTTATCAACGTTATGCGTTGAGTGGTAGCGACGTTTCCATCGACAACAAGGCGTCAATGGTGACTTTAGGAATCTCGGATCCGTCGGATACTCGGTCCTTCGGAGGTGCTCATAGGGATAGGGTTTGTGTACGTGTGTTCATAGGAATGAGAGTGTGTATGTTGTGAGCGTCACGTGTTGTAATTCAAAAAAAATCATTTGGCTTATACAACAAGTTTTATCTTATTTTTTGTTTGGGTGTTAAAACTCAAGAGCTTTATTCTTAAAAAAACTCAAGAGCTTTATTAAATCACACTAGGATTACAATCCCTCGGTTTCAAAAATCGTTTTGGCTCATACAACAAGTTTTATTTTTTTTGTTGGGGTGTTAAAACTCGAGAGCTTTATTCTAAAAAAACTCGAGAGCTTTATTAAATCACACTAGGATTACAATCCACGATTTCCAACTAAATAAGGGCTCGATTCGGTAGCGAGAGGTTTCTATTCAGTCTAAATGCTTTTTGGCCGGGATCAAGTGACAATACCGGACCATAGACAATTCTTGTCGGCTTCATAAATTCTGTGGGCTCGTCAAAAACCGTCGGGAATAGCAAAGAACTCTTGTCGCTCACTAAATCCCATCGGGAATCATGCTCGAATTCTTGTAGGTTATTGGAAAACACGTGCCTTTGGTAGTGTGAATACGGTTGGTTCACTTAATTCTATTGGATTCAGCCCAGGTTTGGTTCGAACCTCACGAGGGCCCATCTACATTTTTGGGCTTAAGAGGGCGGAAAAAGGCTCGGATTGACCAATTTTCAAGCTGGGCCGTATTTAACCGAACGACCATTTCTGGATCCAAACCGGGCCATACTGCTCCAGCGGAACAGAGCGCATTCCGAGCGGACAAAAATGAAAGAGGCCTAAGTGTTCCCTTTTGAGTATTCGGCCCGAGAATAGTTCGAGCCCATTGGCTAGCATCCTTCTAGGAACGGTTCCATGGCAAGGTTCCGCACTCTCTCCCCCCGCCCCACGAAGTGAGGCTAGGCAAGCATGTGGGCTTCCTTTCTCCTTCTCACACTAGACTTGAGAAAGTGGAAATGACTCCCATATTTCAATATGGTTCCGCCACCTTCACCAAGATAGATGATACTAAAGCCTTCCCACAACTCACTCTTGCACACGTGAATGGTCTATCGAAATCTAGCTCCTCGCCTTGCTTGGGGAGCTTGGTCTCATTTTGTAGTTTTTAGTGTTGGTTTCTTGGCCTTCAAGTTTTGCAAAGTCCTACACAAATTAAATCGAGAGCCCAAAACGATTTAGATCGTGATCGTGATGAGGAGGTCGGTTGGACAAGAGTATATATGCAGCCCATCGACCATGCCAAAACACATTCAATTGAGCTAGGGTTTTTACCTCTTCTCGCTATTGCGCCGCTGTCATAGCTTCTCCAGCCCGATCGTTTGCGTGCACCAGGAACCCTCATCTTTGTGATCCTACAGGAAGAAGGCAAATAAGATTTTTGGGAGGCACTTTTTGTGCGACCGCTCCTAAATCCGACCACTACGGATCATCTTGAGGCCAATTAAGCGGCGACGCCGTCTGGCATATTCGCCAGATTAGCTGCTCTGAAGTCTTCGCCGCCACTCATCGACGACCTCGACCTCGGTTTTAATAACCTTAACCTTGCACCATCGTCAATAGCTTTAATGTCCTCTCCGCCACCGGCGACTACATTTACAATTGATGGTATAATCCTTGTGATCTAAATTCGTCATTAATATTGTCTTATCTATCTCTTGTGATCATGTTCTACAACTTGCTATTCTGTATTGCTATGTTGTGCAATCTTGTTAGTATACAATACATGCTTCATATAGTTCATCAATTTGTCACGATTTATATTACGATTTTAACTGAAATTGCCTAATTATTTAACAATCCAAAAACCTTATTATAGATCTTTTCCATGATTATCTATTGCTAGTATTTTGACGTCTTTGAGGCGAGAAAAAAGTTTTCGTGCGCATTTTAAGAGGTGGTCTATCAAGGTCACATAGATTGGCTTACGACCATGGAAGTTTTTACGGGTCAAAGATGGCTTGCCCAAGGGAAATATCTCCGATGAAGATCGGAAAAAAAAAAATCTAGGAAGCTAGTGACATCTTTGTTGGTGTTATGTGTAATGTCTTGTGTCGATCATCTATTTGATTCAATGTTGCAATATAGAGACGCAAAGCTTCTTGTGAGATCATTTGAATGCTACCTATGGTGCTTTTGATGCGGGCAAGAAGTTGTACATCATGGAGAGCTTTCATGACTATAAGATGGTTGCAAACAAATCTATAGTCGAGCAAGCTCATGAGGTGCAACGCGTATCTAAGGAACTTAAACTCAAGTGTGTTATTCTCGATGAATTTTGGTTGGATGCATTCTTGCAAAGTTGCCTTCTTCGTGGAGGAACTTCGCCACAAACCTTAAATACAAGAGATAAAAAATATCAGTTGAAAACCTGATAGCATCTCTTGATGTTGAGGAGAAGGCTCAAAGCTAAAGGCAACACTGAGAAGCGGAACGAGGAAATTTAAAGCTAGTGCCCACTTTGTCTAGAGAAATCATGGCAAGAACAAAGGAAATACTAAGTCTTTCAATGCCAAACCAACTACTACCATCAAGAAGAAGAAGAAAGATAAATCGAGATGCCTTGTTTCACCTATTGAGAGCTTGGTCAATTTTCTAAAGATTGTCAAAGAGCAAGCGGACCGAAAAGAGAAAAGGAAGGTCGACCTCGTGGATCGCTACAAGTGCCGATGGCGGGTATGGTTATTTTCCCTACTTGTACTATTAGTGTTTATATCACTAAGTTGGTGGGTTGATACAGGTGCTAATATTCACGTATGTTGATATCTCTTTGTTTTCTTCTTATCAGGGGCTCTAGAGGTTCTTCCGCCCTGATGGGGAATGGGTCACGATAGATCTGAAGTATACTTCGACAAGATCATGCAGCTGAAGAACGTGCATCATGTCCCTACTATTCACTAGAACCTTGTTAGCCTTTCCCTTCATTTTTGAGAGATGGTTTTATGGTAGTGTTAGAGTCCAATAAAGTAGTAATGTCTATGCATGGACAATTTATTGGTAAAGGATATGATTGCGGAGGCTTGTTCTGCTTATCTTTGATAGATTTTTGTATTAAGTTAGTGACTCGCTTTGTGGCACAATTAATGATATATGTCATATGAACTTTGGATTGATGTTACATTTGTCTAGCCTGAGTTTAATTCCAGATTTCACTATTACCAAAGGTTCTAAATGTCATAACTATGTGCAATCTAAGCAACCATGAAAGCCTCACAAAGGCAGCGCAGGAGAGAAACTTGGCACCTCTAGAACGCATCCATTTTGATCTTTGCAAGATGAATGATGTGTTGACAAAAGGCGAAAAGAGATATTTCATGATTTTAATAGATGATGCAACTAGATTTTGCTATGTTTACTTGATGAAAACTAAAGATGAAACACTAGACTACTTTAGAATCTAGAAGGCTAAAGTTGAAAATCAACTAGTCAGAAAAATTAAACATCTAAGGTCAGATCATGGTGGTGAATATTTTCCTATATTTATTTGATGAATTTTGTGTGGAACATGGTATTATTCAAGAGAGGACAACTCCACATTCGCCCGAATATAACGGGATTGCTGATAGGAAAACCACACACTAACTAACTTGGTGGACATCATGTTAGACACTGCTGGTCTATCTAAGCCATGGTGGGGGAAGCTTTATTGAGTGTGAGTGTTGACACCGGATTTTGGTAGGCTGAGAAGATGACAGGTGGGCCAGTGCAAGATGATAATAGATGGTTAATTCGATAAAAGCAGACATTCGGCAAGGCGGCGTCCGGCAAGTATCCAGTGCGGTTGGCAACTCAGGGAGAATCGGCAAACGGCTTTGCGGTCGGCTATTCTAGGAGTATTCGGGAAGTTTGGCGAATGAAAAGGTTTTCCTGATGACAGGATTATTTGAGACTCCGAGATGACTTGGAGCCAAAGTTATGTTATTTTTAGGTTTGTTTTCGTGTAATCGTAGTCTTTTAGGACTCGTGTCAAGACTAGGGTATAAATATAAGCCCTTGGCCATTGTAAACTTCTGTTCACAATCAATACAACCAAACCGGCCCCGTGCCACCTTCGAGTCCTTTTAGTCGTGTCGTCGAGATCTTCGAGAGGAGCCATCAATCCATCGACCTCCGTAAGTTCTGACAACCTTGCTATCATGTCTAGTATCATGCAGTGGATTTAGATTATGATGCAAGTAATCTCGTTGTACTTTGCTTAGTATCATGCGGTGGATTTAAGCTTAGTAGCGGGAGGTCTTTGCTTATGTCTTGTGTCGTGCGGCAGATTAAGATGGGCAAAGATAGTTATCGGCTCTATTGGATTTGGCAAGATCTAGTAGATTCATTATGTTACCACGTGTTGCATGTTTTATATTGTTTTATTATATTCGTAACACTCTTTTGCCCAATCTAGATTGATATGGCTCGGCTTTTCTTATTGTTTAGATTTAACACGGTAGATGGGTATAAAACGCTAAAACTCTTAGATCTAACTTGGACTTTTAACATTTTATGTTCATCTTACCGTGTTATTAGGTTAACATGTTTATAATAGCCGACACTACTAGGGATGTGCTCATTGATGACCTTCTTCTTTCGTCAACGAAGGTGGTAAATTCGTCACCCAAATACATCTGTGACGACTTTGTGACGAATTTGATATCGTCACTGGGGTCGCGTCACATTTGGCAATGCGTGACGAAGTGGCAATTTTAGTCACAGAAGTGCTTCCCATCCATGACCAAACGTTTGTGGTCACAGAAATGCTCTCCTTTTATGACCATTGGCTTTGGTCATGGCTATGCCCCTATTTTCGTCAGAAGATTTCATCTGCTAGGCAAGTTCATGGCGCCGTTAATCCGGCGTTTGTGCATCCCGACGTGGCGCGTGACATGACAGCTTTTGTCGCTTGTTTTCATAGCCCCACGTGGACCCGATTACGCTCTACCACGTGGCTTCATAATTTTGGTCATAGATTGTAGTCACAAAATCGTCAACAAAGACTCAAATTTTTTGGTCATAGATGAAATGTCAAAATCATCAACAAATACAGCATAATTTGGTCACACAAAATCAGGTAAACGATATAATTGCAATTGATAGTAGGAAGACCACATAATTCCATGTTCAAAATAAAAGGCAGTATTCAACTGAGCATACAACTCAGTGCATAGCACCACCACTAGAGCATAAAACTCAGTTCACAGCACACATAAGAACAAATACTGAAAAGTTAACAGGCCTCCTCCATTCCTGGGTGTTCCTCTCTACCAGCTTCTTGTACTCCAGCTCTTTTTGTTGCCTCTCCATCCTTTTCGTCAGCTTCTACAAGTAGTAAGTGTATTCAAAGAGCTACGCAAGAAACAAGTAGTAAGTGTATTCAAAGAGCTACATAGTACGGATCTTGCTCATGGAATAAATATATGCAGCTACTTACGTTATTTTGAAGATCTATACTATTTATTATCACGGTTCAAACTGACATCTATATATTTTAAATTGGAAACTAAAATATTTTATTTACTTCTTTAATTTGAAATGGTAAAGTGAATTGGATTGTCATTTTTGGACAGTGGAATGGTGAACTGAATTCTTAGGAACCTGCATAGTATCTGAAAGGGGAACCAAATGGGAGAGAACCATTGTTCCATCGACCAGACTGCAAGCAAATAAAATATATGTAATCATAGACATCAGTGCTTTTGAGAAGTGCAACTATCGATGGGAAGTACTACTGTCAGTATGTATACTGCGAATACCACACATGCATGAACAAAGTAAATAAAAGAGAAGTGCTACTATTAATGACAAGTTCACTCGGATTCTTCTTTCAATAAGTAATTATTCCATCTGCACTATCAAGCAATGTTAGGAAAAAAAAATAAATGCCCATTCAATCATGAAAGAGCACCAGGTAAGCAGCTCAAAAAGCTAATGCAAAAAAGTACTAGCCAGCATCAAGTTATAGTCGTGTAAAAGAAAACAGTAAGAAAATCATACTCAGAAGTCAACAATTGATATTCAGATGGCATGAGATATGTATCACCGATCCAGCTATTGATTTCCATGAGATATGTATCACCGATCCAGCTATTGATTTCTAATTTAGTAAAGCTAGGCAATAACAATTGCAAAATAAAGTTAGAACATTTACTGATTTTTTTACCTTTTCTGCACACCAACAAGAATCAAATACCTGTAAACACTTCCTGGCAATCGTCAACCCTGCATCTCTGACAAAAAAAAATACATCTGGGCATGAATACAATTGGTGCACTAAATTTCAAACATCGATTCAGAATTTTAAATATACATAGAAACAACATATATACAGGGTGCGGAAGATACGTGCCTGGGCTGAGAAGACAGTTTCGTCCATTAGATCTAGCTGGTGCATCCCATCTTCTAACCACCGATCGGATTGATCAGTACATTATTGAGGATGGTGAGTACCTTACAGGAACATGCCTTCTCAGTCCTTGATGACGTGCTTGTGGTGCTCGAGTTGGGAGTAGCAGAAGGCCCGATTGCTGCGAGCAGATTCGACGAGGTCAGCGAGGCAGAGCAGATCAGAGGGATCTCGCGGATCAGGGCGGGGGATAGCGTGCCATACCAGAGGCCATGGATGCAGGACAGAGATTGGACCTGGATGGAGTCGAGGAGGCGTATGACCCGGGACCAGTTGCGGGCACTGTAGAGGCACGAGAGCTCGGTGCGGCCGATGCCCATGGCGGCGGCGGCGGCGGCGGCGGTTCCATTGGAAGGAGCGCTCCCGCTGGAGGGAGGGCCATCTCCAGCGACGGGCGTCGTGCTGCGCGAGGGGCTCAGCGCCGCTGCGTGTAGAAAAGAGAAACAGAGAGGAGGTTAGGGTTTGGGAGTGGATGAAGCCATGGTTATATATATATATTAGCCTTCTGATCCAACGGCTTTGATTGATCATGTGTTCATCCAATGGCTACAATCCACCGGGCCAAAGTAATGGGCTGAAGTAAAGAGATAGGCAGAGAGGAGGTTATTGTTAGGCTGCACATTGATGACGTGAATTAGACTCTTTTTTCCTTTTATAAAAATTCTAAACTCGAAATTGAATAAGACATAATTTTAAACTATAAATGAATTCCAATAAAAACATCAACTACAAAATTATAGAGATAAATAATTCAGATCTACAACTATTGTAATTTTCATTTTTGCAAATGAGTTCATTTATACTTTAAAATTTAAATTATTCAAATTTTGTTATCATACTAAAATTACAAAGTAATAGTAAACTTGGTCTAAAAATTGTACAAAAGCACACAACACCATAGTTTGGTTCCATAAATACACCAAAAAGATTGAGGCGATTTGAGAAAATGGTACTACACATCTCACACTAGCATGAGCATTTCTCACCCGGTGACAAGGACATGTGTCGAGAAATGTGAGCCATTGTGAAGATGTGCATCAACACTTTCTCTGAATCGACTCAAAATTTTTATCAACATACTACACCAAAATGAGGTGTCCATGCAACTTTTAGATTTTTTAGCTACATTAGGGTATTTAAACATTTTTGTTGAGCAAATCAATAAATAATTACGAAGAAGGTAAACTTGGTCTAAAAATTACACAAATGCACACAACACCATAGTTTGGTTCATAAACACCTCAAAAAAGATTGAGACGATTTTGAAAAAGTGGTACTACATATCTCACACTAGCATGAGCGTCTCTCACCTAGTGATGAGGACATGTGTGAGAGGCGTGGACCATTGTGAAGATGTGCATCAACACTTTCTCTAAATCAACTCAATTTTTTTTTGTCAAGATGTTACACCAAAAGGAGGTGTCCATGCAAGTTTTAGATTTTTTAGCTACATTAGTGTATTTAAACAATTTTTGTTCAAAGCAAATCAATAAATAATTCTGATAGTAGGTAAACTTGGTCTAAAAATTGCACAAATGCACACAACACTATAGTTTAGTTCCATAAACACCCCATGAAAGATTGAGGCGATTTCGAGAAAGTGGTACTACACATCTCACACTAGCACAAGCATCTCTCTCATCTAGTGACAAGGACATTTGTGAGAGATATGGGCCATTTGTGAAGATGAGCATCAACACTTTCTCACGAGATAAACTTTTTTTTTTGTTAAGATGCTACATCAAAAAGGAGGTGTCCATACAAGTTTTTTAGATTTTTTTAGGCTCGTTAAGGTATATTATAAAAAGGAAGAAAGCAAAAAAAATGTTGGAATAACAAAACAAAAATGCCTCTTGGAATTCGAACCTAGGACCATAGGTCCAAACTTGGTGAGTCTTGCCATTAGGCTAACCATGTGTTTTCATTAGTAGGCGTGAACTATTTTATTTAACCAACTTCGCATATATGTATTAGAAGCCTAAACATTGTACCTTGCTAGATGCCTGTACATACACTCACACACGTAACGGGCCCTTTATACACATATGTGTATCATATTATAAATATTTACACAGATATACGTATACTTATGCGAGAATGCCCAATCACCAGTTCCTTGGCCCAGCTTTTAATCTCCTTGCTGCGTTCAGTTCGCTAGGTAGCCCGGCATTTCTGCTCGTCCAACATCGGGAGCGAGTCCCTCCCCGACCGCGAGTCCCCAACCCGCCGGTGCCGCACCCGCGTACTGGAGATACGTTACAAATAACAAAAACTTACCTATCTTATACAACAAAGGTGGAGTACTCTAGTGGTGAGACTCCTAGCTGTCAAGCAAATGGTCGTGGGTTCAAAGCCATACGTGCAAATTTTTTTTGTAGAAAAAAGACGGGAAGGCTGCATGGGGAGAGGACCATGCGATTGTGGGTCTATGACCCATGACCTCGATTCAATTATGAAACCACAATTCAATTTTTATGTTCCTAACTATTAAA
>JADLZK010001675.1:0-83285 GCA_015847255.1 Hyparrhenia diplandra
AGTATGTGTGATGATCGATGCAAACTTCGATATTTGCTTGCTCAATTTGATAAAATATATGATGCTAGTAGCTTGTTACATTACAAATTGTTGATCACACATACATATGCTTGACGACGATCTTTGGATCGACGGTATAAAAATCACGTATATATTATTATATTGAATTGAACATTGTTGCGTGGGACCATCTTATGCGTATGCGCATCCCAACTCCACTCTTGCTTTCTGCGTGGGGGTGAGACGAAGCAAATACTGAAGCACTTTGTTGTGAATAATTAGGTGCTACAGGCCAACTTGGGGATACGTGCATTCTTAGCGGGAGGCTGCTTGGCTGCTTAGAAATCGAGGCGACCTTAGCGGTCCGATCAGTCCGGACGGCCCGCGAGTCCGTGATGTTGCAAAAATATCGCCCGCCACCGCCCGGTTTCTACGCCTTGAGAAACCTAATGCTTTGTACTACTAGAGCTGTCAAGAAAAAGCGCCGCTTGTTCGCTTGAGATAGATAGATCGTATGAAGAAACCTAGGTTAAGCGGAAATGGCGAGATCATCCGGCGGATCCATCAAAACCAGCTTCAAACCATGCCGCTAGCTCGATCTTATCGGCAACCTCCCCGAGGGCGACATTCTCACCACCATCATCTCCCTCCTACCGGTAGAAACGCCGGTGCGGGACACAAGTATTATCCACGGTGGCGCCCTATGAGACGGAACTCTCAGCTCAACCTCTGCTGACGGCGACATCAAGCTCATCGAAAGCGCCAAAGCGCGGAAGCAAGCGCCAAGTGCCGGCCTATATTTGACATCGTCTTGATGCGTATCACCGGATCATCTCTCAATCGGTCGGGTAATTTCGCGGTACGTGCCTTGGTTGTCAAAGCATAGGCGACATCTATCGGATCTCCGGTGCGGCTTCAATCCCTAAATCGAGAGCCTTAAGCATCACCGAGCTTTGGAGCGCATTCACATATGCACGGTGCGAGCCCGGCTAATTTCTGTTATCCTCCTCCCTTTGCTCTCTCTCACCATCGCGAGGATGATAGACACGGACCTATACTACACCATAGATGCGCCAAGTTTCAGGTCTTTGATTTGGAGTAGTTTACATTTACGCCAATAGCAAAGGAAAGCACCATCGGTAGCATAGCTGCTCGGGACCACTCCATATGCTCCTCTCCAAATGCCTATACTATAGAGTTTTGATGCTGTCGAGAAATGTTGGACTTTCTTTACATCCGCACATAAATAATTAATACATAGGTAGTTGATGCTTTCCGGCGAAGAATATTACGTATGCAGAGAAAGTGCGAAGAAGTGGTGATTGAGGATGCTCTCTTTTAGAAAAGCTATTCATTGAATACCACCATTACTACGCCCACCAACTTACAATGGCCCGATCACCATTTGCCGTCCGCATCAAATGGCTCAAAGCTTGATTCTTGGGGCCCACCGAATTCGGCCCTCACGACATTTGAGTTTAGTATTTGTAAGGTGTGTAGTGTCAATAAAATTTCACCATGCGTTACTTGATTTACTTTATTATTTATACATTATGTCATCATTATAACCAAAGTTTTGTTTTTTTGAGATATGTCTATACCTCAGCATTCCCATATCGGTAGGACTATTAAAAGAAGTTTTGGTTGTGTGCATGCCATCTCGACATTAATGATCTTTGGTAGTCTTGAATTGTTTCACCTCCAAAAGGCTCTATGTAGAAGGTAACTAACATTTGGATAAAAAATTTATATGTACCTTACATTCCACATTGGTTTTCTAGCTTATATTGCTTGATGAGATTTTTTTACGCTCAAATGTAGGCTGATATTTCATGATATTTTATGAATTGAATTGTTTATGTGTATCAGAATTATGTCACGGAATAGAAGTTCATTTAGTCAAATTGTGCTGTCGTTGTCACTCGTTTCTGCGGTGTTGATCTCGAACATTTTTTTTTTGTTTTATTTGCGAGGGTCTCTTTGAAGGCGAGGGTCAAAAAGGGTGAGAAGCACCATCATGCCCTTGATCATCTTGATTGTCTTCAAAGCCACCTTAGAAACTTTGCTATTATTAGATTACAAGGCCGGGAAAGAGATGTGGAATTTGTCAACTTCTTTATTAAAGCGTAAAAGTTCTGAAAAATAAATTTTTGGATGAAACAGTGACAAATCGTTTTTGAATATTAGCAGCACGACGGATGGGCGAAACTAATGTTGGCTTCAAGGACATAAAGTAGCATTTAAGCCCTTGTGCGGTCTCCACCTTGACCTTGTGCACATCGAGGATATGCATGAATTAGGGGTATTGTTGATCTTTATGAGCATGCGTTGTGTGACCAAGCATTATGACCAACATTGCTTAAAAGTCTTTGTGTATTATATTGTGACCCAATGAGGTTTTACAATGGATGGAACTAGGATTACATTTTGGAATTGAGATATAGAAGTGACTTCAGTGGAATTGGGATGTTAGAAGGCTATCAACTGATGGATTTGTAGTGAATATGCCTTCTACAAAAGGTCCTCTAAACACCTTGTTAAGATAAACGGATCAAATTCATTACCTCGGATATTTATTTCAACGTGGTAGGGGTATGATGGAGATCGAGTCTTTTCAAACCACGAAAGCAGTTTGATTAAAGCCTATAGTATGCACGATATTTGCAAACGACGAGTTTGTTGTTGTGTGCCAACTAGCAAAATTGGTGGGGCTCCGGGAAAAGTGCACAAACCATCATTAAAATGGAAATCGATGTGGATACAAATCTCTTGCAAAAATCCCTATGAGATCAAAGGTGCCTGAAGTGTTCATAAAATACCAAAGGGAGGAAAATTCGTTTTTACTCTCATAAAGCGCCACAAGTACCTCCCAACCAACACGATGATATTGACTTTTGATCTAGAAGATGATGGTGTAACGGATGAAGATGGGCTTTGAATCGAGGAATTCAATTTGCTTCCAACCAATCACCTCCAAAAGAATCGGTCAGGGCTCTTGGAACATCTAATCATGGAAGAAAGTAACAATGACTTTTTTAGAGATTTTGGGATATGAAATTGAAAATAGTGGGAATCGAGGAAAGCAATACCAAGTAAAAGATGGGGAAGATCTCTTTTGAATGTATAGATTGAAGATGTGAGCTGCGGGGTTACAACCCACGATACCCACCAAGGTCGGTTTCTGCTATCCAAGGGTTTGTGGACGAAGAGGAATTCATTGAGACAAAGACATTGGCAATAGAAGTTATTCTTTGGGCGGTTAACAAAGAGGTAACAATATGACTTCAACCAATAAGATGTAGAAGACCAAGCTGGAATCTGAGGAAAGGTGTTGAAGCGGTCTGAGACAACAAGACACACACTAATAGAGTTAAGGATCTTTGAGGTCAAGGTGGGAAGACAAAGCTAAAGCAAAAGAAGTGCAAGCTTGCCATGATACACGAGCGATGTGGACCATATGGAAGACCGCGCAACAACATGCGTATCAACAAAGAGTTGGTGTCCACTCCTAAAGGGATTATCTACAAGGCGATCTTTGTTGATCAAGACACTGGGAAGCCACTCTTGAAGACCAAGATGAGGCGTTGGCGGAAGAGGCGATTCGGCTTTTTGTCCTCCAAAAGCTCAGTGATCGAGTTCTTTTGGCATTCATTTGAGATATGCGTAGAATAGGAGGTGTGATGAGTCTTGGTTGGGCTGTCTTTCGCGTGCCTTAGTGCATAAAATAAGAAAACTTGTGTCTGTATTGCGTGCCTTGAGCGCATAGGAGGTTAAACTTTTTGAGGTGCAGTGCGCGTCGTGCATAAAATGTTGAGTGAGTTACCATTTGAACTCTGTTTAGTGGTATTATGAAGTAGAGTTATGGTAGAAGTTAGATTACTGTTGAGCGCTGACCCGGCCACCAGCGATAATTTCTCTCACAATATCGACCCGACCATAATCGGCCAGTGATACCTTTCTCTCGGAACATGTCGACTGGCCCACGGCCATAGTGCTTAGGCGTCGCGACACTATAAGAGGTGCTTTTTGTCTTTATATGGTGGTAACCCCGAGGGGCAAGGCCATGGGTGTTCGTTCGCTTTCAATAAAAGCCCAGGGTGAATACCTTTGATTCTAAAACAATGGATGGAACTTCTACTCATGTGTCAAATACTCAAATTTGATTGTGTGAACGTCTACCTTGTCATCTTTTTCCTTTGTCATATTTTAAAAAATTGAGGATCTTCACTTCATAAGACTAATAAGCGGAGACTTGTTTTGTTTGTTCACCCAGTGGCACTTTCATTTGCCACGGTTGATAGTGCACTTTATGGTTTTGGTAGGCTTTTGCTTTCAAGATGGCCTTGTGGTGTGGGCGATTTCTTTGTGTACACATCCATAGTGATTACTTTGATTTGTGTGAAGGCTAGTGTTATCAATGCATTCTGGCGTGCGGATTGAGCTTTATCATGGCAATGAATCAAGGCCCGGAATGGAAGGTCATTGAGTTTTTTTTTTAGGACACTTTCGAGGATAAACAGCGCAAAGCGGGAGGCTACCTATCTTTACGAATCTACTTGTTGCTTGTGATTAGTTACAATGAAATAAAGCAAGGCGAAGCCTGCGTCTTTGTGAATTTGTTTATGATTAGGAACAAATTTTGTTGGGCTATCCTTTAAAAGCGGAGGATGAATTTAGGCCAACAAAGCAGCTAAACCGGTGACAAAATTTTGATTAGCGTACCGCGTTGATCACCGGTTGGATTCAGCGGTTGAGATTTATATTGCAGGAAGCATGTATGGGAATAAGGGAAAAACCTAGCTCCATTCAGGCGAGAAACTATGCATACTCGAGGATCTGATGACGGCGTGCTTCTACATTTGCGGCTGGGAGGACTGCTTGCTTTCGGCGAGGAGAAGATCCTCGGTACTGCATCCAGCGGGAAGAGAACAACTTCCAACTTAGGCCTGCGTGCGGCGTGCGCGCGGGTTAGGGATCTTAATATATTCTCTTTTCTTAAAAAGAAGAAATTAGAAGCGTCTATAGCTAGGTTTTCTCACCTACAAATTCGGAGATCGGCCGACCACCGCACCCACCCCCTCGCAGAGCTGGCGGAGCACGGCCCGCCACCGCAAATCCCCGCAGGGCGGGCGGAGCACGCGTCCGCCCTTCTTGGCGTGCCGCCGTCGCCGAAAAGCACAAGCACCAATATAATATAATGCCGGAGAGGAACGGGTCGACAAAGGAGGAGAGCTCGATATAGCGGGAGCACAAACCAACACACCGGCCGTCTGTGCGCCGCGCCTTCGCGCCCCCACCCACTCCACCCACCCCTGCGTGTGCCGCCACCACGAGAGAGAGAGAGAGAGACGGTGTTGAAGTGTGTGGCAACGCATTATATATATATATATATATATATATATATATATATATATATATATATATATATATATATAATATGTCCGTAGTGTTATAACCTCACGCAGCTTGAAAACGCCGTTCGTTGTACCACAAGAGAAGGGCCTTAACATGCGGTGTCCAAATTGGGGCCCAAAGGAAGGCCGGCCGCCGAGCGGCCGAGGCCCGTTCAAAATCGGATGTGGCCCGGCCAAATTCATTCCCGTACGCACGCGTGTCAACATCCATCGTCTCTAGTAGGATCGGGCGTATCGTAAGACTTCGAGACAAATACGGCGTTGCGGTACCGCCGGCGTGCGCTCACTAACGTGTGTGCGCAACGCTTGCGCACACCCCACGCACACTGCGGACTACGGGCGATAACGCACGACCGTAACATCGCGACGATTCTGCACGCCGCGCGCATGGCGTCTATTTACGTGATATCGTGTCCGCAATACCCGAAAAGCGGCCTGCATACCAGAACAACACACGTCTGTAAATGACCGTAGCGTCGAGAGCGGTTGCGACATGTGCGTAGGACACCGCAACACATCTCGTTTGAAACTATACGCGTCGCTAGTGGCTACGACGTAATACGGACACCGCTAACACAACTCGGCAAAAATAAACGGCGTCGGTAGTGGTTGCGACATGTACGCGGACACCTCACAACACAACTCATCCGAAAATAAACGCCGCGACTTTAATTTCGTGGCGGTTCACGGACCCTTGTATGTTCCAAGCGTCGGTATCCGCGACGCAGCGTGCATGCCGTGTCAAGCAACACGGACGTTATCGACCACGCCGAAGTGGTGGAATCCGCCACGGTCGTAATACTCGTAACGGGTACAGACGGTAGCGAGAAAAAGGTGTGCGTAAGCAAAAACGGCGTGCGAATTAGGGGTTACATTCACGGTCGATCGGGTCTCGAAAATGCGCCCGTGATGAAACGCGGCGTGTCCGAGATACGATTGAATTCTCGCAGACACTCGGTTTCAAAGCGTCTGCCGTAGCCGCGGCCGGCTCGCAGGCCACCAATCTTAAAAACGTGCGGATTAAGAAGACACAGCGGCGTTACATGAACACGTAATGTAATGACCTCCTATTCGACGCCGTATTGGTCTTGGGACCATCCGACACACCTACATCGACGCCGCCTTTCGCCCACGCCGCAAGCGTCGGTAACAACACTGACGCTCGTTATTAGCGGCGTCTCAGGCTCTTGGCGGTTATTAGCCTTTTTTACATAGTGTCTTATCTTTCATGGGCGAACATGAATATATAAATGCTCTCATCTCATCGACGAAGCACAAGAATGCACGCTACTTGGCTCCCGCTTTCCGTCTTCGGCGAGTCCCATGCAACAATGGCGTTACCCACGAGCATCACACCCGACCTTACGTAACAACGTTGTAGCTTAATCTTCAAAAACACCCTTCTAGTACCTGTTGTATACACTTTGTCTACCCATGATAAAATGTTTATGTGGAGGGCTTTCTCCCAAATAGAGGCCATATATGTGGATAGGAGAATTGGCAAATAATGAAGAGGTCGGCCCGGCGCACGGTTCGCCATACATGGCTCTCTCTCTTGGTGGGCTGTTTTATAGGCGGTGGTAGGTGGGGAATGAGCGGTGGTAGGTGGCAACAATGTGATCTTATCACCATGAGCGGTGGTGGGTGGCAACAGTGTGATCTTATCACCGTGAGCGGTGGTACCGTGTGGCGGTGGCAACGGGCACCGATCACCGTCGGTCGGCCGACGTTTATACCCGGCGGTGAACCTATAATTTAACACCGCAGGGCTATTGTTAAACCGGCGGTGATTAACTATAGAAATGGGAGCGAGGTGAAAATTTCACGAGTCATTTGAACCCCCGCGCCATTCGTTTCGATACCGACGATATATAATAGCCGGCGCGAAATGAAATTTTCCCCAGTCGGATTTCAACCCCGCGCCCCAATCGTTCCCCACCGGCGTCGCGGCGGAGCACCACCACCACACGCCTTGATCGTCCGTCGCGCCCTGGCGCCCCCTCCATTCTCTTCTTCTCCGACGTCCCCAACGCCGCTACGGCGTCCCCGCGCCCTTCCACGGTGAGAACTAATTAGCCATTTAGTTTCGAGATTTTGCCTATGAGAATGAGATCTAATTCGCCGTTGTTCTCGCCCGCCCGCCCGCTTGTTCTTCGCCCACGCCGATGGGGACCACCGCTACACCGCACCGCCGTCGCAGCCTCCCGCCGCCCCCCTACGCCCGACACCGTACCGCCGCGGACCTCGAGCCCGATTCGCCGGAAGAATGCCCCGCCCGCCCTCTCGCTTCCTTCTAGGGCGCTGCGCCTCGCACCGCCGAGACAAGACGGAGCGCCGCGGACCGCACGGAACTCGGTGAGTGCGTCGGCCACGCCTTTGAGTTGTTCGTTGAAATGCCCGTGTTGATAAATCCAACCCGCTATTTCCTTTTTCTATTTAGATTTTGCTTTCAAAAGTTCGGGATCCTTATATAGTGGCAAAAGTATTTTAATTGGTCTATGGTGAACAAATTAGATTTAAACATTGTGGTCATTTCAAAGAATGATTGAAGACATTCTAATGCTCAATTGTGATTGAAATGAGATAGATGTTGAAATTCATGAGTTTCGTGGTGTTCAAAATCTTGCTGTATAACATTTTCGAATGACATAGCATTAACATCCTATTTTGGCCGCATGTATAGGCAAACCATGGAGTGGTATGTAGTGCATGTTGTTCAAGTGCCGGGATCTATCGAACCTAGGAAGATTGCTCCGCTCAAGTCTCACGGCTACCACGGTAATTGTTACAAAAATACAAGAAATTTGGCTTTCAGGGGCCTACTATGGTGAAAACTTTCACTATCAACCAGCCACGGAGATCGATGAGAAGCCTCTCTCCATAGATATGAAGATTACGAGAATTGCGACTTGGCCTATGAAAGATGTTTTGATTTGGTCATGGCTATTGTCATTGTTTTTCCTTATTTGGAAGTTGATGTCCTAGGCTCAATTTCAGTAGAACATTAGGTGGAGTTAGTTGTATGTAACCTTTGAACCATGTAATGTATCTATGATGCTTTTATGGGTTTAAAATAGCTAATTTTCAGGAAAAATTCATAA
The DNA here is from genome assembly GCA_015847255.1 of Hyparrhenia diplandra. Classification (NCBI taxonomy): domain Eukaryota; kingdom Viridiplantae; phylum Streptophyta; class Magnoliopsida; order Poales; family Poaceae; genus Hyparrhenia; species Hyparrhenia diplandra. The sequence goes on from JADLZK010001675.1 coordinate 8,516, forward strand.
ATTATAAAAATTTAAAACAAAAACGCCGGTGGCATGGGCCCGGCGAGTGAATGAGCAACAAACCGGTAGTGTAACTACACTAAACACTATCGGGTTTGAATTACAAACCGTCATAGATGATGAAACATCACTATCGGCCGCATTAACCAACCGATAGTCTCCACTCTAATAATTTGCCGGGTTGAGATCGGCCGACGGTGTTCACGTAAAGTTCACCGACGGGTTCAAAGTAAGCCGCCATTGTTAGCTCTTTCGATACACTATCGGCTCAGTCTAACCCGATAGTGTTATCCCCACGATTCTGTCGGTTCGTTAAAGCTCGACGGTGCTCCCAATATCAACTCGCCGTGACTTCGAACCTACATTGCTTGGATCAAAAATGCCGCCGGGTCGTGGAACACCCGACAGTGTTGTCAGGATGCGATTGACCTGCTTTGCCGGTTCGATATCAAACCGGCGATCTCTCCTCGCATCACCGGGCCGGTGTTTTGACCCGTAGTGTTTCAAAACCCCACATCACTACCGCTATGGTTCTGCCGGTTCGGTTTTTCTGCAGGTGAAGGGGGTTGGAGCCCGGCGGTGATGGACAATTCTGTAGTAGTGCTCATAAGTATGCCACTTATTAATTATGTTTGCGCCCACCTTTCAATTATTCCTCCCCGTGGTAGAATATAAATGACAAAACCCGGATTACTCCCGGTGAAATGCTACAAAAGTGGTATTATATATGTGCGCATGAGGATAGACCTTTTTATATTTATTACCTTAGATTGCAAACAACACATTCACAAGTATCACCTATGCATTTCCTAGCATTGTCGCTGGGGATGACAACCTAGCACATAGTAGTGTTAAGAGATGAACCACACCGAGTTTCTCGATGGCTTATAGCCTTAGGTGAGATTAACTCCACTTAATGTTATAGTGACGTTAGATTTACCAACAAGCATTTCGGGCTTTTGTTGTCGGGGAGGAAATAAAAAGATAGCTAGATATATTGATAAATGGAAACTTATGATGAGAATCTAAAACTAGGTAGCTGCTTTTAGCGTGCTTACCCTTGTTCTTCTTTTGTTTATTTTACATGGGGTTTGTCAAATTGGAAATTGATTGTGATTCACTCCACTTCATTCATCGAGAATCAAATCAATCAAGAGAGCATATATCGTTTTTTTTGAAGCTATGGTCGGAAAATCCCTCACGAGAGTTCTCTACTCCAAGCAATGAGAACATTCGTGCAGGACCAACACTTGCAAATCAAAGATCTTGAGTTTGAGCTCAAGCCAAGCCTCATCAACATGATACAAGCTTACTCCATTCGATTGGAAAGATTCACGAAGATGCACGCTTACATCTGCGAGAATTTTTTGGAGATTGCCAACACCTTCTCACCCAAGGATGTTCCCAAGATATCATACTACTCCGCTTATTTCCATTCTCATTGAAGGAAAAAGCGAAGTCATGGTTCTACGCCAACAAAGAAGAAATCAAGAAATGGGATGAATGTTCTACTGACTTTCCTATCAAAGTTCTTTCCCATGGGTAAAACCAATGCCCTACGAGGAAAAATTACCAATTTCCAAAGCAGAAAGGAGAATCAATTCCAGGTGCTTGGGAATGTTTACAAGAATACATATCGGATTGCCCTCATCATGGAATAGAAGATTGGTTGCTCATGCAAGGATTCTACCATGGATTAACACAAAGAGCATGAGAACAACTAGATGCAAGCTGGCTGAAGGATCATTTTTATCACTCACTCTTGACAAAAGTGAAGCACTCATGAACAAAAATATCGAGAAAATCAAAATTTTGGAATCAAGACACTCGACACTACCATCGATAGAAGAAGTTCCGGAAGAAATAAAAGCAATATCAACCAAGATGGATGTGTTATTGAATTGGCTTGAACAAAGAGCCAAGGATAAGCGGGAAAGACAAGATTTATAAGACTATATTGATTCTCGCATCAAATTCAAGCATGGCTGTTAATAATTCAACATCGGCTCAATCACAAGAACGAAGTTTTCAACAATGATTCAACTACCCGGTAAGTATCGAGGTAATATTCCTAGAAACCCATTTTTAAGAGAACTAATTGAGGAACAAGATAAGTTAAATAATGTTCTTCTTAAGAAGCTTGTTGCTAATGATAAAGTTTTAGAAGATATAACTCTTAAGATGGATAATTTCTCTGTTGCTTTTTAAAGATCAACTTGCTTTTAATAAAAAGATAGAAACTCAAATAGCAAAGTTATACGCTACAAAATCTATTGCCACTAACCTTGAGCGGTAAATAATAATTGTTGGCGGTCATTATCGAGTATATTATACCGCCAACCTTTATCCAATTCATGAGAAAGGAGCAAACTTATGTTACATATACCTTTACTTCTAACCTAGTTCCACTTGTATTCGTAGAAATTATGTTTTGCGGGTATAAGAGTGGAAACGGTACAAAGTCGCCAAATAAATTAGAAAGCGTATTGAATAAAAGACACCAAGGAGTGGATCAATCAAGAGGACCAAACCCCGCAAGACAATTTGGCCCATGCACCATCATAGGTCCAACATTTGAAGGACAAAAACGCGCAACAGAGAAGGTCGGGGCCGGGGCCCAACCCATGGGCGGCCGGGGCCGCAGGCGGCCCGGCGCAAATTTTCGCCAAAATTTGCCGCCTTTCTCTGGCGGTTTGGACCGGTCTTCACGCGGCGGTTGCATGCGGTGCAAAGTTTTGTTCCCGCCAAGAAGACCTCGAAGCAAGGAGAGCCCTCCATTCACTTCTCCTCTCCACTATATAAAGAGAGGCACCCCCTCACTTGACACACACACACACAACACATTACACATTGTTACATCCTCACCTTGAGCTCTACTCTCTCCACTTCATTAGTTTAGTAGTAGGATTCGAGTTAGGCAAAGCTTCAAGGAGGGCTTGTCTCCTTGGAAGGATCTTTTGGTAATTTACTATGAAGTTCTTTCCTTTATTCAAGTCTCATTATTTATATCACAATGCATATGAACTAGAGTATAGTTATCCTCATGTTATATTCATATTGTGCCAACTAGAGTATAGTTAGTATGATATGATAATTAACATGACTAACTTTAGGCTAATTGAATCATATATTGTTCTTGGAACGTAGTAGAACTAAGCTCGGGTGATGGTCCGGGTGTACCTTCGGGTTTACCTTTACTCTTGCCATGTCGATCCGTAGGGTCAAAGGGGTACCTAGGGGGTTTAGGTAGTTTTCTATAAACGTAAGCGTGGTGCTTAGGTCTATAGAGAATCATCACGGGAAATGCCGGCATCCCACGGTAGTGAGGTAGGCGGCAGATGGTGACAACTCTGTTCGTCCTTCGCACTCCTCCACGTCCGGTGTCGGGTTGGAGTCTTATCAAGTGTCACCGGTATATATACCACCCGCAGGCATCTCCTCATCACTTTAGCCCATCTCTCGCAATGAACCATGAATGACATATGTAGACTATAGTCGACCGATATTAGAATAGCCAACTCAACATAGATTTTCCCTTTCTTGTTATTTCCTATTTATTCCTTCTAGTGCTCAAGAAGTGTGTGTGTCACTACTATCTCCAATATTATTGTCACTTACCCCCGTACATGATTAGCGGCTATCCATACATACATTGTGGGCTATCATCATCATATTAAATCTAAAACCTGTCTTCCCATGGGAAAATATAAATGAACGATACCGAATACTCCCGGGTGAAATGCTATGATGATAGATCCGTGCGCTTGCGGGTTGACCCTTGCAATATTCAATTTATCTATCACTGACGCTCTCGACGTTATCATTAAGGATAATATTTATTCTTAGTGATTGCGTTAAGAAACGCCAACAATAATGTTACTACAAGAAGAGGTAAATCTACACGTGATCCTGTTGATCCAAGAAGGATAATAGAAACAAAGAATCGGGACACCAATCACGGCACCGCGGCACCAAAGAACAACAACAAGACACGTGGTACAACCAACTAGAGAAGAAGAAAATGATGACATAGAAGATTTAACTCAAGAACCTAAGATGACGCAAGACTTTCATGATACAAATCTCTTACCATATCCAAGAAGAAATCGTGGACCCCAAGTGGATGATCAGTTTACAAAGTTTGTGGAGGTAATCCAGAAGTTATATATCAACATACCTCTACTTGACGCTATTCAAGTTCCAACCTATGCAAAGTATCTCGGAGATATCTTGAATAAGAAAAGACCACTACCCACTAAGGAGGTGATCAAGCTAACAGAAGAATGCAGTGCGGCTATCCTTAATATTTTACCACATAAGATGACAGATCCAGGATACCCAGTAATAAATTGCTCAATTAGAGATCATCATTTTACAGCACTTTGTGACCTTGGAGCAAGTGTTAGTGTAATGCCCAAGTCTGTCTTTGACAAACTCAAGCATACAACTTTGGAGCCAATTAACTTCAATATCTTTACAACCGCGAGATCAATCAATCGATATCCCTCGGGAATTGCGTAAAACATACCAGTTAATATCAGAGGATTCTTTATACCTGTGGATTTTGTAGTTTTGAATATGCCACCAGACTCAGTATCAATCATTCTCGGATGACCTTTCCTAAGCTACGACTAATGCACATATCGATGTCACGGTGGGGAGATTACATTCAACTTGAATGGAAAGGAAGAGAAGTTCGTATTCAAACCCGGTCGAGCTTAGCTTGACGGCAAATAAGATTGAATCGAAATTGAAGAAGAGTCATCATCGGTACCATCTCCGGAATGGGAGAATGCACTGATAATTAAATAATTTTGGGAAGTCCCAGTTCGAGGACTTTAACTACGGACATTTATCGGAAGGTAAGTCGGTAATTATCTATATTTACTTACTAAGAATCTACGCACAGAAAATCCATGCCCCATATAAATAATTTTACGATTGTGTCACAACTCGTGAAAATATTTATTGTGGAGGCCCAAAAATATTTATTCTTATATTATTATTTTTACTCCTGCTTTTTTTATATATTGAACATACAAAAATAGAGTCACTATGTGATGGGTCCTACATGTCATACACTAAATGCCATATTTCACCTACCTTGGACAAGACATATACCACTCAAACCTCACCTACCACCATACACCACTCCCCTCGCCAATCTTTTCCAATCGAAAAACCCACTTAAAAATCATGGCATTGGAGTAAGCAATATGCCGCATGAAGGTGAGTGGGAGAGGGCCCCACCACCATGGCGGCCGGCGCCATCACTACTGGCGGCCGCCAAAGCTCCCAACTCCTCTATAAAAGGCCCCTCATTCCTCGCTTCTTCATCACAACCACATTGCTTTTCTCAACATTTCAGCTTGCAATTCAAGTTCTAGTATCGAGAAAGCTTTGGGCTTTGTAGTAGAGAGAAGGAGAAGTGAGAAGAAGAAAGCAAGTTCTTAGTAGCAATAGAAAGATTTCTTTGAGAGAGGAGAAGTTTTTGAGAGAAGTAGAATGAGCAAGAAAGATTAGTGGAGGTCTTTGTCCATATGGAGTAATCAAGATAAAATTTGTTAGGGGAAAGTTCTGTCAAAATAAAAACAACCTTGCAATCTTTCTTTTGGACAACTAACTTTGGACAGACTAATTTCTAACTTTTTATTCTAACCCCTCCATTAGTCTCTTGTTTCTTTTCTGTTTTGTACTAACGTTTTGCGGGATGAGCTTCTGGAAGTCATTTAGTGGAAAAAGATCAAGACGTCTCCAACAAGGAGAATCATCTTCTAGAGCTCCATCAGAGATGAGCTATGAACCAGAGCAAGATGTGCCACCACATTCAGCCCCTGCTGCAGTAAGGAGGTTGACCTCTGACTCACACCTCAAGTTTCATGGACAATACGAGAGAGCAAGGTACAATCAGTTGAAGAACCGTAAGTTCACTCACACTCCTGAGATCGACCCTGATCTCCTAATCCAGACAGGTATGGATGTTGAATTTGCTCATATTTTCCGCTTTTTGGGTCGGGAAACTTTTGCGAAAATCACAGAGGAAGGTTCTAAGTTTTTAACCATAGAATTTCTTTGCACCCTTCGTTGCACTGATGAAGGAGTCACATTTAGATTCTTCCAACAACAGTATTCTCTCACTTGGAGAAATCTAAGTGATGCACTTGGTTTCCTACACTCTGGTGTCATGGATTTAGACGTAGCTCTAGGTGATTTCAACCAAGCCACTGTTTGGAAAGACCTGACCAATATAGATGCATTTTTTGATGCAAAAGCTAGAGACTTACACTTACCCACCTTTCGCTTCTTCCATAAATGGATACTTTTCACTCTTTTGCCTAGGAAGGATGGTCATAATGTTAGAGTAGGAGAGTTACAGTTGATCTATGCAGCTATAAAGAGAAGACAAGTTTCACCGATATATATGCTAGTTCAGCATTGGATAGCTGTACCAACTCTCCTAGGAAATGTCAATTGCACGTCACTTATCACTAGAATTGCCAACCATTTAGGATTCTTGGATGATAACGCTCATGTTGCTTACATAAGGGAAGATAGACCTGTCATAGGTTTTGATTTCTTTAGTAAGGGACATATTTTGAAGAAAGTAGGAAGCACTTTTGTCATGACCCATGCTACTGTTGGGGAGATTCGGTTGCCTAACCCCGATCTCTCCATATATCGTGTGCGATCTTATTCGTTGAATGTGCAGGCACAACCAATTAATATGCAGAGAGCCATGCCAACTCGTCGAGACACGTGCCCATGATCCAATTTGGGACAGTGCGGACCCAAGACCACAAGAACCAAAGCATTTGGAGGATACCGGCCGTGGACCTATCCCCCCCGCCATCACAAGCGATTTACAAACCGCTGATCACCACACCGATTTGAACAAGGAGGCCCGAGTGAGCGGGGTGGTGATGCTCATATTCGTCGAGAAACCTATCGTGGAAGTGGTTACTTCTACGATACTCGTGTACTTCCAGAACACCCTACTCCCCGAACCACCTCGTAATTCTTTTTACGGGATATGGACAACATGACGCATATACGTTCCAAGGAATGTACAACACCATCCTAGACATAAGGCATGACCAGGTCAACCATTATCAAGAACGAGAGAGAATGGAATGCCCGGACAGTCAGTAAACATCACCGACATCGAGACACCATCGAATCCGGCGATGAAGAAATCGATTGCCATGTATGGATGCCGCCCGTCGCGGGCGTCGTTGAACCCCCGAATCAACACTAGCTTGGGGAGTTGCCCCCGTTTGGCGAGGTAAGTCTCAAGTGACCCGGGTTATCTATTTTTTATTTTCTATTTTTATTTTTATTTTATATTAATCTATATTTTGTTAAAGCTTAATTTGTTTGCTAAAAAAATTAAATAATCATGAAAAATAAATAAAAAGAGTGTGTATAATTAGTTTGTTTTTAGTTTGTTATTGTTTGAATAAATTAGTAGCTATCTCTTGGAGATGATGAATAGTTGCTCTGTTTTATTTTCTTACAAATACCTATCATTGGTTTAGAATTCTCCCATGCTATAAATAAAATTGTTTAAACTTGAAAAATTTACTTTGAGCTTGAAAATTTTGTGGGAGCATACATCTAAGCTAATCTAGGTAATTGACGGATATGATATGAGATAGTCCGAGCTACTATTTATCTTACTCCTAGTTACACTAAATTTCGGAGATTTGATTTATGAAAATCGAAAAATTGCATGATGAGTTTCCTATATGACGTAGAGTTCGAAATTCCTACCACTGACCATATACATGTTTTAGAATAGGAAAACTCTTTTTATTTATTACTTGTTTAGTATTGAGTTTAGTCAACCCTTGAGACCCTTGGGAACTTGTCATACAATTCCATATCTCCACATATTCCACATATATACACACCACATACCCTTCATCCATTTGCTAGCCATCAAAAATGTTTCACTCCTATCCCGGGAGTGAACATCAAAAAAATATTCTTCATTCCTATACTTATTCTAAAACCCCATTTATGCTCCATATGTTTTATTTATTATCTCTCAAATATACTGTTTTGACAAAGAAGAAACTTGGGGCAATGCAAAAAGAAAAGAAAAAAAGGGAGATGAAAAATGGACAAGTGTCCTACGGGCGAGTAGAGCCTACCTCCCTAAAAAGAAAGAAAAAGAAAAAATAAAAGAGAGTAAAAAAATGGACAAAATGTCCAAATGAAAACAATGGGTACTTAGATGTCCGCCTCTCGAAAAATAAAATAAAAAAAAAAAGCTAGCCCAAGTTATCTTCTATGTCTTTGAAAAATTTCAAAGAGAGAGATCAATTTCTTCAAAGGAGCATAGTAGAATTAGGATCATTATATCCCATCATCACCACATATCCACCTCACAAATACATACCATACACTCACATTGTATGACTTGTTCCTTTGGATCTATTGTTTGACTTTACAATATATGCTTTGTAAGTATGTATACGCTGTCTCCCACCTATGAGCTCCGGATATAAGCCTTAGTAGATAGGATGAGAGAAGGTATGATACATTTGCCATACTCCACAAATACCATATATCATGAGAGAAGGCATAACATCATTGCCTTGGTAAGGATCCAAAAATACCACATATGAGAGATTTGAAAGGGTCATACAATGGAAATTTTGAGTTTTATTTTGAAAATTTATAAAAACTCCGAACAGAGGTGAAATGAAGAGTTTGAACCATAGTGCTTGACTTGATTGTTCTCGCCTTTCAATTACTCAAGATTTGAGCCTTGAGCAAAAGCCCCATGTTTTTCGTAATAAAAGTAAGTTGGAAGATCAGAATGTTTCACCTATCTTTGGAGGAGAATTTTAAATTGATGACATGTGTATTTGTGAGAAGATAATCCATTGTAGCAACTCCCTGATCCACTCGGTGAAAAGCTTTGCTAAGAGACTAGCAAAGGTTAAGCTTGGGGAGCTTGTTGACACTGTTATCCTATACTTTTATATGTCAACACGAGATAAAATAAGGACATAAATTGAATATATACTTAGATTAGAGGTTTATACTAATAAGTTCCATGAGTTTTGGTGATTTATGTATTTCCGGGGACTTAATGGATAAATGCGAGAGAAAGATGGAGAAAGTTCTGGAATATACAAGACATATGATGACAAGACTTGACCGTGAAGTAACTCAATCCGAAAAGTGGACTAAAACATTCTAGAAGGTACCAGAGAACACCAGAAGGAACCAAAGGCCGAGAGGAGATAGGCCACTGGCGGCCGCCAGGCCCATTTTGGCCGGGCCGGTGGGGGCCAACATGTCGACCTCAGACTTCTAGGTCGGTTTATAACCGACTTTGTGGTTGTATCTACACCGTTGCTAAGGTCGGTTTGATCCAATGGTCATCGTTCATCGCCAAGGCCTATATAAGAAGACCATCTGCCCCCAGGGTTAAACATGAATTCATACTAGTTCATTATCAACCAAGTCGCGTATAGAAGAGAGTATCTCCACCGGAGATTAGGGTTAGCTACTAGTTCTAGTTCTAGTTCATCTAGTTCTAGTTCATCCAAGTTGATTAGCGCATTTATTCAATTAGAGCTGGGTGTGCCTACCCGCAGTTCTTGATCTTCAAGTTTTACGGTATGAATTATCCGGTATCTATGACTTTGCACTTTATTAATAATATGTGTTTGTTTGCTATGTTCTTACTTTATTCTAGTAGTATGATTGATATAGATGTAGTTTATGATAGATATATGTATCTATTCGTAGAGCGCCTAATTCAATACTCGAGTGGGTTAGGTGGTAAAGATATTTATGTAAGCGTGGTGCTTATATATGATTTACCGCGAGTGCACCTTATATTCCGGTCGTGTGGTAGATCGTGGGGAGTGACAGTCCTGTTGAGTCCTTTGGAATCCACCCTCCGTCTATAAGACAAGTGGACATTGATTATGGGGAATATCTTGTTTCACTCTTGATTTTCCTTGATAGTCGCCCGGATACATGATCTAGAGTTTACTATGCTATAGATGATAACATATGCCTTAGAGTAGATGTAATGACTTAGTAGATTAAATGCTATAGATGAATTACGTCTCTTAAAGTAGTCCAATGTTAAGTCTAACTTGTAGTAGTTATTCCCTGTCTCTCGTGTGTGATGCCTCTGCCTTTATTTATCATTATTATGTCTTTATTATTATTGGTTTACCCCTGCTAAAGTAAGCACTAGTAAAAGAATCTCTCATAAGTATGCCACTTATTAATTATGTTTGCGCCCACCTTTCAATTATTCCTCCCCGTGGTAGAATATAAATGACAAAACCCGGATTACTCCCGGTGAAATGCTACAAAGTGGTATTTATATCTGTGCGCTTGGATAGACCTTTTATATTTATTACCTTAGATTGCAAACAACACATTCACAAGTATCACCTATGCATTTCCTAGCATTGCTGCTGGGGATGACAACATAGCACATAGTAGTGTTAAGAGATGAACCACACTGAGTTTCTCTGATGGCTTATAGCCTTAGGTGAGATTAACTCCACTTAATGTTATAGTGACGTTAGATTTACCAACACATACTTATATGCAAGTTAGTACATCACTAATCCACACTTAAATCCCCTCCACAAGCCTTCAATCTCAAATCACCTTCATGAGATCTTCATATCTCAATCCAATGAGCTCATCTCCAACTTTTCTCGATGTGTTGTAAATCTTCTAGGTCTCCCATGGGACATGACGAGAAGTAGGCACCACTACTATTACCCCTATTTTGGATGTATATTTGTCTTTGTAGCCATTATCAGTCTTGCATTTCATTAAAATGATTAACTACTTAATATTGTCCCACCAAGTTAGATCTAGTCACTTAAACTAATCATAGCATATTACTTAATCATTAAGCTTGGAATGTTTAATATGCTTAGTTGGTTAGTATAGATAGATTTTAGGTGTGAGTGGGAACTCAATCCCACGTGTGTAGGAGCTTCACCAATATAAATGATCATATAGGGGGTTACGTTCAACTTGACTTAAGTTGTTAAATATGACTAAGGGCCAACCCATAATTTGAGTCACCGTGAGTGTTTGGATCTCAAGTGACGTTAGCTCGTGAAGTAGATAAGGACCATTCATGTGATAGTAAGTTTTAGTGGCCACCTTTAAGGGCATCCCCAATAGTTGAGTCAGCTACCAGCTTATATGAGCCACGTCATTGCTACTTCATCATGTAAATTCCACATGCAAATGATATTTTATTTTATATCTTTCTCTCCGTCTCTCGCTCTTTTTGAGTAGACCCACATGCTACCTCATATTATGAGCAAGTTAGGTGTTGAGATAAGAGATAGTCTCTTCTCTTTTCCATCTTCTCTCTCGTCCATCTAGGAAAAATGATAAGTTGGCACTATTCGAACACCGTAAAAGACCTCATTTGGTGCATGGGATCCATAAGTTATGTACTTAGTGGTGACATGGTTATCGCATAGATTCAACACGAGGGGTGATGCGGAGTAGATGAGATGTCGTTACCTCGATACCTATTCAAACTATTCATGGATTCTAATGCCACATTGAGCAAATTTTAGAAGCTCAAGGTAACCCTTATCCGGGCAAGGGTATGGAGGTTGGTCATTGGTGTCCATGTAGTTGTACACCTCTAAAGAGATCTTTTTAAAATCCTGAAGTATTCAGATGGAATTATTTGGTTTTTCTTTCATCCGTATTTGATGTAGTGAGAATGAATGAACTTGTGTATGAAATAAATTATAAAGTTAGATTCGTGAGCATCCCATTCCTTGACTAACACATGCTTTTATGCAATCAAACAAATGCATGTTAATCCTTTACATTTGCCAAATATGTATGTTGGATGAATCCCTCCGAGTAAGAAATGTAATCATGGTGCTACTAATAAGTGGTTTTGTAGGTACTTTGATTTGATGACCACTTGAGCTAAGCTCAAGTGAAGTCAAAGTGTTGTAAGCTATCGATGGGTGTCCCAAAAAGGGTGTGTTGTCATAGTGTCAATAGTTTAGAAAATGGGAGTGAAGTAGAATGTGCAATTTAACCGATGAAGCATCTTGATACTATTTTAGTCCTCTACTTGCATTAATAAATAATGATGTAACTTGTTAATTATTTCTTATTGTATGGTGATCAAGTTATACAAAGTCTTGATGATTGGTTCATGGAACAAAACTACTTATAGATCTTGGTAATAATGGAGGTCCTGGATGCCTTTCTCCTAGGGGCCACCGTGGTTGGTTTGGCCTAAAACGGGTTGGTCAAGTGGGCAGCACATAATTTTGGTAAATTGATGTGGTAGACATCCCCACAAAAAGCATGACAACATTTTAATTGCATTTATCTACTCAAAGTCGAGTACATCATCACCTTCACTTCTAATGCTTAGACTCATAAACTAATACCATTCCACCTCTAATGGAAGATGATGAAATTACCAATTTAATTATCTTAATTAAAAAACTCCTTTTATTAAGGGAAACACATTACTTACAATCAAAAACATCGAAAAGAACATAAAAAGATAGTCAAACATAAACCGTAATTATTGGTTTCTACTTTCTAACTTTATTCGATAGATGTCATCTCAGTAACTATTGCCTACATTAAATTTTTATGATTTTTATAATAATATGTAGATGTCATCCATATCTTCTATGTTGATATTCTGAATAAATTAAATGAGATATTAACATATCCCTAGCAAACATCGATTACTCATCCTATATAAATGCATATGCATACTCCATGGCTACTTCACTTTAATCGCATTGATATATGCATCTAGCTAGAGTAATATTACTATCAATTCCATTGAACTTTTGCAAGAAATGGCAACAAGAAGTGAAAATGGTGGCTCAAACCCAAAGAAAATAGCATCCTTTCTTCAACCCCTACCTTGTAAGTGCTACTGGTCCTAAGAGCTTCAAGAACACCCAAGGTCGTGGTGGACATATGGCAAAGTTTCACGGTGATCTCGTGGAGATGAGGAGGAAAAATGAGGGACATGTGAATAATAAGCACAAAAGTTTGATCATAGAGATGCTAACACCGAACAAAGCATATTGGATGAGATACCAAAACGGCAAGGTTAGACCATATGAGTTTGTCTTTAGATCGGTGAAAGCAAATTCTACTTTACTTAGAGAAGTTGATTCAAGTGGATGTTTACCATTACTTCAAAGAATAAAAGACAAGGCAGTGTGGATCCGGGATAAGGGAGACTTGGACACCAACAAAGTGGATCTTACCTTGAAACTGTGATGTTTTGCCTTACTACCAAGAGTTGAGAAGAGTTCCTATATTTGTTGAAACCCAATGATCAACTAAGTTCCTTAGTGCTTGATTGTGTTGTGGGCTTGTCATGTAGCCATTTAAAGAATGGAAATAAGCATCATGGTTTTCAACCATCAATATTGTCATCTAATTGTGATGAGTCATAGTTTGATAATTTTGAGTGTTTAGTGACTAAATAATAAATTGTATCACTTTCATACTTTACTTTAATATATATGTATTCCTGCATAGTTACATACTTTATGTTGTACTAAGCACTTGACCATAGTCCATTAAATAAATATTAACCTTCATTTCAAAACACTTGACACTTTTAACCATTGTTTAGACATACTGTCACTTCACGTTTCCTCGAAATCAATTTCCCCATTCTACAAGTGAAATGTACCTATATAACTATTCTACAAACACTTGTTAGGTTTAGTCCCACATCGATAATTGATGGTGGAGGAGCACAACATATAAGTTAGGGGCAGTCCCCCACCTATCGGGGCTAGTCTTTTGGGTTGAGAGGTAGGCCCAAGGTCTAGGTATGTTGTGGGCTCCGATGGACCGGGCCCGAGGGGCTATCGGCTCATGGTTTAGCGAAGCTGGGTCGTGATTCTACATTGCGCACTCTAACAACACTAAAAGTATCTTTATAGGGTATTTTAGTCATTTTATTGGGTGTCGGGGGTGGGCACATTTAAATCCAAAACTAAAAACCGAGACCGAACCAAATCGAAAAACCAAATTGAAATGTCGGTTTTTTGGTTTTTCTGGTTCGATTTTAGTTTTTATTTTTAGCAGTTTAGGTTGTCGATTTAGTGATCGGTTTTGCCTCCCATCGAACCGTATAGCCATACAAACCGGATAACGAACAAGAGCTCCATCAAATCCATCCCGCATGTGCTCTCAGCCCTTTCACATTGTGGGTTGTGGCCCAATAGGCTACAATCGACCACAATAGCAATGCTATGCCTATTGTTCCTATGACACCATCTTATCTGATCCGACTACGAGCAACGAGTAGACCATCGTGGCCACGCATGGGACCGCCTATGCAAGTAGCAAGTGGGGCGCCGCCACGTCATAGCCGTGTGTGCTAGCGACGAGCGTCGCAGGCAGGCGCGAGTGGCAACCGGGCCGTCGATGTTTGCGCGTGTGAGCAGCAAGTGAGGCCGCGTGACCTTGCGTGGTGGCGCTGGCATGGGGGACAAGCTACAAGCGATGGTCCCAAGAGATGACATAGGCATTGGGGCCAAACTATCGGCGGTGGTGCCAAAAGCGATGGCCAGAGATCGGTGCGTCCTCGGTCTCGGCCTATGCCGGGCAATGAGATCTCACTAAGGTACACGCAAGTTTTGGTTGAAACCGAACACAAAACCGATGAAACCGAAAAACCGAAATCATCGGTTTCATCTTTCTTTTTGGAACCGATCGGTTGCATCCTCATCAAAACCGAAGTTCTCGCTCAACCAAATAACCGAACCGAATTGTCGGATTAAAACCGATTGCCGAGGCTGAACTAGGTGTGTTCTACTAACTACATGGAGACCGATAGTGTAGATCAAGTTTGGACCTAGGTTATCTTTTTTTGGTGACATGTTTTGTTTGAAATGGTGCACTCTCACAACATATAAGAGAGAAACAAGATTGAGCAATCAATGCACTCCTTTCTTATAGATAGATTAGTGTGTTCCATATTTATACAAAGTGAAGGGACACGGTGAACATGTTGTGTTGTGCGAACATGACCATTCTTACAAAGTCCATGGGACATCATCAATAAGTATTCATTTATTCTTAACACTCTAATCAAATCCAATCTTGAGGCCAATCAATCGATTGCTTGTTATCCTCCAAACACCATATAGAAAAATTGATGCCACCTAAGGAGAA
This sequence comes from Hyparrhenia diplandra, assembly GCA_015847255.1. NCBI lineage: Eukaryota > Viridiplantae > Streptophyta > Magnoliopsida > Poales > Poaceae > Hyparrhenia > Hyparrhenia diplandra. The sequence continues at coordinate 23,720 of JADLZK010001675.1, forward strand.
ACATGATATGGCATATATGCATTATGTACCATTGTAAACACATATTAAAACCACTTAGGTGAGCTTAGACAATTACCATGATCGCTTGAACATATTAGCCTGGCTCATGGTATAGTGTTTTTTCTCATAACAAAACAACATCAATAGGCTTACCAACCATAGAAACTATCAATCGAAAATCCTGAATAATATTGTGATATATGGATCGGAACTAGAATAACCTTCCCCAAAACCTCATGTCAAAATATGAACAAAAATATTATCTTTGATGTCTTCTCAAAATTGTTGCATGGAAAATAAAAGATATAACATAATATGCCTTGAATGTTCCCTTCAAGATGTAAGGTCACACCGAAGGAAAAGGTGTTTTGGTGGCGAGTATCCAATTACAACATCCCTTGTCGAGCAAATCTTCATCATTGGAACATTGAACTGATAGGAACACGTACCTTCTATGGCAGGGAAGATTATGATATAATGATAGGATCTCTAGTAGCATATGAAATTCCTTGTTTGGTTTTGGATAATTGATGAAACCCCTCTATGCTAATCCTTTGCTCTAAGTGTGCTTATGAGATAGGATTGCAGTCACTAATCTACCAACTAGGTGAACAAGCTAATTACTCTAACAAGCTATGCAACTATCACTACACAAGTACAAGATGTAAAATCAAAGTAATGCAAAGTAGTGAGGAGGTGTTATACCAACGTATCACCGGAGATAGTATCACAATATAGACAATGAAGCCAATCACCGGGAGACAACGATCACACAATGGAGAGACACAAGATTTACCCCGAAGTTCACTTGAGCACCCTCAAGCTACGTCTCCGTTGTGCCGACCATCTCACATGTGGGGGCAAGGTGGAGGTCACTCCTAGCCAATCACTAGGCTACTTGCACCCAAGCAAATGAGGGGTACTCAATGACACGAGCAATATATTATGGTTGCAATTCGTCGCTCCGACAAGGTAGCATCAAACCTCTCACAAATCAACCGGAGGTGGCCAAGAACAATCTTCAACTCTTGCCAACGCCTCCACCAATCACCAAACCGGATAGGAGTGGTGCTCTCCAAGAGCATCAAGAAAACCACCGGCTCACAACGCTCCCCAAGTGCCTCTAGATGCAAAGATCAAAGCAGGATGCACTTGAATCACCTCAACTCTCAAGAATGATGCTTACAAGCAAGGAGTGAGAGGAGGAGGGAGTTTGCTCAGCTCAAAGGATGTTAGGATGTGTGAAAATGTCCAAGAGAGAGAGCCAAGCCCGGCCACACAAGTATTTATAGAGATGGGGGCACACCCCAAACTCGTGTGCGCCAGACGCTCGCACCAGAGGTATCGGACGCTGAGCCCCAGCGTCCGTCGCTCACAAATCTGCCACGTGTCCTAGCCGTTGGATTTTAAATGCCTGAAATACACGCGCCGTCGGCTATAGACCAGCGTCCATCGTGATTGTCCGTCGAGGGGCTGTTTTGCAAACCTCTCTCGTAATGCGTCCCGGCGCGCTCTGGACGCAATCGTGCTAATGTCCGCCGCCGCTGTAAGAAATGTCCCGAGGAGACCCGCCACGCCGGACGCGCCAGTCGCGCGGCAGCCAGACGCTCCGACGCAAAGTTTTTTGCTGCGCGATTTTCACCATGCGCCGGACGCTGAGCCCAGTGTCCGTCGCCATCAATTCCAGCGTCCGCCGCGTTATATTGATGCACACTTCATCGTCGCGACTTCGCTATTCTTTCAAGAAAACTTCCACCACTTGTTTCATGTTGCGAACACGTCAACAAGCACCTCGAACACTTGTGTGACCATTTTCAAAACAATTTTCACCAAGTGCGAAGTTAGCTATCTAGGTTAGAATGCATGCAAATGATTTTGAACCTAGAGGCACATGAGGATTGATATGTACGACGGTTTTCCCTCTTTATAGTACGGCTTATCGATCCTAAATCACTCACACCCTCTATGGTGTCTTGAGTGCAAAATCAAATGGCCCTAATGGTTATACCTTTGCCTTGAGCCCATTTGATCTTCGAACCATCCAAGTTGAGCACTTCATCATCTTTTTGGATCCCCGCGATCCATCCACCATGACCACTATGCACAAATCTTGGCTTAACCAATCTCCAACTAATCAAACACTTAGCATAGAGAGATTAGTCCAAAGGATGTCACTAATTAGCCAAAACAAAACTAGAGATCTTCACCTCCAGTAGCGCCCAAGAACGGGGCAAGATGCCCAAACCGATCGGGCGGCGGATCCTGGCGTGCCACGGCAAATGAGCTCGAGGACCGGCGTGGCAGATCTGGTGGTGGAGTAGCGCGGGCGGCGTGGTGGGAGTGGTGGGCGGCGGCACCGAACGCTAACGGGCCCGGTGGCCCAAATCGGAGCCCGTTAGGGTTTCGGATTGATTTTTTCTTTGTTTATTATTATTTTTTTGGATTAACTATGGCGGTTTTTAGAAACCGCCACGGTTAATCTTGGATTAACGGTGACCCTACGTTGGTGACGGTTATGAAAACCACCACCGGAGATCTTTTTTGCCCGCCACCATTAATCAGCTATTTACTAGTGTAGGTGTAGTAGATGAACTGCAACAGGAAAGATCAGCCATGGTGAAGTGTCTTACGTCCTCCACAATGTCACATTCGTTGGTCACCTCTGTGCCCAACATTCTTTATGCAATTTGATTGCAATAACTTCTCTTAGATCCTGTTTGGATCCCACAAACTAACAACTAGTTGCAACTAGTTGACTAATGTTTAGCTTATGAGGAACCAAACAAGTGAACTAGTAAGTGAACTAATGACTAATCCAAGACTCAACTAAATAGTTTACTAATCAATAAAACTCAACTATCCAAACAGACCATTGAGTAATGAAGGGATGTTAAGAAAAAAAGAACGTGTCGACTCCATGACACTCAAGAGCTGGAGACCATACACGAAAACAAGTCTTGGGGCCCCACCCACCTTGGGCCGGAAGACCAGTCTCCAGAGCCAAGGAGGCTTCACCGACGACTTTGACTACACTCCCATTGGCTACCACCTGCCATCGCGGGCCCACAACCACGTCAGCTGCTGCCCTCAGGCCGCAACCGCAACCGACCGGCAATCGCACCCCCCGCCGTGGCCAAGATGCGATGCCTGGGCAACTGCTCGCACCACGCTTTTGCATTGCAATTCCTGCGCGCGTTCCTGACCGGCCTTCACTTCCTTGATGTGACGGGCACCACGCTTTTGCATTGCAATTCCTGCGCGCGTTCCTGACCGGCCTTCACTTCCTTGATGTGACGGTAGAGCCAAGCGATCTGCGGCATGATCCCTGGTCTTGGACCTTGTCACGCCTTGTGCTTCTGGGTCGTCGGCGCTTATCGTAGCATAAATCTATCTCAGTTCCGTCACGGCCGGGCCGGGACAAGCTCGCACGCCGCGCGATGTCAACGCGCACGGCCGCTTTTGTTTAATCACGTACTACGCCCGCGCTCATGTAGCCATCACCGCCATGTCAATGTCCGTGTACGCCCATTCATTCATTCGTCTCCAACGCGCCTCGCGTCCGCCCAATTTATAGAGAGCGAGCCAGTGATGAAGTCTCGCGTTGCCTGTTTTCCTAGTGCCCCCAGTGAGTCCTTTCCTAATCATCAAGTCCCGCGCCCGGGCGGCCGGCCTCGACATGCCGCCGATCCGGGTGCTGACGGCGCTGGACCAGGCGCGCACGCAGTACTACCACTTCAAGGCCATCGTCATCGCCGGCATGGGCCTCTTCACCGACTCGTACGACCTCTTCTGCATCGCGCCCGTCATGAAGCTCATCGGCCGCGTCTACTACGCGCCCACAGACCACAGGCCGGGCGTGACGCCGCCCGCCGTGGTGTCCGCGACCGTGGGCGTGGCGCTGCTGGGTGCCGTGGCCGGGAACCTGGTGTTCGGCGCCCTGGGCGACCGCGCGGGCCGGCGCCGCGTCTACGGCGCGTCGCTGCTCCTCATGCTGTGCGCCTCCATCGGGAGCGGCTTCTCCGTGTGCCGCACCCGCGGCTGCGCGCTCGCCAGCCTATGCCTCTTCCGCTTCCTCCTCGGCGTCGCCGTCGGCGGCGACTACCCGCTCTCGGCCACCATCATGTCCGAGTTCGCCAGCCGCCGCACGCGGGGCGCCTTCATCGCCGCCGTCTTCTCCATGCAGGGCTTCGGGATCCTCGCCAGCTCCGCGGTCACCATGGTCGTCGCCGCCGTGTTCGACCGCTGCACACGGGTCGCCGCACGCCGCTAGACGACACGCCAGAGGCCGCCGACCTCGCCTGGCGGATCATACTCATGATCGGCGCCGTACCCGCCGCCGTCACCTTCTACTGGAGGATGGCCATGCCCGAGACGGCCAGGTACGTGCGCGTACGAAGCCATTCATCATTTCGATTTTCCATGGACAAACGAGTAACACGGCGGCGCCGGCGCGCTATAAAATTGTTACGTACTACGAACGAACTGGTTCGAATTGTGCTTAATAGTGTCCGTGCGTACGTGCTCATCCTTTTTCTAAAGTAGCAACCAAGATTAGACGTGCATGCATGAACATTGGTAATGGTTCGAATTGGCACTACACCACAACACTTAATTAGCAACCAGTTGCTAAAACTTTTAATTAGCGTTGGGACAGTGGGTTGCTAAAAGTTTGTCTTAGACTGCCCGGTTGCTAAAACTAAATATGGCGTTGGATTGTCCATTGGTAAAACTATTCTCGCTTTTTACGTTAGAGGGTCGGTGGCTATACGGGGAATAACAGAGTCGATCCTCCGTCGCTAAACAAATTTTGCATTGACGCAATGTATTTGGGCCCTTCCGTGGTTATTTTGGCCCAAAAACACCTAGCAAACCCTAAGTTTCCCCCACGCAGACCCACCGACATGCCACAGCCACACGAGCCATTCCACATGCCGCCTCCACTCCTCCTTTCCCGCACACACGCAGCGCCTCCGCCGCCGGCCGGCCACCATTTGCTCCACGCCGCCGGCCCCCTCGTGGCCGCACACACGGTGTCGCTCCCGCCAAGCCAACGCGCGGCCGCCGCCGTCCGTTCCCACTTCGCCGCGGGGCCGCCCGCCGGTTGCCGTGGCGCCGTGGAAGGGGAGAAAAGACGTGAAAAAACCCTCGCCTCCGGATCCACCACGATGGGCTTCTACCGGACGGGACGCCGGAGCCACGGGTCGCGAGATGGTGGCCAAGGTTCCTGTGCCATCTCTCCCATGACCGGATCCGGGAGGCGGCAAACTCGATCCTCACCGGCGGTCGCCTCCGAGCTCCCGCAGCAGGCACCCTCCTCGACTTTATGCGCCATGGCGATGGCTTCCTCTATGGATTGTTGGTCGCTAAAAGGTCTTTACTGGCGTTGGATTGTCATTTGCTAAATGCTCTAACAGATTAACCGTTGCTAAAGCTTTACCATTGAATGGTCCGTTGCTAAAATTTGTTCCGTCCATCGTATACATTTAACCACGGCTTCATTAGCATCTGTTGAGGTCCGTTGCTGTAACTTTTAGCCACAGACGGAAAGTCGTTGTACCCCCCTTATAGCAACGGATTGAAAGTTGATGATTAAGGGTTGTGGTGTAGTGTGGGCTTCACATGATTATTTGAAAACATGCATGTTACTGTGCTACTAAGTAGTTATATAGAAACTGGTACTCTAACAGAAAACTAGAACAAGTTTTAGCTGTGGATGTATACTCGTGTCACTTATACATACAGTAAAACAAAGGTCGAGTTGACAAATATACTGTGTTATACCATCGATCTACAAGAAATCTTTCATCTTTTGACATTTTCATCCATTATGTCACAAGTTGAGTGTCTATAATGACAACTTATAGTCAGTGTTGGGTATAGTTTTCCATGTAGCCCGAGGTCGGCGACCCGGCCCGGCATGGGGCACCGTGGCGTGCTTGGGCGGCCCGAACTGCACGAGGCCCCGCACGGCCCGGCATGGCAAAAAGAAAAGACGGTGACGGCGGACCAGCCGGCCCTGTTAAGACAAGCAACCCACCACCTGAATCCTAACCAGCTAGTCTTTACACCGTTTCATTCCCTCCCCACGAAGCCACCTCCCAAAGCCAAATCTCGTCGCGAGTCGCATGCGGCGTGTCCACACTTCACCTCCCTCCCCGTCGCGAGTCCGCCTCCCTCTCCTCCTCAACTTGCATGGCGGCGACGACCGGTGTGGAAGCGGGCCACGGCCACCCCAAGGCACCGGCCTCGACCTCGAGCGGGGAGGGCGTGAGGACGCCGGCCACAGGCCGCAAGGAGCGTCGGCCGCTAGCTTGACCTCAAGCGCACACACACACTAAGGCGCCGGCCGCCGGCTCGACCTCCTCCCTTCCCGTCGTTCCTTTGGGTTTTTTTTGTTGCTCTAGCTCCGTCCTCGCCGGTGATCCCAACAAGTGGTCGGGTGGACATTTATTAACGTAATTAATGGACCTGAAAACAATTGTATGTCAAATTGGACATAAAATAAAGTACCAATCAACTGTAATCTAGACTTGAGAAAAACACACTTATCTATACCTACTAAAAAGCAAAGAAATTTTCATCGTCCCTACGGACCCCTCGTCTAGCCTCCTACTTTTTTTTTCTACCACCAAATCGGGCTTTCGTCTCGTGTTGCTTTCAAACACAACAAAAAACTAAAACGAAAAGAAAAGAAACTTCTATCTGATTTTTCCCTCATTTTGGGCGGGCCCTCACGCGGCCCGGCGGCCACGGGTTTTGGCCCCACGCCAGCCGTCGCGGCGGCCGACGCGCTGGCCTGCGCGGCGCAGGGCTCAGGCGCCGCCCCTTTGCGGGAGCGCACGGGCCAGGGCGCGACCGCACGAGCGACACGGCATGCGTCGCGGGCTCCCCGGTGTTGAAGAACGGTACATACCACGACTACGAGGCCACCAAGGCAACCGGGCAGCGCGGCACCGTGGGGTGTTAGGCGCCAACAAACTTTAGGTGGGCCGGCCCACCTTAAAGGCCCACCTCGGGCGCCTCCTTCGCCTCCCTCCTCCTCCCGACGCACCTCGCCCGCCGCCACCGCCTCCGTCCCGCCGGGCGCCCTAGGGGGCTCGCCGGAGCCTCCTTCGCCTCCTCCTCCCGACGCACGGCCGCCGCTGCGCCGCCGCCGCCGGGCGCCCTAGGGCCCTCGCCGGGAGCCCGACGAGCCCTAGGGCGCCGGCGGCGGCCCACCTACCCCCTTCCCATTTCTTCTTTTCCCCCGCGAAACCCTAGTCGCCATTGTTGCCGGCCGCTCCGAGCTCGAACACGCGCCGCCATGGACGACCTCCCGCTCCCGCCGCCTACCCATACTTAGTCGAATGGGTCCCCGCGCCGGCTTTGGCTTCGGGCGGCGCCCCGCCCGCCGCCGCCACCGCCGGCCGAATTGAACGAACCGCCGCCGCCATGTCGGACGACCGCGGCCGAGCGGCCGAGCTCATTAGCTCATTGTCGGGGAGGAAGAATAGAGGGAGGGAGCTCGCCGACCCTAACTCGGGGAAGCTCGGCGGCCGCGGCCTTCGTCTCCGCCTCCGGCTGCCGCCCTCGTCGTGTCGTCATTTCGCTCCGACGCCGTCCGCAGCCGAGGGCTGGTTGGGCCGTGGGTCAAGAGGACAAGAGGACAAAAGAAGGTTGGTCCCACGTTCTTTGCAGAAAAAATAATACTTGTTCATATATTTCTATATTATTACTCCCCATTGCTTCCAAACATGTTATTGATCAGGTCTAAATAAACCTGTTTTAGAAGAAATAAAAGGGGTGTTTAGTTGGTGAAATATTTGGGTTCGCTACTATAGCATTTTTCGTTTATATTGGTAATTATTGTCACACTATGGACTAATAACTGGTTTAATTAATTATGAATTTTTAGAGAACATTGTAAATTTGTATTATTAATTAAAAACAGAAAACGACGCCAAATGAAACTAGCAAGAGGAAATTATCTGATTGCTATTAGGCCGAGTCTCAGTGGAGAGTTTCACCTCCCGGTTTCCAAGACGTGAAACTTTGGCATGAAATAGGCGTCTCCCCTCAATGTATAGTTTCATTGCACAGTTTCATAGGCTCAAGGGTACCACAACCTCTCTCCCATTGCATGGTTTAATTGCATAGTTCCATGGTGAAACTCTATTTATGTTCAATGGGGGTTTCACCCCCGTTTCCAACGCATGTGAAACAATGCCCAAAGGTTTCACCATGGTGAAACTCTTTCCTTCCTCTCTAGGCGCTTCATGCAAAAAGTGAAATTTTCTGCGACGCAGCATCAAGATTTAATGTGCATTAAACACTCATGAAACCCCATTGAGACTGGCCTCCGGAGAGGATCTCTCGTCTGTTTCTTTCGTTCAGGATTGAAAATCGAACTAACTTCTTGAATTTGAAGGATAATTTTAATATCTGACCTGCAGGTTTACTGCTCTTGTGGAGCACGACGTGGTTAAGGCAACCCACGACATCGGCCGCGTGCTTGCGGACCTGGACCTGGCCTCGATCACCGAGGAGGCCGCCGCCTTCCGCCGCACGACTCCTCCGGCGCGGTTCGGCCTCACGACGGCGTCGTCGTACGGCCTCTTCTCGCGGCGCTTCCTCCGGCGGCACGGCCGAGACCTCTTGGCGTGCGCGTCGGCGTGGTTCCTTGTCGACATCCCCTACTACAGCAGCACGCTGTTCCAGTCCCAGATCTACCGCCCGTGGTTCCCGCCGGCTGAGCACGTGAACGCGTTCCAGGAGGCCTTCAACGTGGCCAAGTTCCAGGCCATCATCGCCGTCGCGTCCACCATCCCAGGCTACTTCGTCGCCGTGCTCCTCATCGACCGCGTGGGCCGACGCCGGCTCCAGATGGCCGGGTTCTTCCTCATGGCCGTCTTCCTCTTCGCGCTCGCCGGGCCGTACGACCGTTACTGGCGCGGCCACGCCACGGACGCCTGGTACATCGTGCTCTACGCGCTCACCTTCTTCTCCGCCAACCTCGGGCCCAACACCACCACCTTCATCCTGCCCGCCGAGCTCTTCCCGGCGAGGTTCCGGTCCACGTGCCACGGGATATCTGGCGCGGCGGGGAAACTCGGCGCGCTCGTCGGCGCCATCGGCTTCCTGTGGGCGTCGCAGGACCGGGACAGGAGCAAGGTGGCGGCAGGGGCAGGGTACGAGCCAGGCATCGGCATGATGTACGCCCTGATTATCCTTGGCGGGATCTGCCTGCTTGGCCTCGCCGTCACCTACTTGTTCACGCCGGAGACCATGAGGCGGTCGCTGGAGGAGAACGAGAGCGACAACGGCCACAGCCAAGCTGCCGAAGGCGATGCCGGCCAGCGCTTCCACGAACTTGCTGAGCTACCAAAGAGCCCGGCATCCATGGTGAGCTCGCACGTCAGCTCGTCGCCAATCCATCCACACCGGTTTTCTGTCTGAAACTGAAACGGTGAAACAGGCTGTGGTTTCATTATATTTATTTATATATTATATGTTTGTATGTGTGAAATGCAGATGTATGTTTGTACAGTAGTATATCCGAACGGCGCATTGGTGGTGCACGTAAGTTTCACTTGCGGTTTAGGTAAAGTAGTTTAGGTAGGCGAAAGCCATGCCGCCGCCAAGCCTCGGGGCTTATCTCCCCATGTTTAGACAGGCTCCAAACAACACGGTTGCCTTCTTCATCGATAGGATAAATGGTGTCTTTAGGTTGGAGATTCCTAGAGCTTCTTGAGCATAAGTGTCATCCTCATTATACCTAAACATTTTCTCCCTTGATATAAAAATGTGCAAGTCTTTTTGCGTGTTTGAGAAAAAAAAAAAAAGCTTCAACTTGCTTGGTTGAATATTTTTTATATAAACATTCCACAAATTTGTACTCACGCCTAATGAATATTTACAGTCAAATACTCCATCAGTTCAAAATTGTGAGTCATTTTGACTTTTCAGTACCTCAATTTCGGTATGCATCTAGATATAACAGATGTCCATATACACAATAAATTTCTATATAAAAAAGTCAAAGTGATTTATAATTTTAAACGGAGGGAGCAACTTTGAACATCATCCTGCAAGCAATTTTCATGTGGCCAACTTGATTTGCGGTGGAACATTCTATCCACGCCCCATAGGTCGGTGGGGATTCCATTCTATCTTGGTGGAGACTATGTAGGTAGTGATGGAGGGGCGACAAGTGAAAGGGAGCCCATTACCTATTTGTGCTCGTGGCTCGGAGCTATGAAAGGAGTGTAATGCCACACGTTTTCGTAAAGCCTCAAAAACCGTATTACAGCTCCTAGCTGTGAACTGACACTTCACAAACCTGTGGATCAATACTAAGGGCGACATCTAGATTGTTTAGTGCGTGCATATAACCTTCAATTTGGCACACTAGGAAGGAATGGGCACCTTGAACACATCTAGTGTGTTTGTATGCCTGCATAAGGCCCTAGCCAAGGTTTCCCAATGCAAAAATCGTGTGTTTGGATGCCTGTATATAGGTGTAAGTCTGGGCTGGCTAATGCAAAAGAAGGCCCGTGGCCTGGCTTCTTGAGAACGCTCCCTCCCATTGTTTCCAGCAAGCTTGGCTTGTGCTAACCCCTGACGCAACTTTTGGCTTGGGGGCATTCCACCCCCTGGTGCTTCTTCTCTATCGTAACCGCATTATCCCCGCCACCGTTGGCCAACATGTGAGCGCAACCGACCTCCGCGCAACCTACACTAGCCACCACACGAGCACCACCTTCCTCCGTTAGAGCGCCGCTGGCCTCTACGCGCACCACTGCCAGCTACAACACAAGCGTTGCCTTCCTCCAAGAGCTTTGGCGCCCTCTGCACGCGTCACGACCATCCACCATGCAAGCGTTGTCATACGTCAGGAGTGAGCCAGCTCGTTCATCTGTTCGCGCGCAAACTCGCATCGGATCGCTGGCTTTAGCACGAGCCCCATGGTCGTCTGGCGGGCCCGACCCCGACGCCCCCATCCCCTTGGTCCAAATCCCACGCTGCGAGGTCGGCTCCATGGCAAGCAACAACAACAACATCTCCACCCTTGTGCCATGGCCTCCAAGGACCAGCAACACATCATGGTTGTCCACATCCTCCGGATCTAGGTGGCAATGATTCCACCATGGCTATGCATGCCGACGAGCAAGTGCAGTGGAGGGAGAGAGGAAGAGCAGGTGTGACGGCGTGCATCCTTGCTCAATAGATGTTTGATGAAATATTTCAACATGTGAACTTACATGTTCATAGATGTTGTGATTCTAGATAATGCAGTCAACCAAATACAAGCTCGTTGTAGTCGACTTGAATAAAACGACCAACCAAACACATACTTTGCATAGCAAAAGCATGGCTAATTCTCCTAACCCACGACAGAACAATACGACCAACCAAACACACCCATCATGTCCTCCTCAATTCGTTGGTGGTGCAGGGCTTCGTTTGTAACATTTAGACTTTTTTAGTTTTGATACAATCACCTTTTGTGTATTAAAAAAATAGACAACAAATTACCCCCACATCAAAAGACATACAAATTTCCCCCAGTATTTTTTTTTTCTAAAAATCTGGTCCACAGGAGAAAAAGGCCCAACGGCCCATGTCAGACATGAGCATCAGCATCATTTTCCCTTTTTCAGGACCTACTAGAGTCTAGAGGCATCAGCAATTGAGCACCTGTGGCGGGCGGCGCTTGCGTTTCTCTTCTTCCGCTTTTTGCCAGTAGCAACTTCCCACAAGTCCATCTCGCCTCCAGCGGCCGGCGGAGAATCCAAACAACAAAAAGAAAAAGTACCCGTGAGCGAGCAGAGCGATCGCCCGCGCGGCCAGTTCGCCTCGGCGGAGTGTAGCATACCATGGAGAGCTCGTCGCCGTCGGTGCCGTTCCGCTGCTGCAGGCGCCGGTCGAGAGCACCTACCGCGCCTGCACCATCCCCTACCGCTTCCCCTCCGACAACCCGCGGAAGGCCACTCCTGTCGAGATCCAGTGGATTGACCTCTTCCTCAAGTCTGTCCCGTCCTTCAAGTATGTCCTCGTTCTTAGTTCGATCCGATCTCCGTTGCTTTCGGCTCCATCGACGGTTATTGCTCACCCCGTCCTCTGATGGCTTTCTGCAGGCAGCGCGCTGAGAACGACCCCACCGTACCCGATGCGCCCGCGAAAGCGGAGAAGTTCGCACAGAGGTGTGTCTCTGCAGCTTTCATTATTAGATTAGAATACTGTTGCTTCTGCTTATAAGAACTTGTTAGTGCTGGAAGGTCGCGCCTATTTTGTTAGACTGAGAAGTGAGAAGTCCGTGGATAGTATGTGCCTCCTGTGCATTGGATCTAAACTGAGCCAGAATTTGCCTATTCTCATTCACTGCATTGCCATATCATTCGTCCTACTTGTAGACACTAGGATAGTAAGATTCAGAAAACACCACCATCTGTTCTCTGTCTCTGTGCCATGTGGCTTTCAGTTATTCTTTAGCATTTTACTCCGGATAGAATTGGCATGTGTCTGTTTGTCAATAAATAACTTTCGCCATGCCAATGCCTTATCAAGCCAAACAATCCGAGTGACATGGACACAAACACAGTTGTTGTCACGAAGCTTTATGGTTTCGGAAAATGTTACACACACATGTACATGGGTGTCAGAATCTGATTCATATTTTAGTTTCTAATTTTTTATTTTTTTTCCCTACATGGACAGCCTTTTTGGTGCTACCAAATATTTTTCTTCCTTTGCAGAACCAAAACCCTACCATAGTAATCTGATAATTATTAGCAAGCTATAGGACCCACAATGAGAGTTCACTGCCAAGTGCTAACTCTTGGATAAAAACAAGTTTAGCTAGTAGAAACGTACCACACTGAAGCTAATTTGCTTTCACCATTGGCAGTTACTGAAAGTACAATGGAATGCAGTTTCAGTATTCTAACAGCCACTGACCAGATGCTTTTATAATTTTTACCACCATGTTGGTGTTTGGAATTGTTTTGTTCTGAGCCAAAGGTCAACACATGGAAAGAATTGTGAGATCTACTTGTCACAGAAGGTACATAGGTCTGCCATTTTTTTGTTCACAAATATCGTGAACTGTTTGGACAGCTTGGAGCTAAACTTGTCCAAACGCCTCTTGACTCAACATGATAACTCATATGAATGAAACATATACTAAATTATGTCATTTGTCACCATGATTGCCAACATATTGGATGTCCACTATCTAACCAATGCAGAGAATTTTGTGAGTTGGAGCTTGTTGGACAGTTTATGGCACAATAAAAAGATTTCAAGATGCAAACGCCTCTTGATTCAACATGATAACTCATATGTCATATGAATGAAACATATACTAAATTATGTCATTTGTCACCATGATTGCCAACATATTGGATGTCCACTATCTAAACAACGCAGAGAATTTTGTGAGTTGGAGCTTGTTGGACAGTTTATGGCACACAAAACGATTTCAAGATGGGAATGCACTGTGCTTTAAAATGTGTGGATACACATGGTACATGCTCTAATTATATAGAACTATTTATCAGATATGATTCATTTCTATACATCTGCAGGTACACGGCAATGCTTGAAGAGTTGAAGAAGAATCCGGAAAGCCATGGAGGACCACCAGACTGCATAGTATGACACTGAGATGAAGTTCTTTTGACAAATACTCCCACAGTAAAAGAGTACATTTCTAGCTTTTTTTCTAAGTCAACATCTTAAGTCTGACCAAGCATCTACCATAACCTTTATTCCCGGATACCAACGCGCCCCTCCGCGAGCCAGATCGTCCCTTTGCCATGGCTGCTTTCCCACTATTTGTTCCTGGCCCCATTCCCACCGACTCGTCCCTGGCCCCACTCCCCTCTTCTCTCTGCATATACTGCGCAAAACAAAAAAAAAAAAATACCAAATAAGTACCATATTGTCATCATGAAACATATATTTTTTTTTTGGTAGTCTTCTCCGTAAACTTGGTCAAACTTATGATAGTTGGACTTCGACAAAACTAGAAATGCCACCCTTTTGGGGACGTAGGGTGTAATACAAACTGAGATTACTTGTACTTAACTCTTGAAATGTATCTCAAGCTTCTTTGCAGGCTTCGTGAGCTAGTACTTAGAGAGTTGGGATTCAGGGATATCTTCAAGAAGGTTAAGGTAATCTACTAATCTCTGTTAAATTCCCATATTAGTCTTTGCAGCTTTTGGTCAAATTATTCAGATACACTTTAGGTGGTTGTAATTTCCCATGCTCCTTCAATAATTTATCATAAGTAGGATGAGGAGAATGCCAAGGCTATGTCACTTTTTTTGAGGGAGTTGTGAAGCCGGAATGACGAAATTGAGGATGATGGGAAACGAGTTGAGAACTTGATCCGTGGAATCTTAGCTGGAAACATTTTTGATCTAGGATCTGCACAGGTATCTATTCTCACTTGCATGAGCTTCTTGTTGGTCTTCACTTGTTATGGAACCATTATTTATGTGAACCTCAATCAACGATTCAACATTTTCTCAAGTAGAATCAACAAAATTATCCCCCCTCCCAACCCCGCGTTTTGAGTCGTCTTCAATTTAGAAGTCAAATGCACTTGAGTAATATATACTTTCCTAGATTCTCACCTAGGTCCATAACTCCCAAATTTGAGCATTTGAGTCCTTAAAGTTTTAAATGCTTCACTCAAGTTCCAATTATAGAACTGGATTCTCACTTGGAGTCAACCACTTAAAATGGCATTCCTATTGTTGAACAATGTCCTAGTTTCCATTATTCTCACTCTTTTTTTATTGTGTATTATGAAGCTTGCAGAAGTTTTTGCTAAAGATGGCATGTCGTTTTTGGCAAGTTGCCAGAATCTTGTATCTCGACCTTGGGTTATTGATGACCTCGATGCTTTTAAGAGTAAATGGACCAAGAAATCATGGGAAAAGGTGTCATTTTATTGCACTCGAATTTCATTGCTATATACCTGTATGCTGCATACAGCTAGATGCCCTATAGTAGAGTCGGGCCCTGTCATCTTGTGTAATTTGCTATAAACTTCGACCTCCCTGTTGATGCATGGACTTAAATTACAGTACATGTAAATGTGATTCTATATTGTTTGGTTCCTTTTTAACATACTAGCTTTTCTACACTTTATGTTTACAAAAAAAAAAAAAAAAAAAAAAATTAAGTCTTTTGAAGTTTGCAACTACATATGCTACTGCCATCCTAGTTCCATGTCAATCTCCAGTTATGTTAAACTGTTACTGGCCTATCTATTACCACTTAACAGTTAATATACTCTGAAGTTATTAAGATATGTTTCAAGTAAGGAAAAAAAGAAAAACTACTTACCTATTTGTGAATTGAATTGTTTCCTGTGAAATTCAACATTCAACATTATAAACAAGTCTTTAGCAATAAATTTTCTTAATGAGTTTGCTCTGTCACATTAAGTTTTTTTATGTATATATCTATTGTTTGTATTAACTAGTCAAAACTCTGGATCATCCACACATCAACTTCAGGGGAATCCCATTTTTAATGCAGTGGTTTTGTGAATTGTTTTATTTATATACTTTTACAATAAGAGTCGATATTAAACTTCAGCATCAGCATATTAACAATGGAAAAATTGCGTACAACACAAGTGTTATATGTATCTGAGTTCTTTTTCTCTCAAATGTAGGCAGTTATTTTTGTTGATAACTCTGGTGCTGATATTATCTTGGGCATATTACCATTTGCGAGGGAGTTGCTCGACGTGGCACAAAGGTTCATGTTAACCCTTTCATGCTGTTGTTGTAAGATTATAGAGTTTGGGTTGGTCCCTAGACAAGATTTGGCATCAGAATTTTGTCACACTAAACACATCACTAAGGTAGCGTTTGGTTCAGGGGGTGGGACAAGGACGTTGGCCTAGTAATTGGTCCAGGAACAGCAGGGAATGGAACAGTTCCACCAGGGAATATTCCTCGATATTTAGTGTGAACCTGTCCTAAAATTTGGTGGGAGAAGGTGAGATTAGCAATCCTTTTGCTTGAGTGCGTGAGCACACAGGGAAGGAGAGCAGCGGTGGCTGTAGTGTCATGGACCTTGGATCCATGACGATAGTGTCTTCTCGGTGAGGTTATACCCCCCTCAACCGTAGGCTTAGTTCTAGGGTAGCAGCCCTAGGCGCTTGAGAGTCATTGGGAGAGAGGGGATTAGAGATACTTGATTCTTGATTGATTTCCAAAGTGCCGATTACAGGGAATAGAAATAGCCAAGCCTCACACTAACATGCAGCCTCACACCCTCACACTAACATGCAGCCTCACACTAGCATGATTCTAGGAATTGCTTTATTAGCCACTCAACGCCCGCTCGCCCAGCTCAAACCGGGCGGCTCGCCATGCGCACATGCAGCCCTTCCTTCGCCATGCGCGCTTGCAGCCCTTCCTTCTAACTTTCCTTCTTAGCCACTCAACGCCCTTCGCCCAAAGACGAGTAGCGCACACCACCACCATGCCCATGACATCTCTCCCTCCTTCGGCAAGCAGCGCCCACGAGCTGCCATGGACCTAAATGACACGAAGGTTAAGCCTTTTACATCTTGGCTTACCTTTCTTATTTAAGACTAAAATGCGAAATAAATTGGGAACTAAAATATGAAATAAATTTAGACTACAACTATGTCTTCCAGGATCCCATGGGAAGTGCTGAATCACAGGCGTCATGCCGGAGGCCGGTTGGAGGTTGTACCAGCCTACACCTATGCTGGATCCGTCGAGCACCAAGGTAGGTGCCGTAATCAAGGAGATGACCAACGCGGGTCGCTCGTGGGCTCCATACCCAACTCGACTTGTGTTGGAGGTGTAACACCACCGACGAGACCGGTGGAGGAATAGGCATGTCGCGGAGTGGTACAACGACGAGCTGATCGCCATGCGGATCTTCCGCACCGCCCGCCGAACAAGGGAAGCCGCCCCGCCGCTTGCGGCGCACCACGGCCCGCTCCCGCGGCGACGGCCATGGCCGGCCCCGGAGTGCCGCTCCTCACGAAGGGATCGCGCACCGCGCCGGACAAGAAAACCTCGCGACCGCCGCTTGTAGACGCACCGCTGCTTGCTCCTCGGATGCTTTTTGCTACACACGAAGAACATGCGCCGGCGGCGTGCTAGGAGTCCCCCGTCGGCCGCCGCTCGGATGCGTGCAACCGCCCGATTGTTCGCGATCCATTCTCTCGATCCGATCGGCCCGAAGTTGGCGGAGCTTTGCCATCATGGAATCCAAAGAACTCGGAGGTGCGATGATGCCCATCGATGTCGTGGGAGTGGGTTGTGGGGCGATTCGGCGTAGGTAACGCGGCCTGGTGAAGTGGTGCCACTTATTTGGGGTGCCCTCCTCCGGACTTGAGGAACCAGGTACGTGCTTTCCGGTCTTCCGAGATGGCGAGGAAGCCATCCACACCTTTTCTTCCGCCATGATGCGCTCACGACGGAAGTACGATTCACAAAATTGTTGATGAAGTTGTGAGGGTCGATTTACCATCGTAGCGAGGAAAATCCACCTACCCGGAACCGCGCGCGACGCCATCGTTGTGGCGGGTAACCGGAGGGGGGTGATTGGCGGTGATGGATGGTGGTGATGGTGAGCGGGAGCGAGTAGGCGAGATCGCCCGGACTCGTGATACGGGTTGTCATGGACCTTGGATCCATAGCGATAGTGTCTTCTCCGGTGAGGTTATACCCCTCAACCGTAGGCTTAGTTCTAGGGTAGCAGCCCTAGGCGCTTGAGAGTCATTGGGAGAGAGGGGATTAGAGATACTTGATTCTTAATTGATTTCCAAAGTGCCGATTACAGGGAATAGAAATAGCCAAGCCTCACACTAACATGCAGCCTCACACCCTCACACTAACATGCAGCCTCACACTAGCATGATTCTAGGAATTTTTTTTTATTAGCCACTCAACACCCGCCGCCCAGCTCAACCGCTGGCTCGCCATGCGCACATGCAGCCCTTCCTTCGCCATGCGCGCTTGCAGCCCTTCCTTCTAACTTTCCTTCTTAGCCACTCAACGCCCGCTCGCCCAGCACGAGTAGCGCACACCACCACCATGCCCATGACATGCCCATGACATGTAGTCACGCAGGGAGAAGAGGAGAGGGCACTGGTGAGCTTGGCACGGCTGGTGAGAGGGCAGGGCTCAGATGAGGGTGAGCTTGACAGGGCGCAGGGGAGGAGTGGTGCTGGATGCATGGGGATGGATTGGAAGCCACGGTGGCGGCATTGCTGCTCTTGCCAAGCTCAAGCTCAAGCTCAAGAGGAGCTTCTGCTGGGGAGGTTGAAGAACAGCCTGCGTGCCTGCGAGCTCGGGCGGGCACGCGGGCGTGAGAAAGCTCGGGCTTAGCAAGAGCTCGCACGAATTAGGATGGCAAGCAGCTCGCATGCCGAGGTCCAGCACCTGCTTGCTTAGCTTTGCTTTGCTTGCATGAGGGCCAGGTGCAACCTTTCCTTGCTTGCTAGCACGGCATGGTTTTTTAGGTGTCTTGTGGCGCTGGGGATGTCCCTGGACACCTAGGCACCTTCTAGGTGATGCCTAGGCGATATAGTGTAACTAAAACTCTGTGGCATCCTGCGGTGCCTGGGGTATGCCTCAACGCTTTAGGCTGGTGTTTCCTTGCACGGGTGGTGGCGAATGCATAGCACATGGGCTATGTTGCAATGACGACGGTGGTGGCAGCATTGGGTGCGGATGCTGAGTAACAGAGAGGTGCCAGATGAGCAGCGGATGCCTGGAGATGGATGACACGTGCAATGTGTTTGACCAAGAATGACACTTGCAATGTGTCTGACGAAATGCTTGAAAGAACCTGGTTTGCCCTATCCATTCATATCCCCCAACCAAACAAAAAACCGGGACCGTAACCCTTCAACTAAACAGTAAGATGGGAACCAGTCCATCCCCTCATCCCCAAACCAAACACAACCTAAGCCTTTAATAATGTTGAAAACCAAACATGGAAAAATGAGTCATGCTGAACTATACCTATGATCATCCTATATATCATCAATCATTCAATCATCACCCCTTAACTGTTGTAAAAGTGCATCACTTTTTCTTCTTTTTTGTGTGAAATCACATTGTGAATATATTGTACTGGTAGGGCTTTAAGCTATCCATTAAACTTCATGAGAAGCAAACTAGCAAGTATTTAACATTTTCTATCTTAACATGTCTTGGGACTGCACTAGGATACAGCGCTTGAAACTCTTTTTAAAAGCAGGTTTCTTGCGATATCATGACATAAAGCACTACGGTGTTGTTTGGACCATGAGTTTTAGAGGGGAAAGAACTGATTTCAAAAAACCAGAGTCACTGTAATCACTAAATGATATTGTTTTTTTCTTACTGCATTAAATGATACTGTGCTCCCCACTAATTCGTGTATAAATAACCATAACTTGTTTTGAAAACCACAAATTATGTTAAGTAAATATGTGTGTGCACATTCACTAAATGGGTAAATGTCTAGATTCTTGTAATCTTATGTATTCAACAAACTAACGATCGACCAAGAAGGTTGTACTCATTGCTGAAAGCTCTTGCATAAGGTGGGGCCTTGGGAAGGAAATTTTTAGATAGCCTTACACCCTGACCATTGCATAAGATGGGTCCTGGGCAAGGAGGAGACTGGTTAGAACTAATGATCGATCAACGATGATCCTATTAGAAATTTAGAATTTCTCCTGACGAATCAATTTGTGAGGGTTAAAATAAAGAGAAGGGTTGTTTGTGCTGCTGGCAATTGGGGACATATTTTTCAGATTTTTCCATCAAAGCAAAGCAATCTTAACAAGTGAACAACACAAGACCAATTTTGCAAAATGAATTACGTTAAAGTGTTCTGAAAACTTATTCATATTTCTTGAGATCCAACAGCCACTATAATTGTATAACAACACAATTTTTATACAGACTGCAATATATAAACCTATTCTTAACTGAATAACAACTTTAAACCAGTTTTCCTAAAAAGATAAACACAACTAGTTTCATCAGCAAGTTCAAACGAATCTTGAGATCCAAACAACCCTAAACAATTCTAGTAGCACAATTTCCTAGGGTTCTGACAAATACTATGGAGTACATCCTACTTCGATGCTGTTGTATTTAAAGCAGTTATTTAAATATTAAACTAGTTCAACTAATCTTATTTCCCAGTTTAGTATGCATTTACAGGTTACAACCGTCTTCAACTAGTATCATCAATAAGTTGCTAACATTGATTAGTGCAGGTGATACTTGCTGCTAATGATATGCCTTCGATCAATGATGTCACGTATCCAGAGCTGGTTGAGATTATAAACGAGGTAAGAAGGAAAATGGTTGTAAATAACCCTGTCACAAGGATCTGACTTCTAGTTCTGTTGTGGAATTGTTTTAGCTCAAGGATGCCGATGGAAAGCTATCAGGTGTGGATGCATCTGGACTTCTTGTTGCCAACTCTGGCAACGATCTGCCTGTAAGCGAACCTTGCTATCCATTCAACTACGGTGTCCTTGCTCTAGGTGTTATCTTGGATGCTTAACTAGATTACTGTCTATTTTTAGGTAATCGATTTATCTAGTGTGTCACCAGAGCTTGCCTTTATGGCAAATGATGCTGACCTGGTGGTGCTCGAAGGCATGGTAAGCTTTCCATGTCCGTTATTTGCAAGGTTTCCTGATTGAAGGACACATGCTCATTCAGTTTCTGCCTGCTTGTAATATAGGGAAGAGCAATTGAAACTAATCTATATGCGCAAATGAAATGTGACTCGATCAAGATTGAATGGTGAGCTGTTCTGCACCTCCCATCAATAATGTAACACGTATGCCCAATAGTTGCAGATTATCATAAGTCCGTTATTATTCTACATTTTCAGGTTAAGCATCCTGAGGTCGCCCAATTTTTAGGAGGAAGACTTTATGATTGTGTCTTCAAGTTCAATGAGGCCTGAACTACGAGATACATTGGATAACACAATACTGGCCGCACTAGCAGTGGTTTAGTTTTCCCCAGGATCAGCTTGTGAGGTGTTGCACTGAACATAATTGCGTTAGCATCAGCACTGATATTAAGAAAAATAAGATTCATACACTCACATATATATGGTGGTTTGTGGAAGTGTCAGGAAGGGTGGTTATGATGCTGTTGCATTTTGTATGAAATCTGATGCACCAGTGCCATTTGACGCATCGGTAGCCAAATCGTGCCCGTAACTTAAGGTCATATTTATATGGTCATAATAATTGGTTAGCTACCACTGGTTTGTAAACATCAAGGAGGTGGATATTCTTTTTGTGACAACTATTTCTCTCTAGTCTGTAGTAGTAGTAACATTTAAAATCATGAGGTCCTTGACTACCTTAAAGTGGGCCTACTTACTGCCTTGCTTTGTCAGTAAATTCACTGCGTTTGCTCAAAAAAAAAAAAAAAAAAAAAAAAAAAAAAAAAAAAAAAAAAAAAGCGGTGTCACTGCGGTGTCACTTCAATTGGGCAGCTACAATTGGGATGTTCACCTGCTTGTATCCCAATATCAGCGACGCCAGGTGAAGCCATATGATTTTGGAAGAGATGGGATTTTCGGGGAAGAAAACAAGCGGTATCATAACTCTATTGCGAAAGAGATGGGTTTAGTGAATAAAAACAGCAGGAAGACATTGGAGTGGACGTGCTGAGTTTGATATTCCATTACTACATCAGAAGTGATGCCGATCATTTTTTTTTTTAGAATTACGCAATATAACGTAGACGTCCACACACGCACGTTCACCCCTATGAACATATATATGTAAACCCTTTCCTTATAAGCATCTCCGAAGGATTGAGCCGGCAGATCCAAAGATTTTCGAAATCACCATACACGTCTTGTTGACGGGTGTCGCTACCACTTACTCCCTCCGTCCCAAAATGTTTGTCGCTTGCGCTTTCTCGAGAAATAACTTTGATAAATTATATTTTAAAAAGTATTAGTATTTATCGCACATAATTAGTATCATTGGAAAGATATTTGAATCTAGTTTTTAATAAATTTATTTAAAGATACAAATGTTGAACGTATTTTGTATAAATCGAGTCAAGCTTGTGACACTAAAAACCGAAAAACAACAAACATTTTACGACGAGGAGGGAGTAAAGCATAACACCGGGTAAATCCCGGAATAAACCTAGGAAGTACAAGCACCCGTAAGTCAAGGACTTGAATGTGGACGGATGGATAGGTTCCACCACAAGGGACCTAACCAACTAATCCCACGAACTAGGGCCCAACAAAAGACACCTCGCTTGGACCCACCTTTCTTTCACCCATTATTTCCCTTCCACTACATCTATTTGTTAGACATGCCCATCTACCTATTATTATAATTATGATGACTTGATAGATATGCTAATTTTGTGTCGTTGGATCCAAAGATAGACGATTCACATGTTTTCGGTCCAAATAAAACCCTACCCATAGTATCCCTTCCTTATCTTCCTCCAACCCGTCTACACTCCTCTTGGCGACGTCGCCTTATCTACCTATAAATAAAACACTAGGCGTCGCCAAGACTCCTGTTACTAGTCTAGAGTCGTTTGATGGCATCATCTTATCTACCTAAACAAAACCCTAGGTGTTAGTGCATTTCTGTCGGTAATAACAGTGAGCTACTCTACCTCGCATCCTCATCTTGGCTCATTTTGTCTCTAGATTCCACAAACCGCGAAGATAATTCATCTTTAAGGAGTAAGATTGCATCTCTCACCGGGCGGAGTCCACCTTCTTCATCCCAAAGTGCTACCGTTCGTGCCTCTATCCATGGCGCATTGCTACCACATCACTAAGGGCTTGTTTGGTTGAGCGCTACCCCCATTGCTCGTCATAGGAGCCAAAGCCAAGGAGCCACAAATCGACGCTCCTCCTCTATATGCGTAAAAATGGCCCCAACTCCTCCTGGCGGACACGTAGAAGCGCTCCTCCCGCTAGCACGTTTTAGTGCCACTTTGCCAATTGTGCCAAAGCACGACCAAACAAGCCATAAGTGACTTATGGCTATTTCTCTGGTATGCCGACTCCAAACTCTTAATTGTATGAAGTTTTATATTACTAAAGGAGGTTTACTTGATCTAAACATTAGATCCATAAGATAGAGGAAGACTAGCTGGTCTAAGTATGGATCTACGAGGTGACAACAAATTTTTTTTTTCATGTTTTCACACCTTTTATGTATTGCTTACTCCCTCCATACTCCCTCCGTCCCAATCGAAGTTTGTCACCCCCGGATTCCGTGCCATCTTATTTGATGCTTCGCCTTATTCAAATTTTTTGCACAAATATAATTTATTTTGTTACGACTTATTTTATCAATAAAGATACTTGAATTGATTAATTTATTTTATGATTTGCATAAATATTTTTGAATAAGACGGATGGTCAAACATGAAGTTCAAAAAGTCAAAAACGACGAACTCTATGGGACAGAGGGAGTACTCATAAAACTTGACGTTTAGGACAACGACATACGTCTCTAAAGCACAACTTTGACCTCTTGTTATTCTAAAAATATTTATGAAAAAATTATATATGTATACTTTTATGAAAGTATTTTTCAAGAAAAATCTATTCATATAGTTTTTACATTTGCAAACTCAACAACTTAAAAGTTATTGATGATTTATATTCCTAATGTTTGGCTCGTATTTTTTTTCCAAAACATCAAGTTTTATGAGTACGGAGGGGTACTAATTTTTATCACCTAGCTTTTGCAGGATCAAGTAAGGGTTACCCCAGCCATCCCAGATTTGTAGTGTGTGATCATTGGGATTTCAATCGATACAATTATATTTGTCTTCCTCATATTATCTCAACACACATTAGTCCTCTTGTTACCTTAGCACCAAGTAGTGACCACCTCGCCATCTCAGGCGATGCCACCATCTATTATTCTTTTGACGCCTAGGGGCTAGCAAAACACATGACCGGTTTAATAACAAAACTTGCTTATAAATGCATAACTCTAGATTATATCTTACTTTCATACTTAAATCCACAACATAGTTGACAAAAAACATGAAAAGTAATTATGTAGCTAATGATGATTTGGAAGAGTTTAACAACGATTAGAAATAGAACATTAGAAATTACAAGGCAATCACCAATCGGTTGGAAAAGAGGGATTAGACAGAACGCATCAGTATGCCTACACATGGTCCGATCACGGAAAAGAATCGATCGATCCTCTCCGCCGTCCCCACCGGTCCGATCACGCAAGACGGAAGGGGAAGCCTCGAATGTGCGATCGCGGGCGGCGCTGGACTCCGGAGGGAGCAATGTAGGCACCTAGGGTTGGCCTTTGGGAAGCTCCGAGATAAACGTTGAAGAAACCTGCCATCTGCGGACTTTTCATTTCTCGGCCAACAAAATTTGGGCCAACACTTTGGGCCGTGCCAAAAAATAGAGCACATAATTTACGAGGGCCACGGGCCCCATCGCCCTAGGCCCAACCGCCTGGATGCCACCACAGTTGTGAATAGCATATAAAAAAAAGACAGACTCAGTGCCGAAGGCTCCCATATGAAGTTTGGGAAGAGATAAATAGACAAGCCTTTTTTCCGCAAAATCTGCGGGAGGCTCCTTGAACCCACAGCCTGGTGGCATAGTGAGATAGCTCTCACCATAGCACTAGGCCTGCCCCACACATAGAACAATGTGATATGTACAGTTCATAAATAATCTCCAAATTTCTCTAAAAACAACAAATCTCCAAATTATAAGGGCCATTTCCTGGTCACTTAACTTTTCTGGTTCTTAAGCCTCACAAGCCCTGTATCATTGGCTGCCTATATAAGCACAAAGGGGATGGAGATATACAAAAAAAAAAAAAAAAAAAACGGAGGATGAAAAACGTTACATCTGTAAACACAGCCAGACAGCACTAATAACCAAAAGCACAAGAGAATGAGCAAAAGGAAAAAATCATCTAATTTACTGTATGCTACCACCACTTTGGAGTTTGGAGTGGCTCAATGATGCAACATATCAAGACAAGAAGCAAACCAGAACTTTACTATAACCAGTTAGAAGTACCTAAATAGGATCGACTCTCATAACGATCTAGTGGAACTACATTTACGCTTGAGGATCATCAGTTCCTTCAGCAGGAGTACCTAATGAAGTCTAATCCTGATCCCTCACTCATCCCCACAGCCCTACTCCACCATAGCTGGGAAGCTCATTTCCAAGGGTGAAAACTTGGGAACCCTGGTGGCTGTGTGCTGGTGCTGAAGGAGCCTGTGTTGTTTGGTGGGCTTGCATGCCCGCCCAAGGATTCAGTACCCCTAGATGGACTGCTGGCTGGAAACCCTCCGAAAAACATATTTTTTGGGGTGCTGATCCAGGGTCAAGCTCCATTTTTGTATCAGCCAGAAGCTCCCAATGACCACCTGAACAGCAGAATAACAAAAAACACAATCCATTAAGAGATCTGTCAGATCTTCCAGGAGTAAGTGCAGAAACACTAAGCTAAAGTCGATGCAAAAAAAAAAAACATAACTGATCATTGTTTTTCATGTTTGTGTTAGATATGATAATATGTATAGTATATATATGATTTTTTTGAACTTTTAGTATATATATAATCACTTGGAAAATCACTTGCAATGATGGTATTGCATAGTGGGAAGCAAGCACATGATTCGCGAAACAAAGAGACCAAGTTATCTGATATTAAAATCTTAATTGAGATAGTAATTCAAGGAAAAAAAATAACAGGGGAACCTGAACTGGCGAAACTGCAATTAGAGGTCCTGCTACAGCTCCACCTAAAACACGCCCATCAGGGCCAGCAAGAGAAACACTAAGTCCACCTGTTCGACTGCTCATGCCAGCACTTTCTGACAGAAGATATGACCCAGCCAAAGAGAGAATCTCAAAACGGCCCTGCATATTGGATGCAAGAAACCATGTCATTCAAATTTAGTGCAAGCACATAAGTTACTTCCAGAACCGCTAAACAATAGGCCCTTATAGAGATGTATTGCCAGAAAAAAGGTCCCTATCTTATGATGCATGGTATTTTCCATTCTATTTCAGTATATCCTTGTGGTGTAGCCAGTGTCCCCAGGAACATAGAACGGTGCCACATTCCTTGTACAAGGAATGTCGTTCCTATCTGAGGAACGTGGGAACATTCTCATGTCCACCATGTAAAAACCTGTCTCAAGCACCGTACTGTGTTCCTCAACCGTATCAACCTAGGAGCTCGGCCTCCAGGTTTAGCTGGGATATAATTCTATAGATATACCAGAAAAAAAAAGGATATTTAAACTGAGCAAGATAATTCAAAGTTGGAAGAATCTACAAACCTCATAAGTTACTGTTCCACCAGAAGATTCTCCTTGACGCAGGGTCACATTAGATACTGCACCATTGGCTGTGAGGATACAAACTGCCCATCCATTCCCAGAAAATGACATGGCTCTTGATGCTACATCCTGAAATCATGGATCCTTCTTTAGCAGGTTACCAGGAAAGCATAGGTTCACAAAGAAAATGAATTTGGAACGGAAAGCTGAGGAACATGTGAAAAACAGCTGTTATGGGCTAGGTTCCACACATAGCATAGCATATATAGAGGTGTAAGAGACAACCAGCCAAGGACCAAGGGTGGTGCAGTTGGTGGTGGTGTGGCAAGGTTGCCTCATAATCCTTGCCTACCCTTTATTAACTCCTCAACAATAGAGAGCAATTTCATAACAATAGCAGATAATATAGAAAATAAATCTTTAAAAGCAATCCAGGCCCTAACATATAGGGAAGTGCACTGTCCAATTCCATAACAAGACAATGCAATCAAGCCACTACCTAATGCCCACCCAACATAATAGCAGTCAGCAGGAAAAAAAATACACAAGGCAGCACTGAGTAATCATGAAACAAGAAAAAGGCACCTCAAGCTAAGGAAAAAAAAAAATGAAACATGAGGTTTGCAGTGAAGAACCATACAACAAGATAAACACAGAAATAGGTGACAGGGGGAAAAGAAAAATAAATATTCACCCTTCCATTATCACAAGTGTACTTAGCAGACTATCACAGAATAGCATGAGCCTTAAGAAAAAACTTACCAGTGATAAAACTTGCAATAGAACAAGCTAAGACCTCTATACTCTGGTTTGAGTAAGCTCAAACCATTTAACAATAGGCCAGCATGAAAGCTATACTAAAGATATAGGTCATGCAACTATATATTGCTGAAGTCCAGGATAATAGAGCATGACATAAAGTTTACAAGATAACAGAGCAGGATGTCAGGTGTAGTAAACATTTCCTGAGGCAGGACAAATCTTATATCCAAAGAATAGAACAATTTATAATTGCACTAGGTAATTAAAAATAGAAAAAAAAAAGTTATGGCACCATAATAGCAAGCATGGAACACAAAAGGACAATTTTGAAAAGGAAAAATTGAGTTTAATATGACTTCACAAAGCCATGGAATAGACAATATAGCTTAAGAAAATGATGCTATTAGTATTGCTTGAAAAAATGATGCAAGTAAACATAACCCATGCAGATTTTGATGTAAGAGATAACAAAAATCCTAGGACTGCATAAGTACATCTGTAGGAGCATCATAAGCATTGGACAGTGTACCTCTCCAGCTTGGACTGTGAAAATATGAGGCTTCCATCCATCCCAGTCTGGTCCTGCCAAAACAAAATATTAGGAAAAATTATAATAATCATAGTGCCATCAAATTGAATTAATATGCATATTTTTCGAGAAAAATAAATATGCATAACTCAAGATAGTCCCATGATATCTAGTATGCCAAGCAAAGTATCTCTAGCCATAGGTACACTTTTGGAGGGATCTGAACACATGGTGCTAGCGGCAGGTTTATAATAACCATAACTACTAAATGCATAGGAGCTCAAAGTTTTTTATTTTTTTTTGGATTTAGTAGCTCAAAGTTGACGGTGCAATGATCCAATAACAAAAGTCATTAAACAAAAGATAACCATGAATAAATAGTTCAATATATTCCAACTGAGTAAACTAAACACAAACAGTGCGCTAAAACTGTAAAAATATTTTCAATCTACAACTGGAACAACATAATATTACTATGCCAATGCAAAGCCAACAGGAGATTAATCACAAGTACAAAAGGCTAGATCCCCTTTGGAACGACAATAAGCGAATAAATCACAATAAGCTAGTAAGGAAACCAAGTACTTTCGAGCTGCCAGAAGCACAGCCTTTCGGTAAGTGACTCAGTTCAACTTAGAGCAACGAGAGTATGAGACAACTATCCTGAAGAAGCCGCATTGCATTTTTCTCAAGAACGAAGGAAAGGATTAAAACTCATCTACGTTCAGTTCTTGCCAAATCGTTTTTGAATGAAAACTCAAGCATGGAGAAGGTAAAGGGCATAAAAGTCATTTTGACCAAGTATTCCATTCCCTGCCCACAACTCCACCCCTGATTGCCACTGCTGCCGGCATGACAGCAAACAAAAAGAATAGAAGAATGAATGAAATGCTAAATAAATGAATGTTAATCCCTGGTGCTCGTTTTGCACCTTCCGTAGCACCACAAGTATATTATATAATGTGTATATCTGAAGCTCTGAACAGAAATACGATCAAAGCCATCAATGCCGCCTTGCAGGTTTGACTACTTCTACGGTTCAGCTGAAAAGGCAGGCAGAATATTACCAGGCGCTGCCTCCTGCGGCTGCTGCTTCTTGCTGGAGGGGCCCGGCGGTCGGCCCCGCTTCTTGACAGCGGGAGCACTCCTAATGCCGGCGGCGCCGGTGAGGCCTGGGGACTTACCACGCCACCACCCTGCGGGCTTGGAGCGAAGCCAGGAGGAATGGTGGGTGACCCCTCAGAGGCAGCTGGGGCAGGAGCAGTGGGTGGCTGCGACGGGGCACGACAGCCAGGGGCACGGCGCCGTCCGCGGGGCCGTATTTTGCTTTGCGCGGGCGCCCGCGCTTGCGCTTGAAGGGCTCAGAAGTGGCGGGGGAATGAGCTAGCCCCGGAGCCGCCGGCACGACGGCATTGCTGACCGCCGGCTGTTGGTAGAACGGCGGGATGGCCTGTTTCCGTAGACGGCGATGCCGTCAGGGGAGTAGAAGACCGAGCCGGGGCTGGGCTGCGGCGCCTGGTGCTGCTGCAGGGAGCCCCCTTTTTGCACGCCTGCGCCATACGCCGCCGCTTCACTCGGCGCCGCCATCGCTGACATGGCAAGCACAGCTCGAGCAGAGGAACCAAGGAAAGGTCCTCCTTTCGATCTCGCCGGAGCCAGGCACTCCCAAGATTCACCGACCTAGAGAGCAAAACACGATGGCCATCAGCTCAAAAATTCCGGCGTCCCGGCGATGAATTCTGCGAGATCATGAAGCGTGCTTAAGACAGGAGAGTCTGTACTTACTCAAGTGAACAGCAAGCACACCCAGGTACAAAAATCCCCCTTACTATTTTGCTTGTTTTTTTTTCCTTTTTCCTTCTCTTTTCTCTGACAAGATTCCGAATTTCACAGTAGCACAGAAGAAGCCCAGAAAACGAAATTTTCACAGCGACAAATTCCTTCTTCGAAATACGGGAGGAGAAACGAATAAACCCTAAAGATCACGCGAAAAAAACAGTGAAATTAGCGACGGGCACAGGAAGCAGCATCAAATTCCCATGATTTTTTGCAAATCCTTGCCTCGAATTCCCCAACCCATTCACGAATTTCTCGACAGAAATACTGAGAAAAGAAAAGAAAAAAAAGCTTCTGCAATCTACGGAGGAGAAAATGCGTAAAGCGCAGGGATTAATAGAGGGGAAGGGGGAGCGTATGCTTTTTCGCGAGGACCCCGGATATACGGAGAATTCGCTGCTGGCCGGTACTGTCCGTTGCCAATTTTCCTGGCTTTTGATTTCCGCCACTGCGAAATTTGCGGTAACGGAGGGGGTCACTGAGAAGATGGTGGGAGAGATATTTACCTTTTCGTCAGCGCGCTCGCGAGAATTGGGAAATTGGTTTTCTTATTTTTAGGAGGAAAAAAATCCGTTTTTTCCGCGTCCGCGTCGTGTTCACATGGTGCTGTCATGTCATTTTTCGAAGCTATTTATTGTCCCGACTACTAGCTGTTGCCATTTTCACATGTATAACTACTGTAGTCTTGGGCACCAAATATATACGTCTTCTGGTGGGCCAGCTTCGTCAGTGTCAGGGCTGGACAACGTACCGAGGCGTCAGCAGAAGGCGACACCTGGACGTGCTTGTGGTTTTCTTTTTTTTTTTTTTGCAGGAGCGTGGTCGTCAATATAAAAATCTTTCACACATTATTATATATATATATGGTAATTGGATTTTAATACGAGCACACGGTTTACAGATAATTACATTAAATCCCATAAGAAAAAAAAAAAAGCAAACTACATTAAAGCCAGGGAATATGAATGCCAACCTATATGTTACTAGGATTTTGAGTTTCCTGTATAACCCTTTTTTTTGTTGCATATGCCCATATATAGCAACTTTAAGAGAGCTTTTTAACTAGATTAAATATTTCTATCTTTTATTAATGATTTTTTCGCGTGTGGAAAGATATAGAGTGAAGTTAGTTTTTCAAATTAAAGTGTCAAACAACATAAAGGGCCTATTTGATTTTGTGGGCTAACAACTAGTAGTGTTGCTTTCTGGATGACCCAATAGGAAGCCTAATGCTAATGGATGTGCTAAAGTTTAACTAAAGCTCCAACAAGTTGTTAGTTCACTGGTCCTTCAAACCCAGCTAACAAAAAATGAGCCCCAATAACTAGTTGTTAGTTTCATTTTGCTGATGACTATGGCCTCAACGACGTGTTCAATCTTGTTGAAGAACTAAAGAAGCTTGTTAGTGTGGAATTTCATTCCATGGAGTGTCCAACAATGTCATTGTTATTGTAATAGAATAAGCTCATGAGTTGGCTAGTCAGTGCTGGTCTCCATCCCGGCAAATATTCAGTCTATAACTACTAAAAGATTTAGCTTTCTTTGAGTATTGGAAATTCATATTTCTCCTAAAAAACAAAAATCAAAAGTCATAAAGGTATAAAAAGTCACCTCTTTATCCCGAATATGTGACAAGGGGTTTGTACAAGTATGTGTCTTACTACCACAAATACAGACTCCTTAATTGGTCATGTGATGAGCTACACCATTCATGACCTTTCCCATCTTGCCATGGCCCAACCCCTCGCTAGCCCTCAATTCATTCTCACTTTCTTGGTTGAGTTTTAGATCATATATATATCCATTACATGATGCTTAGTGGACAAACAAGCCCTAACCATGTGAGAGATGAGAAAATCCTCATCATCTCAATTTCTACCATCTAAGAAAACTAAGCATAAATTTAAGGATAACAGAAGTAAACAAGCATGAATTACATTAATTATATGATCAACTAAAAGGAATGAAGAAAGCACAAGTAGGCAACATAGGATTTTTAGCCATATTAACATAACAATGTGCACACTTAACCTTTAGGCAAATTATGCAAATTGTAAAACAGGTTAGAAGTGCTTAGGTGTCCGCCTCGCATGGGTTCGCTTGGTCGCTCATTAACCATGCCTAGAGTCGTGGTCTCCTCGAGAACTTCATTACCTATTGGAAGAATAATGCAAGATGAGTATAATGTAAATAAACTAGAGTACATGACATGATGTGCAATGATGCATAACATGCAAATTAATATATACATATACGTGTGAACCGTAGGTGATCAGGTGGTGTTGTTCTCTCATACGGATACGGTACGCGTGAGCACCAGACGGTCCGTAGAAAAGGACTTCCATGACATCTCAAAAAGTTTCTAAGTGTTGGATCGTTGGACGGCTTGTCAGAGCAACAGATGATTTGGGGTAACAAGATCCGAAAGAGGTACCCTCGGGTTGAATAGTTATATATTATTTTTACCGATGGTCCGCAGGAGCATTGATCCTAGAGGTTAAGTGGTTATGCTCAGTAGGCGATCTCACGGATGGTCCACTGGTGTGGTGGACACTCTGTGGGAACATTGATCATGTGTTCTAAGATCTCGAATATGAAATCTCACCTAATGGCCGGTCTGTGCATGCAAGAGTTGTGTTTTGTGGGGTGTTCCTATGGTTACATAGAGCATATCTAGCTATATGCATATGAGATGCTTTCTAGGTGATGATCATTAATTAGTTCTTGATTCATGGTGTAACTAGGATTTATACTTGAAAGCAACTCACCTAGAGGAGTAGGAGATGTTGTTGGGCTTCTAAATGAGTGGATGAAGCTTATTCCACTTGGCCTTCTCTTCTTGAAATCCCCTCCTAGCTGCTTTCTAGGGAGAGAAGGATCCTCCTCTCAATCCATAGAAGCTAGTGGCCTTCTTCTGCTTGATCTACATGGTCTTCTTGTAATCCTCCTCCTTTCTTCCTTGCTCTTGGTGCTTGCTAGAGTGAGAAAGGAATGAACTAGAGAGAGAAAGTGGAGTGGAGAGTGTGAGAGAGTGAGAGAAATAAAGTGCTGTTGGTGGTGAAGGTGCCCACAAAATTGGACATATGTAAAGATATATGGCGCTAGAAGTTCCTAGGTGGGGATTGTTCACTGTTGTTCATGAAGTGGTGGATCTAGGAGTGCACCATATATACATTGCACGAGGACACGAGTTTGTGAAAATTGTTAATTCTTTTGAAATGTCCTAGTGAACGGTCTAGGGGGTGTACTAGATGGCCCTCCCGAACATGGTAGAGCCTAGAAAATTCACTTTGTGTGCATGCAATTTTTCAAATTGAAATTAAAACGCACATGATGCTTATGTTGAAGAAGATGACCCCCGCCATGACAGGCATGACAACCGCCTCGGGGAGTGGATATCGCGCTTAGACGCTGCCACTATGTCGGGGAGAGAATGTTGTGGCCCGCACAATTCCACCGGGTCGTGAAAGGAACCCATGTGCCCTCAAGCTTGAGGGGAGGATGCACTGTGCACCACCATTGAGAGATGTTCCATAGGGGAGGAGAGAGAGTGGCGGGATTGGAATTGGGGTGGGAGGATTGGAATTGGGGAACTCTTGGTAGGGAGATTTTTTTTTTTTTTTGAGAATGAACTCTTGGTATATATATATAACACCGTAGGGGGTGGGCTGATATGGCTTCACCGGGCCTCGTGGCCATATTTATAGAGGTAGGTCTCTTAAGAAGCCATTCTCGATAATAGACTCTATTTTTAGAATCGCCTCCATAAATTGATTTTGAGAGTGGGGAAATGTTTGGATGTCACCGTAAATAAATCGACCACCTCCATAAATAGATTTTGATAGACAAGTAACTTTTTGGGTGTCTCAGAAATAAAACGGCTCGGTCTCTATAAACGGATTTTAAGAGACGCACAACTTTTTGGGTGTCTCTGTCGCCTTAAAAAAATCTTTGTCCGCCTTAAAAAAATAACAATTGTATGTTTCCTAAATTTTTTTATGGTATGAAAAACCCAAAACATTAGCATGCTATATGCATCGATTTGCATATTATGGCACAGGTGCTAACTAAGCTTATGTCGATTGATTAGATTTCTTATGTGTTTACCTAGACACAAATTCTTGACTTGATATAGGTGTTTATGTTTTTCTAGACTTGTAATCTAAGCAATCTCTATAAGGTTTCCTTATATGATCGAATACCTTTTTACAAGCAATATTTATTTATTTCCTATTAAGGGTCTTCCGTATATGATTGAATATCCCCTTTTACACACCAAAAAGTCCTATGATAATCCTAACTTGATGACTAAGTAGAGTTGGAGGCGGGGAAGGAAGGCGTGGGCGGCAAGGGGCGCCAGCCGGCCCGCCAAGGGGCTGCGTCGCCCTCGTGGGCGGCCGCGGCCGTTTTGGGTCCTCCTAGCCCGGCCCAAGGCTGGCCCAATTCCAAGACGTGACATTTCCCCCATTCGTTCGATGAGGCGGCGCTGGGCTCGCGTGCCGCCCAACCCACTGTGTAGGCGCGAAGGCGATGTCGACGGTGATGTCGCGACGCCGGGTCCATAGCCGAGGATGAGGGGACCCGAGCTTGTTGTTGTCGTCGTTCTGCGTATGTTGGCATCATCGTGGCGAAGGAGAAGTCGGGTGGAGGCGCCAAAAAAGATGCTGAACTTATAGCTCGGTGGGGTTGCACGAACGGGTGATCCATCCGGGCTTGTCGCATGACCGGGTCGCCGAGGATGCCGGAGAACTCGGCGTCGTCGCGAGCGGAGGAGCCTTGGAAGGTGTATGTCGCCGCACATGTACCCGGGCGTGTATGTGCATGCGTAAGACATGTCGGATTGACGTTGGCGTGTGGCAGGCGAGGCAAAGTAGACTACCGTAGAGCGGGTCACCGGGTCGCCTTGACTCGCGGCCCAACTGGGCGTCGGCCGATGATGCGTCGACGACGGCGTTGTCGGCGCGGAGGAACTCGTTGATACGGTTGTCGAAGAGGAGGACGCGATGTCGTTGAGCCTCGATGCTTGGGCATGCTTGTAGGAGGAGCACGTTTGATGGAAATGCCCGGTCTTCGTGCGGGGCGGTGTTCGGGAGGTGGAAGCCCACCGCAACGCCATGCGGGGGCACCACCCTCTAGGAGGAAGTCCCGCAGAGCTCTCGGCCGTGGGAATGTAGTAGCGGTGGAAGTACCTCACGATCCCGTGGAGTAGAGGCTCCACTCCGTGCCATTGCCCGGAGCTCGATGGCGCCGGTGATGATCCCGAGGTCCCGGTTTGACGTAGTACCGGTGCAGCTCCGTGAGGGGAGGTCGTGCAATGTCGGCTCGTCAATCGCTCCATGGCGGCGGCCAGCGCCAGATCCCGCACCCAGTCGCCGCCGCGCCGATGTTTGCCGCCGATGTCGGCGGCGTCGTGCAAGCGGTCGGGCGGTGGTGGTGCCCATTGGGCGGACGCCGGTGTCTATAGCCGCGGGCGCCGGCGGCTCGTCGTCAGAGCAATGAGCAAGGTCAATGGCCTCCTCCATCGAACGAGGCTCGAACCACTCGGCGCCGTGCAAAGCGTCGCAAAGGCCACCGGATGAAGAGGCCGACATGGTGGCGCCGCCCTCAAGATCCATGCGATCGCATAGCTCGAACGTGGTGATGTAGTCGCCCGCCTTGCCGCTGACCCGGTGAGTGATGGCGCATCGAGCGGGTGGCGATCCTTCAAGCAAGGCGTATTTGTGTTTTACGTTTTGTAATAGCTTATGACATGTGGGTCCCTAGGACCGTAACTACCTTTCCCTTTTATAGCCCGAGTGGTCGCGTGTAGAAGACAAGTTGATTTTGTATTAAGAAACACGAAGGAGACAGAGGGTGTCCTCGCTCGCCGTCGTCCGAGATCCATCTCGTTATCTCATGTTGCCGGGGCGTTCACCGGCCCGCCACGGTGTTACGAGTGGTATCAAAGACCTACCGCTCGGCAAGCTCGGCCCCGTTCGGCCCCGCGGCAGCTCGCGGCGCTCGGCGGGTGGCCAAGTTATCATCTACCGATCCCTCCCCGTGCATCGCGATCCGGGCGGCGCTGACCTTCATCGATCGACTCCACCACCTGCCCAGAGCACACGGTACACACCCCCTCCCACTACGCCGAAGTTGAGGTCGCATTCGTCGATATAAAAGTGGGACAACCGTGCACACCCGGGTGTTCGACGGTTTGCTTTGAGTTTTTGGTTTACCTTCAGCCATCTTTTTGTTCGTAGTACGTCGAATCCAAACGGCTCGGTTGGGTTCATTTTGACGGACTGGCGGTCCGAGAAAGTAATCCGCAAGAAGTCTAGTTGAAGCTACCGCAATTCCGACCACCGGATCGCGCACTTTGGTTGGGTTTCGCTTTCCTCGTTAGGATCAGCTCAGGTTTCGGTTGATCTCACAAAGAAGGGTTGTGGAACAGGTATCCACGTAAAATTCCGGAGTCGTTAGGGTGATCCCGGCAGTGGTTCAAAGAATCGCTCGCAATAGGATCGATCGCAGCCGAGAGGGTTGCGGAACTTGTTTTCACGTAAAATTCAGATCGGTTGTTGGTGGTGACTCGTTCACGATTCAAGGCGATCGCTCGCCTCCTCGGCAGTGACCACCGCTTGTGTGGAACCATCGGCACAAAACCGTAATTCTTATGGACCAGATGTCTACAAGTGTAGACGAAGAGCGAGCTCGTTGGAATGAGTTGTAGGACAATTTCACTTTCTCATGTTTCAACAAGATGAATGATTTGGGACAAATACAAAGAGAAGTCAAGCAAGCGATTAGCCAAAACTCATCGCTAAAGTGCAAAGAATGCACTAATGATCAACGATTCATAACACAAGAAGTCGAGCTAATGGCAAGCGTGGTTGCACTCACCTTGCGCCAATTTGAGAGGGAACAAGGCTCGAGCATGCAGGTTCTGGGGTATCCAAAGAGGAAGTTGAGTTTGACAATGTCTTTGCTCCCGGGGGTTCCAATCATCCCCCTAGGACGAGCAGACATCACAGCACCATTCCCTCCACCAAGAGATGGTGTGCCACATTAGGCTCTTCCCAAGATGTACTTTCCCTCTTTTGATGGCAAACAACCCAAGATTTGGTTGAGAAAATGTGCAAAGTACTTCAACATATACAAGATCCATGCTACTTTATGGGTGGAGGTAGCTTCCATGCATTTGGATGAAAATGCAGCAAAGTGGTGGGAAACATATGAACCTCAACACCCCAATATGTCTTGGCAGCGGTTTTCTACTGCTATTGTGGATCAATTTGGGAGTGAAGATCATAGATCAGCTATAAATGATTTGTTGGACCTCAGGCAAACCACTTCAGTGGAAGAATACACCACTCAGTTCCAGTCTCTCCAATATGATGTTTCCATGCATGGTGGGCACTATGATGAGTTGTTCTTTGCAACACAATTTGTCAGGGGACTCAAGGAGGAGGTTAGAGCAGTGGTGGAACCTCAACTACCTACCACTGTTGAGAGAGCTGTAGTCATTGCAAAAATACAGCAGAAGGTCCTGGAGAGAGCCAAGCCAAAATTTCTACCCAAGAACAATGCAGGGAAACAACCATTGGTAAAAACCGAAGGCAAACCCACAAATACTTATGGTTCCTTGTGGAGGGACAAACAACTCAGAGACTATAGAAGAGCCAACAACTTATGTTATCAATGTGGAGAAAAGTATGACCCTGGGTATGCTGAAATCTGTGCTAAAAGAAACAAACCTCAAGTGAATGCTATGATTGTTAATGAGTTGGACAAGGAAATAGATGAAGACCTCCTTAATGAGATGGCCATTGCTGATATCCTTCAAGAGCAGTTTGGTGAACTGTCAATCAATGCCATGGCTGGCACTGAAGGACGAGAAGCTTTCAAGTTAAAAGGAACAGTGCAGGACAAGACTATGCTGATACTTCTGGATAGTGGTAGCACTAACACATTTGTGAGTTCAAACTTTGTTGCACTGGTTCAGCTTCCTACAGTCAATATACCACCAATGAAAGTGCAACTGCCCAATGGGTCCTGCATGACAACATCACAAATGGTCCCTCAACTCAAGTGGTACATTCAAGGCAACACATTCTTAACAGATATGATTGTTTTAGACTCTCTGCCCTATGATGCTATCTTGGGGTATGATTGGCTCAAGTCTCAGGGAAAGATGATGTTTGACTGGGGAGCCAAGACTCTGACTGTGGAACATCAGGGGAGAATGGTGACTCTGAAAGGCATTCAGTCACCTGCATTAACCCTAACTGCAATCACCACCAAACAGATAGGAAAATCTTTGAAGGGCAATGACATATGGGCATTTGCTTTAGTCAATGAAGCAGCTGAGCCACAAGAGCTATGTCTGTCACACATAACTGATCAACCGTGAGGAAGTGAAAGATCTCATGGTCCAATATGCCGACTGCTCAAAGAACCCAACCAACTCCCACCACAAAGAGGGTATGATCATGTTGTTCCTCTGTACCCCAATGCTATACCAGTTAATGCTAGGCCCTATCACTATAGCCCACAACATAAAACAGAGATTGAAAATCAAGTTAAGGATC
This sequence comes from Hyparrhenia diplandra, assembly GCA_015847255.1. Lineage (NCBI taxonomy): Eukaryota > Viridiplantae > Streptophyta > Magnoliopsida > Poales > Poaceae > Hyparrhenia > Hyparrhenia diplandra. The sequence continues at coordinate 61,771 of JADLZK010001675.1, forward strand.
TGTTAGCAGCTGGATTAATTACCCCCAGTCACAGCCCATTTGCTTCACCAGTGCTCCTTGTCAAGAAGAAGGATGGTTAGTGGAGATTTTGTGTGGACTACAGAAAACTGAATGACCTCACAATCAAGAATAGATTCCCTATGCCCATAGTGGAGGAAATTCTGGATGAGTTAGCTGGATCCAAATTTTTCACTAAGTTGGATATGAAGTCTGGCTATCACCAAATTAGAATGGTTCCTGAAGATGAGCATAAGACAGCCTTCAAGACTCACTAGGGCCACTATGAGTTTAAAGTGATGCCATTTGGGCTCACTAATGCCCCTGCAACTTTTTAGTGCCTTATGAATCAATTGTTGCAACCTTTTCTTAGGAAGTTTGTTTTGGTATTCTTGGATGATATTCTTATCTACAGCAGATCTAAAGAGGACCATTTGTAGCACATTTAGGAAGTGTTTGAAGTATTGAGAGCTAACAAGTTATATCTCAAATTGTCCAAGTGCAGTTTTGCTCAGACCAGCATAGAGTACCTTGGACACATAATTTCGCACAAGGGTGTAGCCACTGACCCTTCCAAAACTAAAGATATGCTCAAGTGTCCTATTCCCACAACAATGACGAAAGTTAAGGGATTCTTGGGGTTAACAGGATATTACAGAAAATTTGTTAAACACTATGGTCTTATAGCCAAACCCCTGACCAACATCTTGAGGCTCAAACAATATCAGTGGTCGGACCAAGCCCAAGCAGCATTTGACAAGCTGAAGCTAGCCATGACCACTACCCCAGTGTTGGCTCTACCTGATTTCAATTTACAGTTTCAGGTGGAAACTGATGCATGTGCCTTGAGGGGATTGAGCCGCTTTTGATGCAAAAAGGTCAACCCATTGCCTATCTCAGTAAAGCATTGGGGGAGAAACATCAACATCTCTCAATTTATGAAAAAGAGTTTTTGGCACTCATTATGGCCATAGAGAAGTGGAGACCTTACTTGCAGCTCCAAGAGTTTCAGATTCTCACCGATCATAAATCTGTCCTTTTGAATGAGCAAAACCTCCATTCTCGACATGCGAGAAGAAGGCAATGGCCAGCCGATGGGACTTAAATTCAAGATCTTGTACAAGAAGGGCAAAGACAATTTGGCGGTGATGCCCTCTCCAAAATGTCTCATTTCATGGCCTTGCGAGGCAAGTGTCCTCAATACAACCCCAAATGGATACATGACGTTCTTAATTCTTATGCAACCGACTCAAAAGCTCAGAAGGAAGCCGCCATCGAGTCCCAATGCTCAAACCAGCTTTGCATCAAGGGCTGCCATCTACTGATGAGGACATCCCCAATGCAACACTAAATTGGCCGGGGGTTGAGCCTCCCGATAATTGCTAAACTTGGGAGGAGGGCCACCTTGGGCGGGAGAGCCACCCTTCCCAAGAAGGGGCCTTCCCGATGGTGGACATCCTCCACTTATTATTGGGCGTTGGCCAAATGACGGGCCGGATGTATCACTAAATGGGCATGTTTAAGGGGGGTGAGAATGATGGACATCCTCCGCAGTTGGCAAAGATGCAACACTAAATGGGCCGAGGGCGGGCGGCGCGGTGAGGTGAGCCTCGATAATCCCACCTCGCTAAACTTGGGAGGAGGAAGCCACCTTAAAAGGGAGAGCCACCCTTCCCCCATCGACTAGTCTTTTTGGGGCTATTGGGCCTTTCCCCGAGTGGGTGTGCCTAAGAACCGTGAGGGGGCGAGCAACCTTAAGTTATTGGGCCTCGGCCAACCCCATGCCCGGGCCGGATGTATCATCTACTACGGATTGCTAGTAACTCGCACTTCAAACTAAGCTCATTGTCGCCTTCCATTCCTCGCCTATTGGAGGTCACCCGTGTCAATGCTACTTATCACGCATCAAGAGGTTATTCTATTGTAAAGGTTTAAAGGGGATGTTGACAATTTTGTCAAACAATGTACCATTTGCCAGCAGAGTAAGCACTCACACTCCCACCCAGCTGGGTTACTCCAACCTCTTCCTATCCCGGATGGCATTTGGCAGAACTTTCCATGGACTTTATTGAAGGTCTACCTAACTCGAGGGTTATAGTGTCATCATGGTGATTGTGGGATGTGTTTACTAAGTTTGCTCATTTCCTCCCACTCAAACATCCTTACACCGCCAGTAATTTGTTGCTCGATTTTCTTAGACGGTGTGGTGAAGATGCATGGTATGCCCCAACAAGCATTGTGAGTGATTGAGGGATAGAATTTTTTTGCAAAGCAATTTCGGAAGAAATTCATGGAGCTCTACAAAGTCCAGTTGGATCTCGTCAACCGCCTACCATCATCCACAGGACCGATGGCCAAACCGAGCGCATCAATCAATGCCTCGAGATGTATCTGCATTGCTCGGTGTGTGAATCTCCCGAGCACGGAAGAAATGGTTGCCTTTTAGCTCACCTGTGGTATAATTCCTCATTTCACAAAGGCATTGGGTTGTTCACCATTCAAGGCACTATATGGCTATGAGCCAAACTTAGGTGCCGAGACACTTACAACTCGGACACACCCCAAGATGTTGCTGAAATTGATTGAACATCATGAAGCTCATATTCAATTACTCAAGCACAAGTTGTTGCATGCTCGATAACACTCCTTAAGCCCTTCATTCCCGATAACACTCCGGTTTTTCTCCACCTTGCCAACGGTGGATCGACATTCAAACCGATGCGAGTTTTCATTTCGTGTTCTCCAACGCCGTTTGGTTCATAAAGGTAATGCCGCTATACCTCAGTGCTCGTGTCTTGACAGGTCTCTCGGACTCATCTACAACATGGGAGGACTACTACGTGCTCAAGACTCGTTTTCTCGGTGCACCCGCTTGGGGACAAGCAGATCTTCTGAGGGGGAAGTCGCTATGCCTCATGAGTGATGGCGCATCGAGCGGGTGGCGATCCTTCAAGAAAGGCATATTCTCGGTTTACGTTTTGTAATAGCTTATGACATGTGGGTCCCTAGGACCGTAACTACCTTCCCTTTTATAGCCCGAGAGTGGATGCGTGTAGAAGACAAGTTGATTTTGTATTAAGAAACACGACGGGAGACAGAGGGTGTCCTCTACGCCACATCGTCCGAGATCCATCCGTGGTATCTCACATCGCCGGGTCGCCGGGGGCCACGGGTGTTACACTTGCCCTCCCCGAGAGGGGGCGCGAACTCCCCTGTAGTGGGTGAACGCGATCCCACTCGACCAAGGGCCTCCTCCAGACGGCCTTTATTGATCCGCATCGCAGCAGACTCGCCGATGGAAGGCAAAGATACCAGCGTAGAAGTTGGGGTCGATGTCATCCTTCACCAACAACAACTCCATCTTGGGATTTAGAGGTCGGGGTTGTCGCTGCCGCCATACCCGGGATCTCAAGGCGCGGCGAGAGGGGGTAGGGTCCGGGTGGCTCGGGTGCCGGGCGCCGCTGGTGGCACCACGGGTAGGGCGCCGGTGGCGCCGCGCGGGCGCCGCTGGTGACGCCGTTGTCGCCGCGAGAATCTCGCCGCCGTCAAAAAGTGTCGGTGGAGAGGAGGAGGCACCGGTGCTGCGTGTCGCTGATGACGATGTCGGTGACGACCGGTGCGTCGGGACAACATCGTCATCCTCTTCCACCGGGGCGGGTGCAGTGGCAGCGCTCGGGGCGGCCCCATGCCAGCGGACGGCGGCCGCCACGGGCTATCCTCCAAAGACGGTCCTCGTGGTCGCCGAGCCGAAGGGGAGGGTAGGGGATCCCGGGGGCGGTGTAGCCGCACTCCATGCGATGAATGCGCGCTGCCTCAATCGTCGGCCGGCCGATCGATCTTGGCGCAGCTTGTCGCCGAGGAGCTCCTTTAGCACCTTGGTGAACGCTTGCATCTCGGAAGCCATCGGTGGTGGGAATCGCCCCCGTCTCCTGGATACCACCGCTACTAACCGGTTAGATTGGGCCGGGCGTGACACGTCACCGGCGAAGCCGGGCAAGGACGGCGGCGTAGGGGCGGTGGCGGTGGCGTGTAGGGCTGGGCGGTCGGCTGGAGGTGGCGGCGGTAGGGGCGGTGTCCCGGCGGGCGGGCAGGGGCGGCGCGTGGGCGGCGCGCTTGCCGGCGGTGGTTGAGGCAGAGAGAGAGGGGCACGAACTATTCTTTATTGCTTGTCCCTAAAAAAAGAGATTACATACCCTTGTTTATATAGCCCGACTAGTGGGACTTGTAATCTAAGCAATCTCTAACCTTATATGATCGGAATACCTTTTACGAGCAATATTTATTTATTTCCTATTAAGGGTCTTCCTTATATTGGAATATCCCATTTTACACACCAAAAAGTCCTAAGATAATTCTAACTTAATGACGGGCAGAGTTGGAGGCGGGAAGGTGGAGGCGGCCAGGGGTGCCGGGCCCCGCCACGCACGCCGCTGCCCCCTCGTGGCGGTCGCGGCCGTTTTGGGCCCTCCTAGCCCGGCCCAAGGCTGGCCCAATTCCGACACATGAGATGGTAACAACTTTGTAATTTTAGCAATTGACTTAGGTAATTAACAGTATGATCTGGATTTATCAATTTGTATCCGATTTGTTATGAAGTCGCACACTAGGGACCGTGTCCATATTTAGCATGGAGAGCGAGTAAGATTAAAGCAGGGTTACACAAACGCACTACTAAAAGTCAGCTTATGTACACAGTTATTACAAATGATAAAGAATTGTTTAGTTTCCAAGTTTTTTGAATCTCTCCATCACATCAACGTCATATTAATTTTTGGACACATAAATGAAGCAGTAAATGTATGTAAAAAAGTAACTAATTGTACAGTTTGGTTGTACATCACGAGACGAATCTTTCGAGCCTAGTTAATCTATGATTAGACAATATTTACCACAAACAAACCTATGATTAGACAATATTTACCACAAATAAACGAAACTTGCTACAGTGTCCAAATTCTAACTTTTTGGTTTTTACCCGTCAACTAAACAAGGCCAATATCAGCAGAGCCGAAGCCTGAAGCTAATTGTTTACACCAGCAAGTTCATCCTGCTGCATGCCTGCATCGCCAGTCGCCACAATGGAGAGCTGTGTCTGGGAGGGCGTCGTCCCTGTAACTAGTCCCCCACGTCCTCGCCGTCCAGGTGGTGATGATGCGTCCAGTCAACAACACCCTTGGCCACGTCCGTCAGGTAGAGGACCGCTAGCACCACGAGCACCGGGAGTACCACGGACGCCTTCACCGTAACCCCTACGGTGAGCCTCGGCCGCTTCCGCAGCGACTCGAGGTCCACCAGGCCCAGCACCTCCAGGCACTCGGTGTGGAACAGAGTATGGCTGTAGTCCTTGGGCAACGAAAACGCTGCCGGAGACGTCGCGGCAGGCTTAGCCACCTTCAGGTTTTCCGACCACGACGGCGACGGCGATGTGCCCTCTCCTGCTGCCTCCGCGGTGGCATCATCTCGCCGCACGGCGGCGTGTGCTGTGGAGAGCCGTCTCCTGCGGCGGTGGCCCGGACCCGGTGGCAGGATGTTGTGAAGGTGGTGAGTGATGCGAGGAGTTGCGAGGATGATCATAGAGGGAGATCTATCCGGCTCAGCTGATGTGCACGCCTGAATATTGGAATGCGCCTTGGAGACTGCAGCGAACTCATGCCCATTGTATATGGATGTTATTCGATCAGGTTGGTTAGGTTTGGTTTCGTCACGGAGGAGATGATAGGTTGCCGGAAGGAAGCTCTGAAATAACCTGCAAGGCAAGCAAACACTGGAGTATACAAGCAGCCAGGTAAGAAAGCGACATGTGTCCTATGGTCACACTTGGGGAAAAAAAAATTCGGTGAGCGCATCGCTCACGGATGCCAGGGTCACCGCCCCTCACCCGATGCCGCATCCTGGCCATCGCACGGCATCGCTCGGGAGGCTTTTTAATCACGCTGCCGCCTAGTTTTGTTGCCGTACGTGGGCTCCGTATTGATTGGCTCTGTCAAAAAAAGCTAGATTGGGCCGAATTGACACCTGATTGTTGACCGTTGGAAGCGAGGAGCGGCGATGGCGGCGCCGGGAGGCGCGGCGTGTGGCTGGGGCAGCGCGCGCGAGCGGCGGTGATGGTGGTGGCGTGGCGGCGTTGGAGACAGCGCGACCGGCTTGAAGGTGGTGGTGACGATGATTGGTGGCGTGGCTAGCGTAGATGACGAGGCTGAAGATGAATGGCGAGGTAGGAGACGAAGATGATGACGCACGCCAGCTCCGAGCGACGACGGGAACGGCGGCGCGTGGCTTTGGGCGGCGCGGCGCGGCAGCGGCGCGGGCAGCGGCGGTGGTGGAGGCGCGCGCCGCGGGGGGGAGAGAGAGAGCCTAGATCCGAGAGGTGTTGGGAGTTACCCCTTTAATTTATTTCTTCTTAAGATTCAACCGATTACATGCCCTTTGTATTTATAGTCCGAGGGAGACTTGCATGCTAAGAAAGATCTAGAGGTTTCCTTATAGATTGGAATTCCTCTTTTACAAGCAATCTATTTATTCCCTATTTTATTCCTATCTTTGTTCCTTAAATATTCCTTACTTAATTACGGCAACCGACGTGGCGCGTTTACGGGGACGATGGCGGCGTCGGCCAGGAGGCGCGCGCCAGGCCTTGGGCGTAGGCGGCGGCGGTTCCCCCTTGTTGGGCCCTATTCGGCGATCCTTTTTTGGTTCATGACAGGCTCGGCTCCCCGTAAGTTCTATAGTCGAGAATCGCTACGTTGTCTAGGGTCAAATAAATGACGGAACTGTTGTACGCAGCCGTCTCCTGGCTAGTTTCCTTTGTAGCAATGGCCATGACGGACGGCGACATCGATGGAGGGGGACGAGAGGCAGTTAACATCGCCATGTCTTGGGCATCGATCCCTGATAATTGCTCCATGCCATGTTTCTTATTAGACATCATGACGCTCTCTAATGTACATTACATTGTCCATCTTTGAATGATGTCGGTGGCAATCGTGGAGAAGAGGAAGAACAAATAGCACATGTTGGATTAGCGGAGAATGATGTACCTAATGAGGTTAAAAACTAAAAGTAAAAAAAAAAAATAGAGCCTATATATTTATTTTTTATTATACTACTCAGCCACGTATGCTTCTCTTGTGCAAGCTGGATATGTCGATTCCACCATGGTACAATCTAATTTACTTTATGATCCTTCAACAATGGCTGCTCTATACATACCGGGAGAATACACAAGACTTTTAATGATAGTTGATCAAGATGCTACATTACAAGCTGCCGCTAGGAAGTTACACATTCGATGGTGTGCAAGAATAATGAATCGATGTAATTGTGCTCTTTTGATGTTAAGGAAATTCTTTTAGTTTGACTAAATTTTGAATTTATCGGAACCATAATTGTCCTATTTTGCTACTCATCTATGAAAATGTGCTATTTTACGGTGCATCTATACAATTCTCTCCTCTATGAATGATTTTTTAAATGTACAAATCTGTCATTTTCTTGACACGAGCTGCGTTGCCTTGAATTAAAAGAATGATCGTACAACACATTCAGCTGCTACAACGTACAGATCAAAACTCGTCTCGTTGTTTACGATAGGACGGCGTACAACTGACGCGAGAGGCAAGCCGTGCCGTCCATGCGGAGCCGACGTACGACGCAGGAAACAAACGAGCCGGGGGGCTGGATTAAAATATCCTAATCAGCTTCACCGTACGATGGCAAGTGTTAGGATTAATTAGAATTAATTAATCATTGATCAATGGATAATCATCATCATTAGTTAGTAACTAATACGTGGGTGGCAAGCCACCGTTTGGGGCTGGCACCGATTGGGCCTTATGGCCTAGTATATAACCAATTTCCTGTACACGGTTAACAACGAATCAGTCCATAATTGTCATTTACATTGACATCTTCACACGTTATCATGCACGCATTGGCTCTGCCACCGCCGCAGGATATATAACTTTTTAGCATACTACATGTCACAAACCAGATCGATCTGGCGTGACACGTGGCCTGGCGCGCCCGGCGCCGGGAGGGGGGCGGCGGCAGCGGGCGGCGTGGGCGGTGGCGGGGAGCGTGTGGCGGCGTGTGGGAGAGCAGGGAGAGAGGAGATAAATTTCTTTATTGCATGTTACCCTAAAAGACAGACCCTTTACTTTTATAGCTCCGGCTAGTGGGACTTGTAACACAAGCAATCTCTCTAAAAAGTTTCCTTATAGATTGGAATACCTTTTTACAAGCAATCCTATTTATTTTCCTAATAAGAGTCTTCCTTATAAATGAAATATCCCCTTGCACACCAAAAAGCCTAAGATAATCCTAATCAATTTCCTTCTTTATTCTCTAATGAATTGCCGAAGAATCCGCGAAAGGGAGGCGGAGGCGGAGGCGGCGCGCGCGCCGCTCGGGCGTTGTCGCGTGTTCATCCCCATCGGGCCCTCGTGGGCCCGCCCTTTCGGGCCCTATTTCCCGGCACATGACATCTCCCCCTCTCCGACCGGGCGGCCCCCTCACGCTAGATGAATGTCCATTCGGTCACACTTGGAGAAAGATCCGCTCGCACCGGCATGATGAGCTCGACCCAGAATCAACCTTCCATGCACCGGGTTCCCGAGGATCATGTTCTCCCGGTTCGCAATGGTGCGAATTCCAAGAGGTAGTGGAGGTTCCCAATATAGCCGTGGTAGATGTACCGGGTGTACGCATCGCGTCCCTCGCGGTGGCCGCCGTCTCGTCGACGAGCCGCTAGCTAGAGCTCTGCGGGAACTCCCGCCTCAAGGTGTTGATGCACCATGTCGCGAGGCGGCTCTCCAGAACATGAAGCGCCGTTGGGCGGAGCGTTGATGAAGAGCGCGTAAGGCGCCAAATAGTGATGTCACGACAAGTGGGAGGTGTTGTAGCTAAATTCAACATCGCATCAGTACATGAAGGAGCCGACGCCGAACATGGATGGGGATAGCGGGTGTGTACCCCATTCCGCTGGCCGTAGCCGATGTAGACGTTGTTGATGGTGAGGAAGAGGCGATCCATGCCGCCGAGGAAGACGACTCGCGTGGGGGCCGACGTGGTGGCGCCGGCCGATGCCGCCCAACAGATGGTGGTAGGTGCCGCTTGAAGTCGGGCGGAGTCGTAGGCGCCGTGGCGAGGAAGTTCGCCCCGCGAACTCCTCCCTCAAGCATGGCCTCCAAAGCAGGTCCCGTAGTAGCGGTGAGGAAGCCAGGAGGTAGAAGCGGCCGCCGAAGAGTAGAAGGCTGTCCTCCACCGCCTAGGCGGGTGCGACGACGCCCGTAGTGACATCGAGGGCGATCCGCCCGAGGTGCCGGTCCTCCGCAGTCACCGTCGAGTTGTACGAAGACTCCTGGGCCGACGCTTCATAGAAGTCCAAGGCGCTTGCATGCCGTGGACGTTCCCCAGCCGAGGAAAAGCTCCGAATCCCGGCGAAGATGATGCCCGAATTCGGAAAGCAAAAGCCAGTCCAGGGGCGCCCGTGTCGGGTGTGGAGGAGGCACCGACGTGAACGTGGTGGCGTGGCCGTCGCGGTAGTACTGCAGCTCGTTGGTGGTGAAGTCCCAGGTCACCCTTCCTAGGCTTGCCCGCCAAGGATGACGTCGACGTCATTGCCCACGTGCATGACATAGGCGCCGATGTCGGCGAGTCGGGCGTCGGAGCGCAGACGTCCAAGGTTGCCGCACGGCATGTCGAGGTAGCACCGCACCCGGCCGGTGATCTCGCACACGCACCGGGCCGAGTTCCAGCCCGGGCCGTGGTCACAACTTGAGGGTCGATGTAGTTGTGCGTTGCTCCCGAGTCGACGACGATGCTGACGCCAGTTCCTGAGATGATGGCGACGAGGTATAGAGAGTGTGCACCACGTACTCGGGAGTTAGGGTCCCCGAATATGACCCTGAGGTCGGTGCCGCCGAGGCAATGGTGTTCGCGGTGGCGCGTCCCCGGTCGCCGCCAGTAGTCGTTGAAGATCGTGATGTCGAAGAGGTGCTTGCACTTGTGACCGCATGTAAACGGCTCATCACAGTTGAAGCACATGCCGCCCTTGCATCGTTCCGTCATCTCCTCCGGTGTCGACCGCTTGAACGGCCGAGTCGATGTCGCCGCCGATGACGATGGTGGCGCCGTAAGTGTGGTCGCCATAGACAGAGGCACGGGTGCCTTGCCCCGCTGCTGTGCCGGCTTGCCGGAGTTGTAGAGGATGGTCAGGCGGCGCTCGTACGCCTTGGCGAGGGACATGATTGTCTCCATGTCCTTCGGATACTGCAACTCGACGTCCGTCTTCAGCGACTCCCGCCCGGGTAGATGTTCACCGCCGCTTGTCGCCGAGGTGTCCTCGCTGGCGCCACGTGCGCCAGAAACTGCTCCGTACTCATCCACGGTGCCTGTCTTCCTCAGCGATGCCCGCCGCCACCGGGTTTCCGCCTAGTAGCTAGGCCGAAGCGTTCTTTGACGCATCGGGCGAAGCTCACACCAATCTGCCGCCGCCTTCTCCGGGACAGCCCTCATGTACCACTGTTGTGCTCCTCCCCGTGAGATGATATGAGGCGCACTGCACTTGCTCAAGGTCGGGCATTCCTTGTCCCCTAAAGAATTGTTCCTTGTGGTTCGCCCATGGTAGAGGATCGCCCTTGCCGTCGCGACGCCGGGAAGGACGGCTTTTTGTGCGCGGGGGGTGCGAGGCCCGAAAGTGCTCGGCCGGGTAGGAGGGCGGGGCATGCGCCGCCGGGTGCCGGCGCCCCTCCTAGCGACGGTTGCAAAGACGAGGTAGCCGGGCAAAGATCTTCTCCAGATCGCTTGCCGCGGACCGGATCGCTCGTGTGTTGCTTAGCGGGTCCGTCCTCGCTTTAATGAAGGCGCGGGCGGTGTCCTCCATGCATGTCTTCATGGCCAGCTCAGCTTCCTTCAGCAATGCGGTTCGCCTTGCCTCTCGCCGGATCGACATCGAGAGGGCAAAGAACTTGATCGGCAAGCGTGTCAAAAGCGATCGGTGAAGGTGGAGAACCGATTCCCCCAAGTTGGTCAAGATCTTCTTCGTGTCATTGTCCATGGTGGTGGGTGGATCGTAGTGGCCTCCTGGGATACCACCGCCCCAAACCAGATCGATCCGGGCGCGGACACGGGGCTGGGCGCGCCCGGGGCCGCTTGGGGAGGGGGGGCGGCGGGCGGTGGAACGGGCGGCGCAATGTGAGAGCAGGAGAGAGGAGATAAATTTCTTTGTTGCTTGTTACCCCGAAAAGATTACGCACCCTTTACTTTTATAGCTCCGGCTAGTGGGACTTGTAACACAAGCAACTGTCTAAAAGGTTTCCTTATAGATTGGAATACCTTTTACAAGCAATCCTATTTATTTTCCTAATAAGGGTCTTCCTTATAGATGGAATATCCCCTTGCACACCAAAAAGTCTAAGATAATCCTAATTCTCTAATTGATTGCCAAGAATCCGGGAAGGGAAGGGAGGCGGAGGAGGAGGCGGGGCGGGCGGGGCTTGCCTCCGGGCGGGCGCTGCGCCTGGCCCCCTCGTGCCTCGTGGGCATGTCCTTTCTCGGGCCCTATTTCCCGGGCACATAACACTACCAAATGTTCACTCTCCAATTAGCATCTCACCGGGTTGTCGCTATTTTTTTAGCACCCTCGAGCTGCAAACTCATACATTTTTAGCACTTTTTGCACATGTGGCACGCCACCTCACCCTCCACGCTGGAATCAGCTTGCCAAATGACGCCAATGCCCCTCGCTCGTTGCCCCGGATGTCCGTTCCGCTCGTAAAAAAAAAACGGGTCGCGGACCTTCCTCTCCTGTTTTCGGTTGTACAACATGACTTTACCGATGTCGCCGGCATGCGTTGGGAGTGCAAGGTTTTTTTTTGACAAGAGTTCCAAGTGGAGAACATTAAGACTAAAATAAATATTGAAGTGTTTCAAATAGTATGTAGAGAAAAAACAAAATATTGGAGTGTTTCAAACACTCAATAGTTGCAATCACTAAATTGTTTCAAACAACAAATTGTTTCAAGCACCAAATTGTTCCAAGCCTAATAGTTCATGCACTCACATAAGAGTCTCCAAAATTAAGAACACACAAATTCATTACAAGTTTGTAGCCCAAAATAATTTGACTACAATAAAGTGGCCAAAAGCACATGTTCTTGCCAAAAGCACATGATCATTTCAAGATGTCTCTCATTTTGTGCCCTTCTTGGCTCCAATCTTCTGTTTCGTTGGAGTCTTCTTGACCTTGGTAGCTAGTTGCTTCCTCTGTGGTGTCAGCTTTTTAGGGCCACCTAATACTTCATGGTTAGGTTCGGTCACAACTTGCAATTCCAAACAGTTGTTCCTGTGTGCATAGAAACTATTTAGGTGTTGGTTAAAAATAAGGAACTAGTGTCAGGTCCCAAGAACAATTACCTTGTTGGTGTTTGAGGGCTTCTAGGTCTTTGGGTTGTAATCGAACTAGTGCTGATTGAACTGCCGCCGCTTTTAGCCACCGTGGGCCACTTGAGCTGACTACTAGTGCCTTATCTGTTGCTAGTTGGGCTTCTTTAGCTGCTCTTGCAGCTGCTTCTTTGGCAACCACTGCTGCAAGGACATCCCATCATGTTGTGTTTTAACCCTAATGATCCAAGAACATCCTAGAGAAGCACAATGTCCCCTAAACCTTTCAGTTTTAGAGTGAGCAGTGGCAAGTTCAAACCTCCTCACAATAGCATGTTGTCTCACAGCTAGCCTAAGATCATTCATGGATGGATAAGTGACCCCAATAGATAAATCTAGATTGTCTCTCTCCCACTCAAACATTGTTTCTTGAGCATCATGGTCATCAACTGGAATAGCTGCCTCAACCATCTCATCTTGCACCTTGTTGACACTCTGTTATAGCATAATATTTTTTTGAGAATAGACAACTCACAACACATGACGCAACTCACCCCTTATGAAATGAATATCAACCCCCTAAGTTTAGAAGGGTCTAGCACCCGGCTACTCGAGATTCTAAGTCACCATTGCCTCGTTTCGACGGGAACGCCGCTACCACTTAATGCATAACGCCGAAAATTAAAGGGAAAAAAGCAAGAAGGTGCGGTGAGATTTGAACCCTCGTGGGTTAGCGCCCATCCCCTACCATTGGACATTACTAGACAACTAAACATGAATAAGGGCTTAAAATGAATATCAACATAAGTTTAGTGGTCTAACTAACAAATTCCACGAGTTTTTGGTGATTTATATCTTTTCGTGGATTAAGCGGATAAAAGCAGAGAAGAACGGTGAGAATCAAGAGTTTACATCCCATACGATGACAAGACTTAACCGTGAAGTAACTCAACCCAAAATGTGGACTAAAACACTCTAGAAGATACCTGGTGAAGACACCAGAAGAGACGAGAGGCCGAGGGACCCCCGCCGCCGTGTGGACCCACCTGGCCGGCCTCATCTTCCTAGGTCGGTTTGTAAACCGACTTTGAGGTTGTATCTACATCGTTGCCAAGGCCGGTTTGATCCAAGGGCTATCATTCATCGCCAAGGCCTATATAAGAAGACCCCCCGACCCCGTGGTTAAACCCTAATCCATTCTACTCATTATCTTTTGACTGCTGGTCGAGGTGTCCTAGTGTGAGGACAACCTCTTCTCTCTAGTTCCAATCTATATTAGAAGATCATGTAGAACTAGAAGTATTAGAGTGAGTTGAAGAGCAAAAGCATATCGAGTTGATAGATTAGATCCATAGTACTCCATGAAAGTGACTAGATCTAGTCTTGAGAGCTAAAGAGTGGGTGGAGGAGAAGAAGGGGAAGCACCGGACCTGTCGGTGACTCCTCTACGCTTGTACCTCCGGGATCAAAGGCCTCATGGCACTTGATCCTGAGACTTCTATGGTGGATCAACTTCTTGTTTGAATAAGTAATCGTGTTAGTATTGTTCTTATTGTTCATAACTCTTATTTGAGTTCTTTAATCTATGGGAATCTATAGATTAGAGGAGTGGCTTAGGTTTAGGCGTGGTGCTTAGACTGTGAGTACTTGTGAATGCACCCTACCTTCCGGAGCGTGGTAGTTCGTGGTAGTGATAGTACCATTGATTCCTTTGGAGTCCACATCCCGTTGGATAGGCCAAGCAGGACCCTATTATCGAGAATTGCATGTTTCGGTCCATGTTTTCCTTTGAGTACATCCCTATAAGACAATATCAACATAGCTTACAAGGAGAAGAACTAGACAACCATAGGAATCTTCTTAACTCTTTATCCTCTCCAGTTCCTTGATTGCTGCTCAGGGATTAGTTATATGCCTCGTTATCCTCACACCATCCTCCCCGGTGGATTCGAGATATTAAACCCTCTCCCGGATGAAATGCTCACCAAGATCCGTTCGCTATGGATTATTATAAATATTTCGTAGGCTTATCAAATACCAACACACCTCATTTTGGAATGGTAGGGATAGGAATAGCTTCCCTAGCTGCTTCCTCATCTCTCTCTCATCCGCTACTCAAAACCCATGGGCTCATAAACTTCATCCTCATCAATAGCTTGCTTGGCATACCCATCATCCTTATCTTCTTGCAAGATTGTCAACCTGATCCCGCCCATCGGTTTTGCCCCGCTCGGGTGGCACATAAGGAGGAGTGCTGGAAGTTTCACCACTATCTTCAACATTATCTGGTATAGCACCACTGCATTGATCTGTTGGTTGCCCTGGTTCAGGTGGCACATAAGAAGGAGGAGTAGGAACACCATTGCCATGAGCAGAAGTTACACCAGAACCACCACTGCAATGAGCATTACTAGGACTAATAGTGTCAACAATGACAACATCAGCTGCAAGAACAGCTTCCCTTTCGTTCCATCTATCCAATATAAGCTGTTGAAAATGGTCATCCCTCCTTATTTTCCATGTTGATGCATTCATACGTTCCACCACCCAAACCGCTAATGTTCCGTTGAGGTCCCCAACACATCTTTGTACACTTGTCAATTGCACGTTTTAATCTAAAGACGGAGTTTAGAGATGGGAGATACGGTCTAAACTAAAATTTAATTTTGTGTTTAGGATCCAAGTATCTTCTCCCAAGTTTTGTAGTAAAGCTATTTATATCCACATCATATTGAATGACTCAATATGAAAGGGAACCATATGGTTGTTCTACCTCATGAGGAAGATTGTTTTATGCCATAGTGATTGAAATGAGATATTGGGACATGTGGTCCATTATCTCTGTGCTATTTATGCACTAATATATATATTGCAAAAGTTCCCAACCGGATACTATCTTTGCAATAGTTTGCTATCTAGAAGCGGCGCTACTCTACCAAATGTTGGTAGATTGAAGTTAAGAATATCTTTGATATATCAAAATAGCACAAGCAATCTTGGTATAATCCATGATCTAATTATATGGATATTATGATCCTGGTTATCTATAATATCCCCAAATTCCAGATCATTGAAATAGCCTTTACTTAAATATGGAAAGACCAGTTTGTAATAGTCTTTAAGTTGACATTTAATGGTCAATTCCATTAATCATTCTGGCATTGTATTGTACAAGGCTACACATGAATGTGCATAGCTTGGCGTAATGGTATATCACATCTTTGAGGTTATGTGGTATTGATTCTATTGAATGAAAAGGTCATTGTCTATGAAGCTAATGCATCTTGTGTTGTTTAGATGGAGACAAGATATACTTATTGTAATATTTTGCATTAATATGGTTCTATTCCATAGGTTATATAGACATATGAACATACGCTAAACTAAGTATTGTGAAAATCTCGAAGAGATATTCACAAAGTCTACCATACTCTACATTTCTTATGCGACAAGTACATCTCAATATCAAAGGTTTGCAAGTTTTCGGGGAGAGTCTCTCGTCTCTCTGATTTATAACTTGTTGAAAGCATCATATTGACTCCTTTCTTTGTATGAGTTTTTCCCATAGGGGTTCACAAATAAAGTTTTTAATGAGGCAATATCGACACAAGATCATGTCATATCATCTCTTTTTTTCCCATAGGGTTTTTGGTGGATGATACTATGACATATGATACATTGTACTCTTTTCTTTATTTGAGTTTCCTTTCGAAGTTTCTCATATAAAGTTTTTTGATGAGGCAATGCCTATATAAAGTTTTATGCTATATCATCTAGTTTTCCCCACCGGGTTTTTGGAAGATGATATACGAGCATATTGACCATATGGTCATGATGTTATTAGACCAAGACTTTGAGCTTATCTCAAAGGGTCTAACAAACATTGGTGATTGTATATCACGGAGTTTCTCCTTATTTTTCTATTGGGTTTTTAAGGAGTTTTACCGATATACCGGTACTACTTGGAATTTTTCCCATAGGGTTTTTCCAAAGATTTTCCTCATATTTTTCCTACAAGGTTTTTTTTTGTGAGAAGTTGTCATATTATCTATTTTTTCCCTATAGGGGTTTTTAAGGATAATATTATATATGACATATTGATCTTTGATCAAATTGTTTTTTAGACTATGTCTTTAGGGTCACCTGAAGGGTCTATAAACATTGGGAATTATATATACCATGGTTCTTCTCTTTATTTTCCCTCCGGGCTTTTAAGGAGTTTTGCTAGGTATATCGATATACTTTTGGTTTTTCCTACAGGGTTTTCCAAAGAATTCAGGATCATGACCGACGATTATACAAGCGGTGCCTACACAAGATCATATGAAGTTTATACAAGATCCATTGATCAAGGGGTGTTAGGATTAATTAGAATTAATTAATCATTGATCAATGGATAATCATCATCATTTGTTAGTAACTAATTAGGGGCCCTTGGGGGGGGGGGCGGGCTTACGTTGGTGGCAAGCCATCGTTTGGGGCTGGCACCGATTGGGCCTTTATGGCCTTGTATATAACCAATTTCCTGTACACAGCTAACAATGAATCAGTCCATAATCATCATTTACATTGACATTCACAGCAAGGATGCGACATCGGGTGAGGGGCGCTCACCGTGAGCGATGCGCTCACGCAATTTTTTTCCCAAACTTGGGAACAAGCTGCTGTACAGATATTTTGCAGAAATTAAGCTGTTTATACACCGTGGCCCCATGCTAGCATAATTACCAAAACAGGCATGCAGAGTCCTTTGGCAAAGGTTCTCCACCAGAATAGAGGGAGTATTTTATATTAAAACAAATCGTGTAGATCAGCTAAATCCTGAAAAATATATTGTAATAATAAGATTATGTTTAGTATAGCTTCAAATGGTTCTGGTTCTTAGCTACAAGTTGCAAGAGTGTTGAAGCTAGTAAAGAAAAAAAAAAAAGTACTAATTTGATTGCCTCCTAATTAATTTTGAGAAATGAGATAAAAAAGTTGCTGCAGCATACAGAGGAGCTCGAGCGAGAGCTAAAAATAGTCAGAGCACCACCAAACAAGGCCAAAGTACTCAGTCGTACTAATTTTGAAATTATAAGTCATTTTGGCTTTTTAAATGTAAAATTTATATGTCTATACTTATCATAAATGTACTCTCTCCACCTCAAAGAATACAATTCTAATTATTGTGTCTAGATTCATATCTGGAAAAAAAATTAAGACACGGGAAGTAGCTGCGTTGCAAAAAGTTATGTACCGGCCTTAAAAAAGAGTAAAGCGCCAAACAGTATTTATCTAGGTACAATTGTGTCATCCTTGGTCCTTAAATTTGGTTTCGAGTCTCATCTAGGTCCAAATATAGGGCTTATCCAAAACTCTATATTAAAAATAACTTATAACTTTTTTATACGAACTCGAATGAAGAATTTATATCAAAATTGTATCTCGACGCAATCTACAACTTGGTAGTCGAAAAGTTGTAGATTTACAGCAATAATTTGGGACCCTAAATAAGTTCTAATTCAAAAATGTTCCAATTACAGAGTTGTAGATTGTGTCGAAGGTTACCCTTTTGATATAAACTTTATCAGCGTTCAATTTCATATGAAAAAGTTATAAATTATTCTTTATATAAAATATTTAGATCACCTTGTTTTGACTAGTGAGACTCAAAACCATGTTTAGGGACCTGAATGGCATGATTGAACAAATTACTGATCTAATCATTGATTTTGAACTTTAGGGACCGGGATGATAGTCGAATAAGTTTATGAACCGAGACGACACACATGGAGAAGTTTATAGACATGAATGGTCGATTTACAGAGACGACCAGGATGACACAACGTACAAGTTTAAGGAACCGGGTGATGGACTTTACTCTTTAAAAAACTAAAATGGCTATAGTTTGAGACCGATGGTTTGTATCAAGTGCAAACCAACCCTCCGTGTAACTTCTAACTGGGTCACATGATGTTGATTCAAGGGTTAGGTAATTTTACAATTAACCCCGCTCTAATCACACTTTTGCAAATCCTCCCTCCCAACCTCATCAGTGGTTATCACCTCGTGTCCCTTGAATCTACATCCTGGCTCAGATTAGAATTTTACATGGTTGCACGGAGATTGGTTTGCACTACATATGTTTCAAAAACTAAAAAAAAAGAGTTGGCCGCAAGCAAACTACTCACGACTCACGAGAAAACTGCATACTTATCACTTGTCAGTGTCCAAACGCCAAAGAACTCAAAGATGGTCACGCTGCATGGTAGAAAATCATCACATATACACTCTGGTGCACGTTAGCCCAAAATTAGTCTGACCGCCCGGGGCAGTTGCAAGCTGGCGAAACTTTCTTTCGGGAAATTTCCAAACGAACATTGCACACGGTCAGAAGTCAGAACGCCTGACATGGTGGCAGCTGGTACTGGTAGCAATCAGACAAGAAATCACCAAGGCAATAAAAAAGGAAAAGAAATAGCTCAAAACAGCATCTCGCCAAGAAAACAGCAAATCCGAGTTGACTGACATGCCGCAGGTAGTACCGCTGCTAGAAGCGGCAGTGCGCCT
Organism: Hyparrhenia diplandra; assembly: GCA_015847255.1. Taxonomy (NCBI): domain Eukaryota; kingdom Viridiplantae; phylum Streptophyta; class Magnoliopsida; order Poales; family Poaceae; genus Hyparrhenia; species Hyparrhenia diplandra. Next base: position 80,701 of record JADLZK010001675.1, read on the forward strand.
TGCAGTTGGCGTCGCAGTCGTAGAAGCAGGGTCCGTCGCAGTGCATCGGGCACAGCAGCCGCATGCCGCTGCACCGCCCGGGGCGCCGTGCACCGCGCGTACTCCCCACGCGGTACAAACTCGAGCTGTAGCTCGGCCGGTGCCGACGCGCCCTCCTCCTTTGCGCCGCGCGATGCCGCCGTTCCACGGCCGTCGTGTCCGTGCTGCTCTGCCCTTGCCCCGCCGCCACCGCCGCCACCTCCTCCTCCACCGCCGCCGCCGCCGCCGCCACCGCCACCTCCACCGCCACCGGCACCGCCCTCAGTGCCCCAGCCCCAGCCCCATCCCCACCCATAGCCCCACGAGGTGCCCCCTGCTGCTGCCGCCTCCTCCCCCGCCGCCACCGCCTCCATCCTTGCGGCCGGTGACGCTGGTGGCATTGTAGCCGCCATTGTGGCCAGCCGCATCTATGATCTGCACCTGAGCCACGGGGCTTGCTGCTGCTTCGGGCAAGGCTCCACTTGCGGGCATGGACACCGTCGTCACCAACACAATGAACACCCAGAAAAGCACGCCCGCGCAGCCCATGGCAGGCACGCGTCGAGTACGCATCCCCTGCGAAATGAGCATGCCTACGCTGATGCCTCTGCGAAGCAAACCAACAAGATCGATGCTCGAGGAATGGAATACACTGAGCTACCGAACTGCCGTTTATATAATACGGAGTACATGGCTACGTACATGACAAAGTGGCATGGCCATATCCATGGAGTGAGTGGTGGCTAAATGATGCCGACAGTTAAGCATGGCACTACTACAAGAACGAGTTGGGCCATCCAGTTGACAAGGACAGGAGATGACTTCATGTGCACTTCTTCCACAACACCAACAAGACCAACACATGGAGTGGCTATCATGCTACAGGCCTACAGCATCTGTGAAGTGCGACGGCTCACCAGGAGAATGCGTGCTCGCTCTAAAGTGTCTTTAGCTAATCTAGTACTACCACGCATGTGAACTATATACACATTGTTCATCTCTGTCTTACTATGCTGGACCAGATAAATACGCCCATGCATGCCGGCTTTTGTTCGTTATGGTGACCAGCCAATCATATCTTCTACTTATATGTAGTCTTCCTATACTTCTATCAGTCATTCAGTCCCCACAGATCCACTATAAGGTGGACTGGGAGCAGATCGAGGACACTACCAGTCCTTGAAGATGAAGTTAGCTTGTGCGATTAGCGGGTATTTCTTAGTCTTCTCGACCTCGACCGACCTATTCGATCATATGCATGTATAAAAGCAAGTATAACAGAAGGTTGCTAGCATGCTAATTAGGGTGTGTTTAGTTGGTGAAATATTTTGGGTTGGTCTACTGTAGCACTTTTCGTTTGTATTTGATAATTATTGTCCAATTATGGATTAACTAAGCTCAAAAGATTCGTCTCGCACTTTTCAGCAAACTGTGCAATTAGGTTTTTTTTGTTTATCTACATTTAATGCTCCAAATATACGCTAAAAACATTCGATATGACGGGTATCAGAAGCACTTTTTGGGTTTGCATGCCAACTAAACATGACCTAAAGGAAGCAGAAAAAGGAAGGAGAGAGATGAAAGGTGAGCACAAAAAAAAAAAACCCTGTGAGAAAGAGAAAGAGACCGGCTATATATATGTCAGCTAACTCTTGTATGAGTTCAAGACAGTACTAACTCCAATCCAAATTACAAGACTTTCTAACTTTTCTAGATACATTTTCTTTACTTTGTATCTAGACATACCGTATAACTAGATGTATCTAGAAAAGTCAGAAAGTCTTATAATTTGGAATGGAGGGAATAAGTTGTAAGAATCCATATAGCTAGTTAAAGGTGTATTATTAGACTTGCTCTAATGGACATATATAGGCTTTTGTCGACCTACAAACTTGCTCTCTCGTTGGTTCGTTGACTTCCTACTTTTTTAGAATTATACAGTACAACGTGGACATCCATAAGTCACCGCACACACACTCATTAACATAAACACATGCACGTAAACCCTACCTCTATGAACACACCTTGAAAGACTAACTCGCCAGATCTCAAGATGCACAAATTCAACATAGGTGCCTTGTTGTCACAGTGGGACATCATTTACCACCGAAAGCATAGCACACGCTAAATCTTAGAATAAATCTAGAAAAATACAGGCACCATTATTAAATCGAAGACTTACTAGGTGAACATGCTTTATACCACAAGGAACCAGTTAACTATTCTAGGATCAATTCGCTCTTCGACCATGATCACATGCTCATAGCATCCTGCTCCCTTTCTACTCGTCATTGGCATTTTGGTTGGGAAAGTCTACTTCACCCCCACCTATGGGGTTGGTCTACATAACCCCGAACGATGAAACCGGGTATTCTACCTTTCCGAACTTTCCAAAACTGCTCAAATTACCCCCTCATGTGGGTTTGGATGGTAGTTTGCTACAGTAATGGTGGTGTTATCTTTTTTCATTTTATTTATTTTTTAATCTTTAAAAATCATAGTAAATCATAAAAAATATATAAAATAGGTAATTCAATTTTGTTGGACTCCACATAAATATATCTACA
>JADLZK010001676.1:0-69313 GCA_015847255.1 Hyparrhenia diplandra
CCTCATATTGTGTTGATTGATTCTTCATCTCGATGATTGGTTCATTGCCTCAACACATCCATAAATAACAAGCTCAATCCTCTCCTTGCATTACATTTGATATATATCTTGTGTAGCTCTAGTTGAGTAGCTTGTGTAGCTTTGCTAGTTGTGTAGAGTAATCTAGTTGTTTCTTGCTCACTAGTTGTAGAAGTAGCAACCTAGCCTTGTGTGAATTAGAGACATTAGCAACTAGAATTGTGGATAGGTGGCTTGCAACCTCGAGGGGGCTAAGCAAAATTGCATTATGCCGTTTGTTATACTAATCAATTTTGTTTACTGACTTTGTAGAATTTTAAATAGGCTATTCACCCCTCTAGCCATATTAAGACCTTTCACCTTTGCGCTTATGGGTTCTTGGTGGCATCCTTGACGCTCGAACAACGCATGTCAAGGACAACTTCCTCCCAATGGAGTATCCACGCGCCAAGACGCTGGGCCCCGAGGTTTGATCATCTCTTCCCCAAGCCTCCTCCTCCTCGTGTGTGGCCGCCAAAGCAACAAATGATATGGCTGTTGCTCCTCAAAGATCACGCCGCCAAATGCCGGGCCTTGGAGCCACCTAGCTTAACCGTTGTTGAGGGGCTTGAGGGTCGAGCGAAAGCGCACTTCAGCTGGATCGCCACAAGTGGTATGGGAACAAATGTCACCCCATGAGGGCAAGTGGGAGTCAAACTAGCACTATCTCGCCCCCGCGATAGCCCTCGGGACGGCTGCACCTACCATCAATCTTTGGTATCTTGAGGTTCGCTTCCTCTCTACGCGACTGCTCTGGTTTTAGTGTTACGCTCCACAATGATATATATCACTAGAATTGGTATATTCTAGCAACACCATCACTTAAACGCTTGCTCTATTCTCGCAACGCTTATGTAACAAGTCCAAGAAGCACATGGAAAACCATTGTAGCATTTCACCCGAAAAGTATTCAGTGGTATCAAGTATTTATATTTTCCCAAAGGAAGGCATGGTGTAAAGTCTAATTTGGACATGGACTAGATAACATGATCGCATAATAGACCAATGTTCATAACAGGGGGGTAAAATAGAATAAGTAATTGGATAACTTGACAACACACTCAAGCCAATCTCAAGGATAAAGGTAAAAGAAAGAATAAAAGAAATAATCTAACATGGAGCGTGCATATCCTAAATAGTTATGTTAAGATAGCGTATACACATACATGCTTTATACTATTAGAGACTCTAAGTCAAGACAGCCAAGGTCACTATTGACTTACTTCGGGCCACCGGATTATACCCGGTCCGCCAGTAATTCTCCGGGCACCTCTCGCCATACCCGCACATGGGGAATGCTAAGGGCTAATAGGGCCGCCACCACCCCGCCATCCCTCAAATATGCGTGTATGAGGCAAACGAAAGGCAGCCTCTAGCCTAGACACCACGCCTATGCTATGACCACTACTCTAAATTTGGATCGTGGTTACCCGCATGGTGAGGCCCTCTATTAGAGCATTCTGCCTCAAGGACTAACATTTAACCCGCAAAACCAACATTGACCAAGACTATATTAAAATAGAACTCAACATATCAACTTAGCTCTTGGTCTAAACATGTATGTATGATAGATTAAGCATAATGTTCTATATGACAAGATCATGACATGTAAACTATATGCTAGTTCATATGCTATGATCATATCATAAGGACTTAGCTCTAATTCATAGACATAACTATATTGATAAAGTAAGAACAAGAATATAGAAGAACTCTTCATATTATTCATACCAAGATTCCTTCTAGCTATCCTTGCTCTTCAACAAAGCTCCTTGCCTAGCTCCTACTACAAACTAAAAAGGTAGAATGATACAAGAGAGAGGCCAAGGTGTGGTGTGTCAAATGAGAGGGGTGAGAGCCCGTTGACACTTATGGTAAATATTTATTAGTCAACTAAACATGAAATAAGGGTATAAAATGAATAATAATATAGAACTAGGGGCTTTACTAACAACTTCCACAAGTTTTGGTGATTTATATATTTTCGTGGATTAAACAGTAAAAGCCCTTGTTTGCAACCCATATGATGTAAAGACTTGTCCGTGAAGTAACTCAACTTGGCTCCTACTTAAAGAAGACTCTAGAAGACACCGTAAGACATACCCCATAAGGTGGGACCCACTAGCATTATAGGGCCGATGAAAGCCCCCAACTTGGCCGAAGTTGGGGCCCCACCGCCGCCTCACACTTCTTATGTCGGTTCACACCACCACCATTGAGGAGCAATCTAAGCCATTTATCAAGGTCGCTTTGATCCGAGGGCTACGGTTCATCGACCACGACTATATAACCAGGGGACCCCGACCCCGTGCCCGGGCATGAATTCATTATTCATCATACTCAGCTTTTCTAATCAACAGCCTAACCCTAGTCTTCCCTAGTTCTAATTAGAACTAGATGCTCTAGATCAAGTTGAGGGAGTTAGCTATCAAATTGAGAGATTAGTTTTGTAGTTCCCACGAGAGCAACTAGAACTAGTCTTGTTCGTGAGAATAAAGAGTGGGTGGAAGGTGAAGTCAAGGGGAAGTCTCAACCCCGTCGGTGTCTCCTCTATGCTTGTACCTCTAAGATCAAGTTCCATTGGAGCTTGGTCTTGAGACTTCTAAGGTGGATCAACTTCTTATTTGAGTAAGTCATTTGTTCTTATATTTTTACGGTTTTTTACTCTTTCATCGGAGTACTTCAATTCTTGTTGCTCTTGGGTTGAAGTTGCTACCCCTAGTGTAAGCGCCGTGCTTAGACTCGATGACTCATAGATGCACCCTACCTTCCGGATCGGTGGTAACTAACGGGGTGAGTTATAGCCTCGTTAATTCTCTATAGTCCACCTCCCATTGGATAGGACTTAGTAGGACCTTTTACTTGAGATCGCACTCTCTGCTAGTGTCTTTCCTTTTGAATAATGTCCCCATAAGAATATACCAATATACTTACAAGGATAAAAACTAGACAACCATAGGAATCTTCTCAAACTTTATCAACTCTCAAGGTCCTTGTTATCCCGCCAGGGGATTTAGTTATAGCCTCAACATTCTCTCACCATTCTCCTTGTGGATTCGATATTTAAAACCCTCTCCCAGGTGAAGTGCTACACTGGTATCCATGCGCTATGGATTATACAAATCTTAAATATTTCTGTGGGCATATCTTTTACCAACAAGCATTTCTGGCGCCGTTGCCGGGGAGAACGGTTGCTAAAGAAAACCTTGAGTATAACTAAATCTTGTAAGACTATCTTAGTGTAGATTTTATCTTTTTCTTTTTATCTTTTTATCTTTCTACTATCCTTATGGATACCACTCCTCTTTGCCAATATATGGCACCCATGGAGCTCGACTATAGGCCTGCTTTCATCATCTAAACCAATTCAAAACCCAAAACCTATGAGCTGCGCCCTAGGTTAATAGAGATGGTCCAAAATCATACTTTCTCGGGTGCAATAGGCGAAAACCCTTTTCTTCATCTCCAAACATTCGAGGAAACATGCAAGCGCCTCCATATTGAAGGCATGTCAAATGAAACTATCCATGGAAGTTATTTCCATTCTCTTTGAAAGGAAAAGCTCGCTAGTGGTACGACCTAAACAAAGAGAAGAAGGGAGGCGATCGGGAACCTTACTCTCTAACTTTTTGTGCAGATTTTTACCCCATGTCCAAAGTAGTCGACTTCAAGAATTCGATCCTATCCTCTAAACAGAGGATAATGAATCTTTGAGCTCCTTTCGGGAACATTTTGATCTTCTTTCCAAATCCGGACCTAATCTAGCCATCCAAGACTAAGTTTTACTTCAACATTTTTGTGTTGGTCTTAATAGAAAATCTAGAAAATACCTGAATACCTCTACAAATGGATCTTTTCCACACCTTATCACTAAGGAAGCTTGGGCTCTACTAGATAGAATCTTGCAAAACAAATCGAAGAACCTTTTGTAGAGAATTCCTTAGAAGAAGAAGATGAAGGATTAGCTGAAGCTGATTTCATACCATTTTCTTTATAACCACCAAATGATCCAAAGCCATTAGAGCGGAGGAAACTCCGATCTCTCGATTTTCGCCGATATCGAGGATGATCTCTTTTTCAATATGGAAATACCTCGAAATATCGTCCGAGAAGAAACCTCGAAGTCCAAATCATCACGTTCGAGATCCTATAGACCCCTTCGATGAAGTTTTCTTACAAAGGTCCACAAAAGAGCTTGTCTCTATCATAAGTATCAAATGGTTAGAAGAATCGGAGCTTTCCTCCGATGTAATCCATTTGGATTCACCTTCTATACCTATTCATTGCCAAATTCATAAAGACTCTTTTTCGACGCCCTTTATAATCCAGTTGTGGGAATAAATATCATGGCATTATCTCTTGCTCATGAATTTCTTAAAAATATGCCATTGACTCCCACAACAAAATTGCTACAAAGCCCTTCGGGACAAATTATCCAAAGTTCGTGAATTCTTTATGTCTTACCAATCTAGGTTAAAGGCACCTTGGTGCACTTAAGCTTTCATAGAATTTGACCTATTGATAGGACAACCCATCGAAAGGCGTCTTATAGAAGGACAAACCGAAAACTAGATATTCATTTAGGTAGAGGATTTAAACTCCCGTTGCCTATCACCCAAGCTATTTTTTGCTAAAACCGAACCATGTCCGTAACTGACCCTATGGAAGAAGTCAAGGAGGCATCTCAGAGAACACTTTGTAGAATCTAATTATGAAGATGACTCTTAGTTTTTCATCGTAGAAGAGGAAGAAAATCCTACCACAATAGAACCATTAGAAGAATTTGAGAACCCTCCTAGACCTCCCATTGAGCTTAAACCTCTACCACCTGGTCTTACATATGCTTTTCTTAGTAATGATCTAGAGTCTCCTGTGATCATAAGTGATAAACTCAAAGACCTCAAAGGAATTAATCCCGCTCTCTCGCAGACTCATCGTGATTCCAACAGATCCAGACATTCCACCATCTAGAGAACCCCAACGTAGACTCAATAATGCGATGAGAGAGGTAGTGAAGAAAGAAGTTTTTAAAGTTGTTACATTTGGGATTATATATCATGTGCCTCATAGCGAGTGGGTGAGCCCCTGCTCAAGTTGTGCCTAAAAAGGGAGGCATGACGGTGGTTAAGAACGAGAAAAATGAATTGAACCCTCAAAGAATCATCACAGGATGGCGGATGTGCATAGATTATAGAAAACTAAATAAGGCTACAAGGAAAGATCATTTTCCATTGCCTTTCATTAATGAGATGTTAGAGCGATTAGCAAACCATCGTTTCTTTTGTTTTTTTGACGGATATTCGGGTATCACCAAATCCCAAATCCATCCCAGTGATCAAAGCAAAACCACTTTTACATGTCCATATGGAACTTATGCTTATAGAAGCATGTCTTTTGGGCTATGTAATGCACCCGCCTTCTTTTTCAAAGATGCATAATGTCTATATTTTCTGAAATGATTGAAGAGATTATGGAAGTTTTCATGGATGATTTTTCTGTATATGGAAAAACTTTTGATAATTGTGTAGAAAACTTAGATAAGGTTTTGCAAAGATGTGAAGAAAAGCACTTAGTCCTTAATTGGGAAAAAATGTCATTTTATGGTTAGAGAAGGAATAGTGCTTAGACACCTAGTGTCGAAAAGAGGAATTGAAGTAGACAAGGCTAAAATTGAAGTGATAGAACAACTACCTCCACCTATGAATGTAAAAGGGATAAGAAGTTTTCTTTGGCCATGCTGGTTTTATCGTAGATTTATAAAAGATTTTTCACACAATCGCTAGACCTCTCACTAGCTTGCTAGCCAAGGATGTTCCTTTGAATTTGATGATGCATGTCTTAAAGCTTTTGAAACATTAAAGAAGGCACTCATCTCTATACCAATCATTCAACCCCCTGATTGGTCTTTGCCATTTGAAATTATGTGTGATGCTAGTGACTATGCTATGGGGGCAGTGTTAGGGCAAACTAAAGATAAGAAGCATCATGCAATTGCCTATGCTAGTAAAACTTTGACTAGACCTCAACTTAATTATGCTACCACTGAAAAAGAACCGCTAGCTGTTGTTTATGCTATTGATAAATTTAGATCTTGCTTAGTAGGAGCAAAAGTGAGTGTTTATACTGATCATGCTACTTTGAAATACTTGCTCACTAAGAAAGATGCTAAACCTCGATTAATAAGATGGATTTTGTTACTCCAAGAGTTTGATTTAGAAATTAAAGATAAAAAGGGAGTAGAAAATTCTGTTGCCGATCATTTGTTTAGAATGCATTTTGAAAACCCACATGAATTGCCCATTAATGACTCACTCAGTGGAAGACATGCTCTATCGAATAACCCAATCCGACCCCTGGTATGTAGATATTGTTAATTTTATGGTTGCAGGATATGTACCACCAGGAGTAGACAAGAGGAAGCTTATATACGAGAGTCGTCATCACCTATGGGATGAGCCGTACCTCTTCAGAGTTTGCTCTGACGGGCTCCTCGTAAGATGTGTACCATCAGAAGAAGGAATCAAGATTATCGAAAGATGTCACTTAGCACCATATGGAGGACATTATGGAGCTTTCGAACACATGCAAAAATCTGGCAATCAGGATTTTTCTAGCCAACCATGTATCAAGACACCAAAGATTTCATCCGAAGATGTGAAGCTTGTCAAAGGCACGGCAATATCAATTCAAGAGACACCATGCCACTCACTACCAACCCGCAAATCAAACTCTTTGATGTCCGGGGAATTGATTACATGGGACCATTTCCAAAATCCAAAGAATTATGAGTATATATTGGTGGCAGTTGACTATGTTTGTAAATGGGTTGAGGCCATGCCATGCAAAATCCGCCGATAATAGAAGCTCGAAGAGTATGTTTGAAGAAATAATATTTCCAAGATTTGGCGTGCCAAGAATGGTGATCGTGATGGAGGATCCCACTTTAGCGATCGAAGATTTCGACAATACCTATCAAGACATGGGATTCGTCACAACGCCGCCACACCTTATCATCCTCAGACTAGTGGCCAGGAAGAGACATCAAATAAACAAATCAAAAATATTCTCCGTAAAACTATGAATGAGATGGGAACAAAATGGAAAGATAGACTCCTAGAAGCATTATGGGCATACAGACAGCCTATAAGACACCGATTGAATGTCACCATATCAACTTGTCTATGGGAAGACTTGTCACTTGCCCGTTGAGCTAGAATTCAAAGCTCACTTGGCAATCAAAAGATGGAATATGGATCTAGAAGCTTGGAATGAAAAGGAAGATGCAACTATCGAGCTAGATGAATGGCATGAAAAAGCCTATCACAATGCCAAGATTTACAAAGAAAGAACAAAGAAGTGGCATGACAAGAGGATCAAGAAGAAGAATTTTATCCTAGGCGATCAGGTATTACTTTTTTAATTCCAAAGGTAAAATTATTCAAGTACGTAAAACTTCGAGCAAATGGGAAGGACCCTACAAGGTGGTGAGTTCATCATCGCATGGAGCAATACTCTTCGTGACAACGGAGGTACGTTATTCAAGGTAAATGGCCAACGTCTCAAAAATCTTTTTAGAGCCCAATAAAGAACCCGAGGAATTAGATGTGATAGAATTCTTTATTTTACCTCCTCAATAGGCCTAGATCGTGTCTTTTCTCGCTTTTATGGGCCAAAAGTATGTTTTTGGGATTAGAATTAAGTTAGAAGACCGCACGAAAAGGAGACCACGTGGGCCCATAGGACCCACTCGGCCGAGCTAGGGACTCAACTCGCCGAAGCTGGCCCGGTCCTACCTCACCTCCATCCCGATCCCACGCGAATATTCTAGAATTTGCTTCACGCTTTGTGTCTTCCCGAGTCGCTCAAGAGATCCCACGTCGCGATAACTCTTAGGACAAAAGATCTAACCTCCCCGGCCGAGTTAATACCCATATATAAACAAGCCCGACAGCCCCAACCTCATTCCATCTAGATTTCATTCTCCTACGACCATCAAAGCTCTCATCGCTCCCATGGCCAACTAGGAGAAGCGTGATCGTGCTCTATGACCCCAAGAAGGCCGGCGCGCCACCACCACCACCACCTTCACCGAAAACCATCGTGAGAGGCCATTGTCCCCGCCGAGCCCCCGTCCTTGGCCATGATCCCACCACCCGCATCCCCGCACCAAGCTTACTACATGTCCAAGATCGACATGGCGGAGCGCCATCGAAGGAGGCGCTCAAGAAGTTCGCGGTGCCAGAGGGCACGAAGATCTTACCGCCTCATTCGAAGGAGACGCCGACGGGTCTGAAACGCGATCAACATGACAACATCAAGTGCATTAACTACACCACCGAGCCTCGCTTGACTTTGGATGGCATTCGTGCTCATCCGGGGCGTATCCATTTCATCCCGCCGCAGAGGCGGTAGAGCGAGCTCCCAAGCGTGGCTTCGTAAAGTTCACCATGGCGCATCTACGCGAAGAAGTAGCAGATTGGAGGAGCTTCCTCAAGGAGGAGCATAAGAATTGAGTTCGACCACTCGGGCTTAGGTGCCTCGATAGGAAGGGTGATCGAAAGATCAAAAAAGATAGACAACTTAGCCGATAGGGTAGCTGCCCTTGAAAAAGCACGTGATGACAAGGGGAAGAAGCCCCAAGAATTATAAAGATCGCTAGTAGGGTGCTCATTTGCTAGTTAAATATTAGTTTGCTTGGTTAGGTTTTTGTTAGGTAGCTCGATTTGGTTCATTATTAGGTTTGCTTGCTAAAAAGTCGCTTTGTAATAAAGAGTGCCCTTATATTATTAAAGAAGTTAATTCATTGCCCTTATTATTTCTCTATCATTGTTTTTGAATATATGTCTTTTGTCTCCACCAAACTGCATAAAAGGATAACAAGAAACAAGTGTGGGGGAGGCAGTATCGATGTTGAAATAATTAAAACTAGACTCAAAATTCATGAAAAATGAAAGTCATGGAATAAGGACCACGCACAACGGCCGTTTGGGGAGGGCGACTCCCCGCCCGCCCGGCAGAGCCCCAAGCAGCCTCACTACGGGGGGGCCAAGGCAGATTTTTCCCTTAACCGGGCGCTCATCAAGTCCTCCGCAGTCCCATCGGGCGGAGGCCCCTTTGCCGGATTCGAGTCACCTAGCTTGACCCTCGCGGCGATGGGACGGCCGGGGCAGGAGCGACGCGAAGGCAACCTAAGGAAGACCAACGGAGGGGCCCGGGGGGGCTGCCCCTTCAAGCAGACGGGCGGAACCGGGCAGCCGGGCGTGGGGAAACCCTACGGTTCCAGCGTGAAAGGATCGAATGTGCGCCTCCCCGTGTTAGCCCCAGATCATCAAGCTATTAGTCTGCCCCCCCGAAAGGGCCCACCAGTAAGCGTGTGAACCCCTACCTACCATGTATCGAATTGTAAATCAGCCCCTCCGACTCCCGGAATTCCTATAAATACCCGAGTACGAGCTCTAGGAAGGGGAGAGGTAGGTGGCAAATTTAATTGTCATTTACTCATTTTCCTCACCACGCTTGTCTCACCCCCCGCAGTTCTTACCCCGCCTGGGGACTCGACCGCCTCCGAACGCCCGACCTCCGGCAATCGGCCGAGGGTCGTCGCCGAGGCCGCTCCACGTCCCATCCGCTTGCTCATTGTCTTACCCTATCGGAAACCCCGCCCCCTCTCCCGCCTCCCTCCGTGCCGGCGAAGGGGGGGGCAAAAGCGATCCCCACAGCTTGGCGCCGTCCGTGGGGGGAACGAACGAAAAACCAAAGCCATGCCAACCACCCGCCGATCGACGCCATGCGCCGCAGCCGCGCGACTCCGCCCACCGAAGGGCCTTTGCAAAGACAACCCACTCCCCGCTAGGGGCGGGGACTCCAGACGTCAGCGGAGGGGCCTCCACCAGCCCCGCCGCCACCGCTCACCCGGCTCCCTCTGCGCTAGGGGTCGGGCTACGGCCATCCTAAACCCCAACACAGGCCTCGCCGCGCCGGGCCTCGAAATCACAAGAGAGGAAGAGCCGCAGCTCGGCAAGGAGACGCTCGCCGGGCGAGGGGTAGTGGTGGAGCAACCGGTCTTACAACGGCCGCAGATCCAAGTAACAACCGGAGAGCCGCTTGAGGGGCTTCTCGAGGACGCCACCGAGGACGAAGAGGACGAGGCCGCCCCAGGGGGGAGCAGGCGCTGGGGGCGCCGCAGCCCGTGATCGCCGAGAAGAGAAGGCACCAGCAGCCCTTGATCGGGCAGTAACGCCCGCGACCTCGAGAGAGCAGGCCGAGGCGGCCGTGTCCGAGCTAGCCCGATCAATCGCAGCCAAGTCTGGCAAGAGATCAACGGAGTAACCAGCGCCACCCCGTGAACCCCCGCAGCCTCCGTCGGGACAAGCCCCACCCACCGCCAACCCCACCACCACCGCAGAAGAAAGCCAACCCACATCACAAGACCCACCCCCGCCATCCGCATAAACCAGCTATACCCCAACATACCCCTTGAAGACATCAACACAAATCGCGCCCGAACCCAGCCCCCGCAAAAACACCCACTACGATCCCAAGTCCCCACTCTCTTACGCCTCTAGATCGCAGAGTGGCCACCGCCCCTACAAGCACAAAGACCCGCCAAGATACTCGTGGACCTCCGACCTAGGCGCTTTATCATGAGCTACGGCCACGTGGAAGCAAAGCAGGAGGAGAGCACTCCATGATGGCTAAGTCGTTTGTTATCATCGCAAGAGGAGTAGCACAATCGTGGTATCGAACGCTACCTCCGAACACCATCCGGCCGGGCCGACTCTCCGGTGGCCCTCCGAACGAACTTCAAGGAGTCGACTCGAGATGATTAACAAAGACGAGCTCCTAAACGCCGTGACAGAGACCGAACGAACCCCCCGCAAGAATGGTGGCGAGGTTCCTCCAAACCAAGGCCAGACCGAGGGGTCACCGACCAAAGCGTTGTCATGGCGGCAGCCTCCCCGTGATCCGCCCAGCCCCCGTCACTCCAAAATTGAACGGAGGCAGCCCAAAGACCCTCGCCGAAGTTACACGAGATAATGGAGAAGTACCGCAGGCCGATTAACAGCTACAAAGCGAAACTCAAGCCCTCCGACCACCGCAAACCCAATACCAAACACAACGACCGCCACACGGGACCCTTACCCAAGGCCAGACCCCGTGAGAGTCGGCGCAATCGCCACCACCCCTCCACCCGAACAAAAAACCCATCAACAACCTCCGAAACAGAATTATCCGATGAGAGCCCCTAGACCAAGCACAGATAACAGGTCTAGGCCCCCGCAGAAACAGTTGTACTGCCACTACTGCGGAGAGGGAAAAGGCCACTACACAAAACAATACCCATACTTCGCCAAGGGGAAGAAGGCCATGGAGAGAGAGCTAGCTTCGCAAAGCTCCCAAAGACAAGTCAACCACACGAGAAAAACCACAACCCCTCCCCCACACTAGCCATTACAGCTACACGCCCTTCGACTACGGAACTCCAACCCACCCAGTGTTTCCACTACCCGGCCTTCCAAAGAAAATGCCCATGCCAATCCTTACGGGCAACACCAGCCACGCTACTACCAACAAGAGTACACGTTGTCCCATCCCCCTGAGCCTCCGCAACCAAACTACCACAACCAGGCCTTACCGCCACCGCCCCGCTACCCACACCACCACCAACACCACATCCCCGGGCCAAGCAAGAAATCCGCACAATTGTCAAGAAACCCGCCTCCTCATACGGAGTCATCCTCGCTATCACCGGGGCTCCAACGAAGATCACGGCAACAAGCGCCAAAGGAAGGAGCACTATCGGAGGGTCCACCACGCGGCACCGGAGGGGCCTCACGTAAAACAGCCGTTGGTCACACATCCCAATCACCTTCGATGCAGGGGACATGAAGCTCAAACACTACCCACACACTGACGAGATGGTCATAGACACCAACATCGGAGGCTGGAGAGTCACGAGGATTCTAGTGGACACGGGCAGCTCCGCGGACATCCTATTCGCCTCAACCTTCGACAAGATGGGCTGGACAGAGCTTGCCGCGAACCAACCGGAAACCCCTATTCGGGCTTCGAGGCCGCAGTAGGGACCATCTGAAAGATAACCTTACCGGTCTCCTTCGGGAAGGACCCAATCCACCGCACAGAAAACATCACCTTCGACGTGGTCGACATGTACTACAGCTACAATGCCATCTTTGGCCGCGGAGTCACAAACGCCTTCGATGCCATTCTCCACCCGAGCTACCTCTGCATGAAAATGCCCCTCGCCCGCGGGATAATCGCCGTCTTCGGGACCGTAATGCAGCAAGGAATGCGGAGGGGGGCGCCGCACCAGACAACACAACATTCACAATCTTGAACAGAGATGGAAAGGCGGGAGAACCGACCAAAAGATGACCTGCAGCCTCCTCCGCGAAGCTCCCGCCAGAAGAAACCAAGAAAGTCTGGCTTTTCAACCACGACCCATCCAAAGAAGTAACCATTTCCGCCCTGCTAGACCCCGCCTCCGAAGCAGAGCTCATACAGTGCCTCCGCGAAAACTCTGACGTGTTTGCTTGGTCAGTAGAAGACTTACAGGTGTCACCGCAACCTCACCGAGCATCACCAACGTAAAGCCGAGGCCACTCCGGTTAAAAAAAGATTCGCAAGATGTCGGACGAAAGAAAAGAAGCCGCACAAGCGAAGTAAACCGCCTCCTAGATGCAGAGGTCATTCGCCGCTGAAATACCCCACTTGGTTATCCAATGTTGTCATGGTCAAGAGGGCAAGCCTCAGCAAGGATGTTGCGGAGCCCACCAGATGGAGAATGTGTAGACTTCACCAGCCTCAACAAGGCATGTCCGAAGGACGACTTCCCACTCCCCGGATTAGCACCCTCGTCGACGCGGGCAACAGGTGCTTAAAGATTGTCGCTCCCGGATCGCTTTCGGGGTATCACCAAACTGATGAGCAAAGAGGATGAAGAAAAAACGAAGCTTCATAACACCCTTCGGAACATATTGCTTCGTAAGAATGGCCGATGGCCTCCGGAATGCGTGGTCATCCTTCGCACGAATGACAATGAGAGGTGTTCGTGAGGTGACGCTTATCTCAAAGATATGTCGATGACTTGGTCGCTCAGAGCAAGCTAAAAG
This sequence comes from Hyparrhenia diplandra, assembly GCA_015847255.1. Taxonomy (NCBI): domain Eukaryota; kingdom Viridiplantae; phylum Streptophyta; class Magnoliopsida; order Poales; family Poaceae; genus Hyparrhenia; species Hyparrhenia diplandra. Next base: position 13,191 of record JADLZK010001676.1, read on the forward strand.
AAGACCACATCATTGCACCTCCAACGCACCTTCACAAAGCTACGGAAGCCGTGCTCAAGCTTAACCCCCGCCAAATGTGTGTTCGAGTCAGCAAGGGAAAGCTCCCCGGGCTGCCTAGTTTCGGTCAAAGGAATTGAGGCTAACCCCACTAAGATCCAAGCCATCATCGGGATGGAGCCTCCAAGAACGTAAAACTCGCTCAACGACTTGCAGGTGCCGCCGCAGCCTTGAGCAGATTCATTTCAAGGTCGGCCGAACGAGGGCTGCAATTTTTTCAAATGCTGAAGTGCACCGAGCTATTCAACTGGGGGCCTCCGTGGCAAGAAGCCTTCGAGGACCTTAAACACTATCTTTCGAACCTCACCACCCTCGCAACGCCAGAGCCCGGCGAAGGCCTCCTCCTATATGTCGCAGCATCTCCGCATGCAGTGAGCGCCGTACTCATCAAAGAGGTAGACGAAGGGCACCAGCCCAAGCAAGTCCCAATCTACTACGCTCCGAAATGCTCGAAGGGCCCAAGAAAAACTACACTGAGCTTGAAAAGGTGGCCTACGCTGTGGTCATGGCAGCAAGGAAGCTTAAGCACTACTTCCAAGCGCATGAGATCACCATACCTTCGAAGTTTCCCTTGATAACATATTCGTAAAATCCTCAATCCGTGGGCGTAATAGCAAAATGGGCCACCGAAATCGGAGACCATGCGATCAAGTTTGTCGGAAGAACGGCCATCAAATCACAGGCCCTCGTGGACTTCGTCGCTGACTGGACCCCGACATCTTCAACCAAGCAGCAAACATAGACCCAATATGGAGCCATAACACCGATGGAGCTTGGGGCGCCCGCGGAGCTGGCATCGCAGCTGTCCTCATATCACCCTCCGGAGTCAAACTGAGATATGCTGCAAGGCTAGAGTTCCAGTGCACGAACAATACAGCAGAATACGAGGCGGTGCTCTTGGCGCTTAAAAAGCTCCGAGCGGTGTCAGCATGGAGGGCCATCATCAAGACAGATTCGGAGGTAGTGTCAAGGAAAGCCGAAAAGAACAACAGAGCCAGGCAGCCAGAGTTGCAAAAGTATTTGGCGCGCCTAAGGAAGACGGAGGCCTTCTTTCTAGGCGTTACCACCAAGACAATACCGGGCGAGGACAATGGCGGCCGATGAGCTAGCCAAGGCGGCAGCCGGGCCGAGCCGCTTCCACAAGATGTATTCTTCGAAGTCCCTGCATAACCCCCGCGGTCGAAGACAGAGACCCACCTCCGGTCGGTCAGCGCCATCCACAGCGAAGACTGGAGGGCCCCCATTATAGCATTCATCAGAGGCTACTTCGAACCACAATCAAAAGAAGAGGAGAAAAGGGTGGAGCAAAAAGTCCGAGGATACCGCCTGGTCGACAACAAGCTGTATAAAGCCTCAGTAACCGCACCATGGCTCAAATGCATATCTACCGGCGAAGGCCGTGTGAACCTAGCGGAGGTACATGAAGGAATCTGCGGCTCGCACAACGGCCCAAGAGCGCCGTCGGCAAAGTGTTCAGGCAAGGATTCTACCGCCCACCGCACTCAACGATGCAACAAACCTGGTCAAGCACTGCGAAGGATGCCAACTCACCGCGCACCACTCAAACAGGCCAGGGCTCCGACAACTCTAATCCGCCCCCCACTGCCGCTCCAAAGGTGGGCAATCGACCTCATCCGCCCAATGCCGATGGCCCCAGGGCAACCTCCTCTGCGCAGAGTAGTAGCAATCGAATACTTCACCAAGTGGATCGAAGCCCGCCCTTGGCTACCAAAACCTCCCACTCAAGCGCGAAGTTCTTACGGCAAAGCAAGTCGTCTGGGCCGCTTCGGAACTCCGCGAAGTATAACAAAGGTACAACGGCTTTTCGGTTCGACAAATGAAGGCTTCAAACAATTCTGTCATCAAATAGGCACCAAAATACACTTCGCTTCCGTAAGACATCCTCGCCTAACGGGCTCGTTGAGAGGGCCAACGACATTATCTTGCAGGAATCGGTCGCGAAGGTACACGTGAGACCAAGAGGAACGTGGGCTAAAGAGCTTACCGGTGGTGGTGTGGTCGCACAACACCTCCGAAAGCCGAAAGCAACAAAGTTCACACCGTTCAAGCTGCTATTCGGAGAGGAGGCCGTCCTCCCGGAGGAGCTCAAGCACGCCTCACCAAGAGTCACCAGCGAAGCTTGCTCCGAACAAGAGGCGCTCACAAAAGATCTCCTTGAAGAAACAAGAAACCTGGCCGTCCTCAACCTCCGCGCGTACGAAGAAGAGACCACAAGATGGAGGAACAAGAAGGTCAACCTCCGAACAATCTCCGCCGGAGACTTCGCTACCGATCGAAGCGTAACGCGAAGATGGCCGCAAGTTCGTCGCCAAGTGGGACGGGCCCCTACCTCGTCATCAAGAGCACAAGACCCGGCTCCTTCCACCTACAAGACCTCGAAGGCCACGACCTCCCCCACACATGGAATGTCGATGACCTCCGCAAGTACTACCCTTAGCGGTGCAATGTCTTGAGCACTCGCGAGTTGTAGGGGTTTCTTTCACCTCGCTTTTTTTCGTTTTTTTCGCCTTAAGGTTAAAACGATGAACAATCCGGCTGCACTCTTTTTCCTTGCGAAGGGGCGCAAGGTTTTTAATGAGGCAAAGACCGCAATCAAATATATGCAGGTAAGTTACCCCCAGTTCGAGCAAATTGCAAAGCAGCTCTCTCACCGAAAGAAATTTTGGGTGGCGTTGTTGGCGGTCATTATCGAGCATATAACACCGCCAACTCAGGTTCATTCCAAGGAAAATAAGCAATCTCATGGTGCATATGCATTTATTTCTAACCTAGTTCCACTTGTATTGGTCGAAAAACATATTTTGCAGGAACAAAAGTGGAAACTAGTACAAATACGCCCAATCAACAGTGAAAGCACAAAACCAGACTACGCCTTGTCAAGGGAAAGGCCAACAGTCCGAAATTGAGCAAAACGGGCCGACGCACCTACGTGACAATGGACCAAAGTGGACCAAGAGGCGGCACGCGAGAGCCCGGCTCGAGCGGGCCAAACTTGGGCGGCCGCCCACCGCGCCGGCCGGGCGCAGATTTTCGGGCGGATGTTCCGCCCTTTCTCCTGGCGGTTCGAGCGACTTTCAAGCGGCGGTTGCATGTGGTGCAAATTTTTCGTTCCGCCAAAAAAAAACACCTCGAAGCAAGGAGAGCCCTCCATTTTCTCTCCCTCTCCACTATATAAAGAGAGGCACTCCTCACTTGTAATATCATGACATTGATCATCATACACATCAACACACTCCATTCACACACTCCACTCCATCACATTTAGTACACATTGGAGTAGAGGAAAGGAGCCAAGTTAGAAGTAGAAGGGAGTGAGAGAGGAGGAAGTGTGGAGAAGAGGAGTAGCGACCCCTCCGCTTCAAAGTGCACGGAGTTCGAACCCCGTCGGCTCCCGTCTCGCACTTGTACCTCTACGGATCATCCTACCGATTTGAGTAAGAGATCCGTGTTCTATCTCCAGAATTATCTTCGAGTTTAAATTATTACTTTAATTATACGTTCACCGGTTCGTTGTTTACCATATCGGTAGATGCTCTAGTAGAGGACTCGATGAAGACGGATGCTCCCCGGCCAACGCTAGAGTACGTGATAAGTAGTGTAGACGTGGTGTCTAAACTACAAGTCACCCTCGTTTACCAATCAGTCCACGGTAGTGAGGTAGGCGGCAGGTGGTGACAGCCTGCTCGACCTTAGTATTCCTCCACGTCCGGTTGTGCGGTAGTCCGAGGCCGGACCCTTCCGCGCACCGTGGGAGAGCCGGTGGCTACGTGAACGTATAAGAAAAGAAGTAATTTGGCTTTAGGATAATCTCTGTAGTAGAAACTCACTACCCAGTTCACCCTTTCCATCTTCCTCCCGGTAGCTAGTCGAGGCGACTTAACGCCCGTTCCCTCGTGGAAATCGATACCCCGAACACTTCCGGGTGAAGTGCTACAACGGTATTTCCATGCGCTTTGCGGACTATTCTCGCTTACGCTAAGAAACACCAACAAGCATTTTCTGGCGCCGTTGCCAGGAACGGTTGTCGTTATAGTCTTCGAACCTAGTCTACCCGTGTATCCTACATTATCCATTTCCACCCCGCCATTAAAACAAAAAATCTAAAAAATTATGGAGCACCCAACTATTGCAAAAACTGCTGCGCTCCGAAAGTGGCGAGCTCTTAGAACGCCCATCTTCTTCGGCCGATCACGCTTCGAAGTTATGAGTTCGCCCCGCCTACTGGCCATGGTTCGGGATCAATCCTTCTCGTGATATGATTACGAAAAATCCATACCATCACCCGAGGGAGTTTGAGCAACTCTCGTGCTTGCCTCTCCATTGAAGGCATGTCACAAGACACGTTGAGGTGGAAGCTATTCCCTTTCTCGCTTGAAGAGAGAGCTAAACAAAGGGTTCGATCACAACGTAGGGAAGGTAGCGGTGATTGGGAAGAATTGCGGGCAAGGTTTTGCCAAGCTTTCTTCCCTATATCCCGAATTGCTTCCCTCCGTCAAGAGATAACTGCGCTCCAACAGGGGGAGAAGGAGTCGTTAGGTGCGGCACCGGGACGATTCTCAATTTTAACGAGGTCCGGTCCGAACTATCCATTCCCCGACCATGTGTCGGCTTCAGCATTTTTCGGCTAGGTTTGACTAGAGAGTACGCCCTATAGTTAGACACGGCCGCTAGGAGGGTCATTTACACACAAAACCACAAAGGAAGGGGAAGCCCTTTTTAGACCGAATTCTTGAAAACACCCCTCCTCTAGAACCCGTCCGTGTTGAGCCGATTTCCGAAGAGGTTTCGTCGCTTCAAGCCGAACCTCTAAAAATACTGACCTCGAACCAAAGGAGGAACCCCTTCCGGGAGACCTCCGTATATCGAGGACGTTTTTCTTGAAGATTTCGAAATACCCGAAATACGAGTCGGTAAAGAGACCACCAGTTCCTCGTCACCCCTAGAGAACCTTTGAGCATGAGACTCTCTACGAGAGTCAATCATGGGGTTAACATCTTTCATGAGCAAAAGTGAATGGGTACACGAGAATGAGTCGCCTTCAAGAAATTCGGATTCGCACTCCCTCGTTCCCCATTCAATGCATAATAAAAGAAAACAGAAACCGTGTTGTATAACCCAACCGTGGGCATCAACATCATGTCACAAATTTATGCCCAAACTTATTTTGAGGAAGAGAAACGCTGGCCCACAATAAAAACTTTTAGAGCTGATATGCGTTCAACTCTCCAAGGGTTGGGGGTTTTACATAATGTGTGTCTCTTTACCATGAAGGTGTCGGAATAAGCCTTGATTTTCACATCTTCGACATTGAGGATTTCGACATTCTAATTGGCCATCCCCTAGAAAAATTGTTCGCTGATCCACCACCACAGGGGAGTTAGATGTTAAATTAGGAAGGGACACGTTCACGCTACCCATACAAAAATCCAAAAAAACACAATAGTTGAACCCCGTCCCCCAATAAAATCATAGAGGTGGTGCCAAAAATACCTTTTGAAACTCCCTGAAGAATCCTTAGAAAGAGACTCCAAATTCTTCGTTGAAGAAATTAGTGAGATAGATGAATTTATTGATCTCCCTAAAGAAGAAGGAAAAACGGCACCACCTCCCATTGAGCTAAAAGCCCTTCCTGAAGGATTACGCTATGTTTTTCTAAACAATGATAAAAATGCTCCCGTAATTATCGGTGACAAACTATCCGACGAGGAGTCATCCAAATTAATCAAAATACTGGAAAAACATAGGGACGGTCTTCGGTATTCATTACATGATCTAAAAGGGATTAGCCCTCTAATTTGCTCTCATCGCATCCCTCGTTGACCCGAAAAAATCCCCCCCTCACGCGAACCACAACGCCGGCTCAATAATGAGATGAGAGAAGTCGGAAGAAGAAGGAAGTCCTCAAACTTCTTCACGATATCTATCCCGTACCACACAAATGATCGGGTTAGCCCTGCCCGTGTGGTACCAAAGAAAGGAGGCATGACGGTAATTGAAAACGCTAAAAATGAATTAATTCCACAGCGTGCCGTCACGGGGTGGAGAATGTGCATTGATTACGAAAACTCAATGCGGCAACAAAGAAAGATCACTTTCCGCCTCCCCTTCATTGATGAAATGTTGGAGCGGTTAGCTTAAACACTCTTTCTTACATTTTCCTCGATGGGTATTCAGGTTATCACCAAATTCCCATCCACCCCGATGATCAAAGCAAGACAACTTTTACATGCCCGTATGGAACGTGACGCGTATAGGAGAATGTCATTCGGGTTGTGTAATGCACCCGCATCATTCCAACGGTGCATGATGTCAATATTCTCAGACATGATTGAGGAAATCATGGAGGTATTCATGGACGATTTCTCCGTCTATGGAAAAACCTTTGACAACTGTCTTGAGAATTTAGATCGAGTCTTGCAACGATGCCAAGAGAAGGACCCGGTACTAAATTGGGAAAAGTGCCATTTCATGGTCCGAGAGGGCATCGTCCTTGGACACCTAGTGTCCGAGAGAGGGATTGAGGTAGATAAAGCAAAAATTGAAGTGATTGAAAAACTACCTCCCCCTATGAACGTGAAAGGAATCCGTAGCTTTCTAGGCCACGCAGGATTTTATAGACAGTTCATAAAAGATTTCTCACAAACTTCTAGACCGTTAACAAGCACGCTAGCTAAGGATGTGCCTTTTAAGTTCACTAATGAGTGCATGAAAGCTTTTCTCACCATTAAGAAAGCACTCATCTCAAGACCAATCATTCAACCACCAGATTGGTCGCCGCCTTTTTGAAATCATGTGTGATGCTAGTGATTACGCCGTTGGTGCGGTCCTTGGCCAAACCAAAGATAAAAAAGCATCACGCGATTACGATGCCGACAAAACACTAAATGGAGCTCAACTAAACTACGCCACAACCGAAAAAAAGAGCTCCCGGCTGTAGTGTTTTGCTATCGATAAGTTTAGGTCTTACTTAGTGGGATCCAAAGTGATTGTCTACTTTGATCATGCCGCATTGAAATACTTGCTCACTAAGAAAGACGCTAAACCCAGATTAATAAGATGGATTCTCTTACTCCAAGAATTTGATTTAGAAATTAAAGACAAGAAAGGAGTAGAGAACACCATTGCGGATCATTTGTCGCGCCCGCAATTCACTAACATGCGGGAGTTACCGATCAACGATTTCCTACGCCGACGACATGCTCCTCAAGGTGGAGGACGTAACCCCATGGTATGCGGATATTGTGAATTACATGGTTTCGTGTTACGTACCACCCGCGTAATCCGGGCACAAGTTGCAAGTTGAGAGTCGCCGCCACCGTGGATGATCCGTACCAATACAGAGTATGTGCTGACGGCATGCTAAGGAGATGTGTACCCACCAGAGAGGGACAGCAAATCATTGAAAAATGCCATGCAGCCCCGTACGGAGGCCATTATGGAGTACATCGCACTCAAGCCAAGATTTGGCGTGTGGATTCTTTTCCCGCCAACGATGTACCAAGACACAAGAGAATTCATCGAAGATGTCAAAAGTGTCACCGCAAGGAGGAATCACATCAAGAAATGCAATGCCCCTCAACTACAATCTCCAAGTAGAAGTCTTCGATGTGCAGGGGTATTGACTTCATGGGACCTTTCCCAAAGTCCCATGACGTGAATACATCCTAATCGCAATCGACACACGTGTCCAAGTGGGTCGAAGCTCGGCCCGCCCCGCCGTGATGATGCCAAACATGCCGGGAAGATGTTCCATGAGATCATTTTCCCGAGGTTTGGAACACCAAGGATGGTCATAAGTGATGGAGGATCACACTTCATAGACAGATCCTTTTCGAGCTTTACTACGAGCTGGGATCTAAGCACAATATAGCCACACCTTACCATCCTCGGACAAGCGGCCAAGCGTAAACGTCGAACAAGCAAATCAAGAACATTCTCAGAGAAAACTGTCAATGCAATGGGGAAGGGTTGGAAAGACAAGCTACCCGATGCACTCGGGGATACGGGGACAGCTTATAAAACCCCCATTGACATGACACCATTCCAACCGGTCTACGAAAAAAAGTTGCCACTTGCCGCAAGAGAACTCGAACATCGAGCCCTCTTTGGGCAATCAAGACATGGAACATGGACCTTAAGCTAGCCGGAAAAAAGCAGGACAAAAGCGGTTAACCGAGCTAGAGGAATGGAGGGAGAAGGCGTATCACAGTGCCAAGCTATACAAAGAAAGAACAAAAAGATGGCACGACCACCGAATCCAACAGAAAACTTTCCACGAAGGAGACAAGGTACTACTCTTTAACTCGTGTGAAGCTATTCGGTGGAGGAAAGCCGCGAAGCAAATGGAAGGGGCCATACAATCGTCGCCGACGCCGCACCTCATGGCGCAATCACCATCACCGATTTATTCGGGTAATTTATCAAAGGTAAATGGCCAACGTTTAAAAGTTTTCCTTGAGCCTTCTCCAAATAAATATATAGAGAAAATAATGTTGGTAGACTTTGAGCAATATAAAAATAATTCAATAATTCTTGCCAACATTTTGGAAAGAAAACACAATAAAAATATTAAATACAAAAGCACATAACCTTTTTTTTTTTTTCTTTCTTTTTCTAAAATAAGAAAACATTGCCTAAACTGGGGTTTTTCTCCGTTGCACCACTATAGCAAAAGAGTTCAGATAAGATAATGATTATGGGAAAAAGTCGATGCGCAAGGCACGCCGCCCCGCGCCGCCGGCCGGGCGCATTAGGGCGGCCCGCTTTTGCGCCCCGTGCCTCCCCTGTTTTCTTACACGGATTAATCCAGCCCGATCCTATCCCAACCCCTGTAGTGCACGGTCATGGTTCGACGTAAAACTCTATAAATTGAACCCCAAGTTCCTCATGACAAATCACACCAAAAACCATCTCTTCTCCCTCATTCTTTCTACTTGCTCAACCAACCCCATGGCCAGCCACAACACAAGTTCCGCCAACTCTCCCATTGGAACACAAGACTTGTTTTGTAGTGAGAGCCCCTTAGTTTCACTCGAGTCTCGACCCAGAAAAACCACAAAAGAAAAGCCAGCTCTAGCACCTCCTCCAACTACCCACCGAAAGCAGTCGTTTTTCATCTACGGGTACGAAAAGCCGGAAGGGGTACGCCAAAGGACTCATGCGCAAAACCCCATGTCGAGAATTTCTTTAGGCCATCCTTAGGTGAAAGGTTTGTTAGGACACCTCAAGTCACTAGGACTACAGATAGTGACGGGGGAAGAAAGCAAGGCACCACCACCTTCCTTGCTAGAAAAATATGAAGCCCTTAAGGACCTTTTTTGGGAGGCCATAGAAGAATTAGATACTTTACGCACACAAAAATTGCGCCACCTCTCTGATGACATGGAAATTGAAGAGTTCAAGTTGAACAATAGGGTGGCAAAGCTAGCAAAAATAGCTGGAGTGTCATACACTCGCAGTAAAAATCATCCGATTGTTTCGGGCTTTTTAATTCCTCGCATTTTCTTTATTATTTCCATTTATTTTGTAATAGCCTCGAAGATCAATAAAGTTTGTCTTTGAATATTTCTTTGTGCACTTGTTTCTCTATTTTTCTGTTAACTTCTATAAAAAGAAACAAGTGTGGGGAAGATTAAATTCATACACTAACTTAAAATCATAGACAAACTTTATCCTTTCTCGTCAATCCTTTATAAAAAGAGCCACACATTATCTCGAATTCTTGTGCTTTGAGAGAGAGAGCATGATTACTTGAATTTCTCCTTCCCTGTGCAAATAAGACTTGGTTTTTCCTATTTTTTTTAAAAAATAATAATAAATAACTCAAAATAATTTTCTGGGATAATCAAAACATGAACCAAGATTCAAACAAAATAGCTATTTCCTTATTTTTTTTTTTATCTCGTCAATTTCAAAGATTAATGTTTGAGAAAGTTTCATGGTCCCAAGATCGAAGTACATGTGCACAAATAAATTGATATTTCGAATATGATGAAACCTGTATGCTTCAAAGTCATGGGTCGTGCTAAAAAAATGGGCACGTGCCCACATAGAAAAAAAACAATGGGTACATCGATGCCCGCCTATCTAAAAAAAAAAAAAAAGAAAGAGAGAAGAAATAATGGACAAGTGTCCGAGGGCTTAGTAGAGCCCACTTCTCCAAATAAAAAGAGAAGAAATAATGGACAAATGTCCGAGGGCGAGTAGAGCCCACTTCTCCAAAAATTAAAATTAAAAAAAAAGAAAAATGAAAAGAGCAAAGAAGCCCATGACCCTTTGAATGCAAAGAGGCATCATAACTAAAAAGAACATTACCTATGCACATCTTTGATCTAGGAATATGGCACTTCTCTCCATTAATCTAGAAATTGACTTGACATTTCATACAAGGAAGTAAGCAATTTTGTTGGTACTCTCAAGTTTGATTAAACCGGGAACGTAACACAAATTCTTTTCAAAAATTTGCAAAAACAACCAAGTCTATTTGTGCAAAGTGTAAGTAGAAGGAAAGAACTCCCGCTTATCTTCATCGCATACGATCATTCAAGGTAATGTGATAGAACACTTTGGTTATTGACAAAGGAAACAACCTCACGAAAAACTTAAAAGATTAACTTTACTCGAGGACGAGTAAAAGCCGAGTGTGGGGGAGTTGTTGGCGGTCATTATCGAGCATATAACACCGCCAACTCAGGTTCATTCCAAGGAAAATAAGCAATCTCCTGGTGCATATGCATTTATTTCTAACCTAGTTCCACTTGTATTGGTCGAAAACATATTTTGCGGGAACAAAAGTGAAAACTAGTACAAATACGCCCAATCAACGGTGAAAGCACAAAACCGGACTACGCCTTGTCAAGGGAAAGGCCAACGATCCGAAATCGAGCAAAACGGGCCGACGCACCTACGTGGCAATGGACCAAAGTGGACCAAGAGGCGGCACGCGAGAGCCCGGCTCGAGCCGGGCCAAACTTGGGCGGCCCACCACGCCCGGCCGGGCGCAGATTTTCGGCGGATGTTCCGCCCTTTCTCGCTGGCGGTTCGGAGCGACTTTCAAGCGGCGGTTGCATGTGGTGCAAATTTTCGTTCCGCCAAAAACACCTCGAAGCAAGGAGAGCCCTCCATTTTCTCTCCTCTCCACTATATAAAGAGAGGCACTCCTCACTTGTAATATCATGACATTGATCATCATACACATCAACACACTCCATTCACACACTCCACTCCATCACATTTAGTACACATTGGAGTAGAGGAAAGGAGCCAAGTTAGAAGTAGAAGGGAGTGAGAGAGGAGGAAGTGTGGAGAAGAGGAGTAGCGACCCTCCGCTTCGGGCGACGGAGTTCGAACCCCGTCGGCTCCGTCTCCGCACTTGTACCTCTACGGATCATCCTACTGATTTGAGTAAGAGATCCGTGTTCTATCTCCGAATTATCTTCGAGTTTAAATTATTACTTTAATTATAATACGTTCACCGGTTCGTTGTTTACCATATCGGTAGATGCTCTAGTAGAGGACTCCCGATGAAGACGGATGCTCCCGGCCAACGCTAGAGTGCGTGATAAGTAGTGTAGACGTGGTGTCTAAACTACAAGTCACCCTTGTTTACCAATCAGTCCACGGTAGTGAGGTAGGCGGCGTGTGGTGATAGCCCCTGTTCGACCTTAGTATTCCTCCACGTCCGGTTGTGCGGTAGTCTGGAGGCGGACCCTTTCCGCGGACCGGGGAGAGCCGGTGGCTACGTGAACGTATAAGAAAAAGAAGTAATTTGGCTTTAGGATAATCTCTTTTGTAGTAGAAACTCACTACCCAGTTCACCCTTTCCATCTTCCTCCTGGTAGCTAGTCGAGCTTCGACTTAACGCCCGTTCCTCGTGGAAATCGATACCCTGAACACTTCCGGGTGAAGTGCTACAACGGTATTTCCGTGCGCTGCGGACTATCCCTCGCTACGCTAAGAAACACCAACAGGCGTCAACCAGCCCTCATCGGTAGCGAAGGTAACAGGGATTGCCCCCGCTCGGAGAACAGCAGCAGGCTGCCCCCCGGCTCAGGCAAACCAATTGAAGACATGTTCTACTTAATTCCGCAAGAAGTCGGGCACCCTGGCACCTCCGCCAGGGGCTCGCAAAGAAGACGCCCCGTGCTCTCCGAGTATGAGTCGCGCGGAGGCGCAAAGAAGTCGGGCACCCTGGCACCTCCGCCAGGGGCTCGCAAAGAAGACGCCCCGTGCTCTCCGAGTATGAGTCGCGCGGAGGCGCAAAGAAGTGGGGCAGCTTTGGCACCTCCGCCAAGGGCTCGCGAAAGAAGACGCCCGTGCTCTCCGAGTATGAGTCGCGCGAGGCGCAAAGCCAGTCGGGCACCCGGGCACCTCCGCCGGGGCTCGCAAAGAAGACGCCCGTGCTCTCAGAGTATGAGTCGCGCGGATGTAAAGAAGTCGGGCACCGGCACCTCCGCCCGGGGGGCTCGCAAAGAAGACGCCAGTGCCTCTCCGGTATGAGTCGCGAGGAGGCGCAAAAGTTGTCGGGCACCCCCGCACCTCCGCCATGGGCTCGCAAAGAAGATGCCCCGTGCCTCAGAGTATGAGTCGCGCGGAGGCGCAAAGAAGATCGGGCACCACTGGCACCTCCGCCTGGGGGCTCGAAAGAGGACGCCCCCGCTCTCCGAGTATGAGTCGCGCCGGAGGCAAGCAGCCGGCACCCGGCACCTCCGCCGAGGGGCTCGCAAAGAAGTCGCCCCGCGTTCTCCAAATGCGAATCACGCGAGAGGTGCAAGAAAGCCGGGTACCCCGGAAGCCCCGCCAGCGCCCGCAAGAATCAACCGAAACCACCACCTCAAGGCACCACCTACCCGGACGGGGGCCTCCGCCGTACAAAAACTTAACTCCCACCTCCACTTCAAAGCTCCACCTACCAAGACCAAGGCCTTCGCCATACGGAGACTTTACTCCCATCGCTGTTTCAAAGCTCCACCTACCAAGACCAAAGCCTTCGCCGTACGAATATAACTCCAGCCAGTAATTAACGCCCCTACCTAAAACCAGAGCCCCAGTCGCTCAAGCAGCCTCACAGAGCACTATAAAACCAAACCGTAACCCACTCAGGAACCCCAAGTTAGGAAGCCAGTAGCCATTCGCCACAAGCAACCCCATGACACCTCACCAAGCCAAACCACGCGCATACAAGGCAAATGCAAGAATACCTCCGAAGGCCCCCATCCGCAAAACTATCGAGGGTACCACAATGGAAAGTGTAAACAACCACCCACCCGCCGAGGTCGATTGCGAAGAGCAACGAAGAGTACCAGTGGCGAGGATCCCCACAAGGGCTCGAGATCCCGCGACACTCGCGGATCAACAAAGACCAAATGCAGACAAACTAGAGCATTTCGAGCCCCGAAAACCGGCAACACCAGCTGCCCAGAGCACCTCGCAGATGCTCAAGGGACCCTCGCACCTAGCACAGTCGACTCACAGCGAGGATACCTTCGGAGGAGATACCACAATGGAGAATGTAACATTCTCCAGTGGTCCACTTCACCAAAGGAATCAAAGTTCCGGAGGGGGCCAAAGCGAAGCCCCTCGAACACTAACGAAAAAGGTGGTCCAACAACAACGGCCAAAGACGACCGCCCCAATCAACGAGGCCTAACCGGCCAAAAGTGCGTAGAGGTTGGCCGCAAAGCGGCCTCCACAAGAGCTCCATTCGCGCCGGGAACCCCCGCCGACCCAAGTTCCTGAATGAGGGTACGCCGGGAAACCCAAAGCAACCTCCGAAGGGTCCTCTATAAATTCCAAACGTTGTAAAAACACCGAGCAATAAAGTGTAAACTTTGTTTCCACGACCACCTCCGCAAAGGCGCGAGCCTCGCTCTAAAAGAAATAGGGGACGTCGCTGTAAACTATGTTTCCACGACCACCTCCGCAAACGTGCGAGCCTCGCTCTAAAAGAAATAGGGGACGTCGCTGTAAACTAGGTTTCCACGACCACCTCCGCAAACGCGCGAGCCTCGCTTTAAAAGAAATAGGGGGACGTCGCTGTAAACTATGTTTCCACGACCACCTCCGCAAAGGCGCGAGCCTCGCTCTAAAAGAAATAGGGGACTGTTGACATTTCTTAGCGCAATCAAAGGAAACAGGTATAAAACCCATCCCCAATAACAGCGCCAGAAATGCGCCGCTGACATTCCCAAGTAAAACCACCATGTCGGTGATCCGAACGGGAACGTCAACGGGATAGATCTTGCCATCTTAGATATTTCATCCGCAAGCTCACGGATCTATCATTGTAGCATTTCACCCGGAAGTATTCAGGGTATCGTTATTTATATTTTCCCAATGGAAGGCATGTGTTTATTAGCATGGCATCTGAATAGAGGAACATGTGTTTGCTTAGACCAAATTGTTCATAAAAGGGGTAAGCGATAACGGTTTATGGATAGTGTGACACACACTTAAGAATCCACCAGCAAAGGATAAAGAAAATAGATAAAGAATAAATGAATAACCTAATGGAGTAATTCTAATGTATCTAGTCATGGCCATACAAATGAATAGTTAGGATCATATGCAAACATGATTTAAGCATGGTTAGGTCTAGGATACTGGGGAGACCCCACCGGGGAAGTCCGCTTCCCACCGAGGCATTTACGAACTCCTACATCACATACTAACGTGGGGGGGATTTCAAGGGGACTGGGTCAAGGCTTGTCACGACCCGGCCGCCTACCCCCTCAACCGTGGCATGCTCTCATATTCGTAGGTGTCGTAATACCCGGGCACCATGCCCGCATATCAGAGCACTACTCTTGTCCCCCCAGGATCCCCACTCATCGAATGGACGGACTAGAACAAGAGCAAACCCGAAGGAACAACGAACCGATATCCCACCTCTAATCAAGTTAGGCATATGATGATTGATGAAGAACTGATATGAACATGTCAAGATTATGATATGTAAACTATATGCTAGTTCATATACCAACACAAGAACATGAACAAGACTATACTCTAGTTCATAAGTTAGGCCAAGAACATAGATATAAGACTTGCAAATAGAAGAATGCTCCATTGAGAAGATATATTACCAAGGCACTTTCTTCTAGGAGACAAGCCCTCCTTGTAGCTCTTCTACTCCAAGTGCTAACCAAGAACTAAGAAGAAGAAGAAGAAGTAGAAGAAGAGAGAGAGGTAGAGGTGGTAGAGAGAGGAAGAATGCTGGTTTGCTGGACTCCAAGTGGTGTGTGTTGAGAGAGGAAGAGAGGGGGACTACTTATACACTTGGAGGAGGGGCCTAAGTGCTAATTTACACCAAAACCGACCTGGTACACCTTCCTAATCAGACCAAACCGACCATCCCATGGCGGTAACCCCCAGAAGGAAGGTTAATGAACCGCCTCCCCGAGGCTGGGCCGAAACCGCCTCAGGGAGGGTGCGACCGCGCAAAGCAGGCGCGCGCACCCCCCCGGCTCGGCTTGGCCCGAGTCTCGGTGGGCTGGCGTCCCCCTCATCTTGAAAAGTTGTGGGCGGGCTTGGCTCGACCCAATTTTGATTTTTTCGGTCGATTTGCTCTGGGCTTGTGTTTTGCAAGAATGCGCTTTCCGGGATGGCGTACTTTGGCCGATTTTTCCACTTGCTTTTATTATAAATCTGCAAAATAAAATACTAGACACTACAAGTGGAATTTTATTAGTGGTAAATGTATATGAGTACAAAAAGGTATAGTTTTACTCCCTTTATGGTAGTAAGTTGACGGGAAAAATATGTCGTTAGTGACCATCAACAAACTCCCCAAGCTTACCCTTTGCGCTGGCGTCCTCGAGCAAAAGATAAATACTTGGTTGTTGATCGGGAGTTGCTACTATGCCGATTATGTTTCAAAAGTGCCAGGGTTATAATAAGATGTTCTACTAGAATTTGAAAAAAATAGCACATCTTTCTCTTCACCCTTTATTACCTTTCATCGTAGCGGGGCTTTTTAGCTTTTCTCAAAGTCTTGGGCGGTTGCCGATAGAACGGTTATAACAGAGATACTTATCATTCATCCTTTTGATCAACTTTTTATCCGAGATTTATTTATTTAGATAAAATTTGTTTTTTTTTCCGAGAAAGTATGGGCTTTATTTGCTTTTATATATATATATTTTTTTGGAGAGGTGGGCTCTTCTCGCCCTAGACTTTTGTCTTTTATTTCCTCTCTTTCTTTCTTTTCTTCTTTTTTTTTAGAGATGTGGGCTCTACTCGCCCTCGGACACGTGTCCATTTTTCATCTCATTTTCTCTCTCTCTCTTTTTTTTAATATAGCCCATATCATTTCTCTTTTCAAAGTAGATTCCCAGGATGTCAAGTTTCTCTTTTTGGACGAAATCATAGCAAATCTATTTGTACCATATCATACTTGGCAACAACTTAGACTAGATAGAGCCTATGCAACCCACATGAATCAGGTTTTTTTAGGATGAGTTTTTTAGACTTAGCCACTAAACCCAAACTTTAGAGAAATTCGAATTATAAACTAGGCACATGTGCTTAAAACATAAGACAGGGGCAACTATTCATCGTTTCAACAAGGGACTAAGACTAAACATTTTTATAGCTCATATGTATAGACACGAAGGCACATAGAAGAGGTACTTATTCTATATTTTTTTTTACTTTTTTTTGATTTTTTTTTGAATGCAAGATTGCTGAAATTTAAACATGCTAAAATAAAATAAAATTTGATGAAAGTAAATATGCAATGCAATGATACCTGCGGGGGTCCTCCCCCAAGCTATCTGGAGGCCTACTTGATCAGGATTGAAGCCTTGGTGTCTCCTGAATGCTTCCTCGGCGCTCGCGTTGCGAGTAGCCATGTTGGACTCCAATTGGGTCCATCTCTGGCGACTCGCTACTCCCAGTTCTCGCGCGCCATGCCGTGCTTTTGCACATGGGTATTGAGCGTGTGCTCAATGTTCCTAGTGCGGACGTCGAGGTCTTTGCAGGTTGGATACCGATAGCCTCCACCCCTTGTGGTGTTTTTTGGCCGGATCGGGCGGAGGCATATCGTCGAGCCGGCCGTCGTCAAAGTCAAATCTGCTGGCCCTCCATGCCGCCAGATCTCCTTCAGGCCACTCACGGTGGTACCGTTCGAGGCGGCGGCTCCCACCTAGGATCATACCCGGGTATTACCCCAGGGGTCCCCATAGGATGAGGCCATGCTGCACGGAACATCGGTGTAGGTCGTGGCCGCGGGCGTGAAGTAGGGCCCATGGGAGGAGGATCCAACCTCCGGTCTCCGACGAATCGCGTGTGGAACTAATAGGGGTATCTTTTCTTCAAGCTATCGCTAGCCTCGAGCTCAAATATTAGTACTGCTTTTTATACAACCGTAAGTCCGGGTTAGGTAACCGAACTATAGTTGCATAGCCGAGGAAAAGATGACCAAGCTCGCCGGATGGTAAAATCTTAATTAAATGGCCCCGCACAAGCTGCGCAACAATCCAAAAATCACAGGTGTGGAAATGTACTCTATCTGGCCGATCATCCAAAGCTCCAATGTTTTTAGGCGTGTGATAAGGGATGTGCAGTGACAGAACAACAACTTTTGTGATAATATGTAAAAAGTTCACGCACATCTCTACCCATTGGAGCTACTTTCTCCTTGTGGACAATAGCATAGAGTAATTCGGGTTCAATTTCATTCACCCATCTAACCCCGTGCCTAGGAAACAAAGTCGGCCGAGATCCAAATGATGGATATATCTAAGTGATGGGTGCCGGATCTGTGAGTGGCAAGGTTTGAAAGTACCCGCCTCATGAGCACCGGATATCTCCTCCCAAAAGTGATTCCTAACAAAGCCGGGAAGAGCAAAGATCTATGTCTAGTGCACATCTATAGCTGAAACCCTAAAGTGACTAGCTAGTTCCGCCCACTTAACATGATAAGGTTTACCAAAGAGGCGGAAAGAAATTCCTAGCTGGTCCTCTACCGGGTGTGCATAAGAATCTGGATTGTTAGGAGGCGAGAACCTTCCTCCTCGAGAGGGGGAATATCCCGCCACCCGATCGCTCTCCAAAGGATAGGGAATTCATCGTCCATACCTGTTTGTTCGAGGAGCTCGGAGTCGATTCCGGGCGTGTCTTTGAAAACACACGGTCCTTGAGTAGGAGATATGCTTGCATCTCCCGATCTCCACGGATGTCGAGGTATGGCACGTCGGCCGTCGATTGTCGGGAGCTTGAGCTTCTTCCTCCCCGACGGGTGCAAAGATCTTCCGCATGGGGAGCCTTCGAGATCGTCGACGTTGAGGGCGGAGCTTGTGCTTGTACGCCGTGAACTTTGCCTTGACGATCGCCTCAACCGCGCCAAGAATTCCCGGTTTTCTTCATGGCTACTGCAAAAATAATTAAGCGAGACCTCGGGTGTGCAAGGGTTAGTTGAAAGTATGAACTTTCACACGCGATCTTGCTTGGCACAATGTTTTTGGTGGAGAAAAATGGAGTGTAGAGCAAGTGGGAGAGAGTGTGAGAGTGAGAAAGAGTGAAAATGAGAGGTGTGTGCTCTCACACCGGTGCTCGGGCTATTTATAGCCGAGCCTAACGACCGGGGCCGCTCCACACAACGGATAGGAGCCGTTGGCAAAGGCGGGGGGCCAAGGCGCCGATAGGGTGCGGGCGCACAACTTAAAAGCGCACCTACCCGAGGCATTTTTTGCTATGCTTTTGTCGGGGCGCACAACGGTCCACGAAAAGTTCGCGGGCCGTTGTTTGCTCGCTATGTTCGACCGCTTTTCTCCCCTTTTTGAATTTCTCCAAAAATTTTCAAATTTAAATTTATTTTTTTAAATAGAAAAATTATTTAAAAGTATTTTTGCATATACTTTTTATGTAGGAAATATTTTTCTTTATTTTTCATGAAAGAATTTATCTTATTTATAAGGACTTTTTATTTTAGTTTTTGAAAATATTTACTTATAGATTTTATGTAATAAATATTTTTGTTTATTTTGATAATAAAATATTTTATAAAACACATTTTTTTTTTAAGGGGCGGGTTATTTATAGTCACTGCTCGACTCTCCCCCCCGCTTATCGGGCGGGAAGCACTGCGGCTCGGGGGGTCTCGAGTTAGATCCTTCAACACTTTCGCACCGGTTTCGATGATGATGATATCCGAAAGTGTGTTGTTGTTTTGTACCGATGAATGGGCACTTTACCGCCTTTACTCTCGATGTGGAAGACTATGAAGCCTTTCGCCATGCGATATCGGCTTTGGTCAGATAGAGAAATGGTCTCCCAGGAGGAGAGATGTATCCTCTCGATGGGCCCATATCCGGGATCACAAAATCGAGGGGGATGTACTCCGTCGTCATTTTGACTAGCACGTCTTCGAGTATTCCCTCCTCGCCGCCCTTGTTGATTGATCGCCATTTGGAGGACGGTTAAGAGGAGTAAGTGTTCCTCCATGGATTACATTGAAGGTGGCCTTGACATCACATTGATACCGGCCCCAAGATCACGTAATGCATTGACGAAGGTGTGGGGGCCAACGGCGCGGTCGATAAAGCGGGCGTCGTGGTCGCCTTCTTGGCAATGAATGGCGAACTCACGGGGATCTTCTTTAGCTCATTGGGTTGTCTGAGCCTTAGAGATATCATGTTAACCGACTCGTGCGGGACCTCAGGTTGCCCTGGGATCCTACCCGAGTCGTTAACTGGTACTTGAGCAGCGATCTGGGTCAGCTGTGTTTCTATCATCTTGTTGAAACTGAGTTGGTTTTTCACAGCTGACGTTAACCCTTCGAGCTTATTATTCACTCCTTCAAGGATTTTGTCTTGATGGCTCATCTTTTGGTGAGATTTTCGTTGATCTTGGCTTTGGCCCAATACCAGTCCTTGAGTGAAGGCCGACCGAGTCGTAATTGGAGTTGTACCCACGTTGCCTTGGAATGGTGGCCTGGATGGTTGTTCCCGGCCTTGCTGAGGTTGGCAATACCCGTTTTCTTTGTTGATGAAGGCAGCTTCTTCACAGGTCTCAGGGCAATTATCCCCTGAATGGCCAACTTCACCACAGGTCTCACACGTCATGTGTGAGTCTGTGGCATAAACTGGGCGCTGCTGGGTAGTAGAGTCCGTCTTTGCGCTCCTCCGGCTTCTTCAGCAAAAGATCCATTTTTTTGCGGCAAGCATATCCGCCTCCTTCACGGTATGCATGCCTTTTTTATGTTTTGGCTAGGGCTCGTCTTCCCCCTCTGGTTTGCCACCATTTTGTCGATCGGGGCTGTTGCTCGATCGATGGTGAGCGATAAGAATGCGCCACCGCCACGGCGGCGTCGAGGTGCCCTTTGATATGGCCGTGAGACCATTGTAAAAGTTCTCGGACCACCGCCCTAGTTCTCCATCTCGTGGTGCGGGCATGCTAGAATGTATTCTTGTAGCCTTTCCCACGCCTCCGAATGGGTTCCATTGATGTCTCGCCGGAAATTGGCGATTCTTCCCCTTAGGGCATTGGTTTTGCCCATGGGAAAGAACTTAGCCAGAACGCCGCTGAGCACTTGGCCCCACGTCTTTGACTACTTCCTTGTCCTTGTAGAACCATCGTTTTGCCTTTCCCACGAGGGAGAAAGGAAACGTGTGGAGCCCGATAACGTCTGGTTCGATGTCCTTGATAACGATTGTGTCGCATGACTCAAGGAAGTGTTGGAGATGAGCGTTGGTGTCCTTGCGAGGCAGTCCCACGTAATGGACCGGCCAAGCACCATAGTGATCGCCCCAAAGGCGCAGTTCAAAGTTCTTGTCCGCCACATTCACCACCGGCCCAAGTGGGCACACGTTGGTGATAGCGAGTAGAGAAATCGCTAAGCGGCGACGGGCCATAGCTTGCGATTCGGTTGGTGCGGGGATGTCGGTCTCGTATCGGGGTTCCGGCGAAGAAGAGCTTGAGACGAGACCCTGTTCTTCCTTAGGAGTGACTCGGATCGAGATGAAGTTTTCTCGGCGCTTGGAAACCCGACATACACTATCCTGTTTTCATCCACAATAGGAGAAAACATCAAAGATTAGCCTGTATGAGCAAATGGTAGCCCGCACACGTTCATATTCATAGCCGGCTATTTTATATTTTTTTTTTTTTCCACAATGCCTTCCCTAGCAACGGCGCCAGAAATGCTTGTTGACATTTCTTAGCGCAATCAAAGAAAAATGTATAAAACCCATCCCCAATAATAGCGCCCGCTAATCGCGGCCGACATCCCCAAGTAAAACCACCATGTCGGTGATCCGAACGGAACGCCAACGGATAGATCTTGCCATCTTAGATATTTCATCCATAGCGCACGGATCTATCATTGTAGCATTTCACCCGGAAGTATTCGAGTGGTATCGTTATTTATATTTTCCCAAAGGAAGGTATGTGTTTATTAGCATGGCATCTGAATAGAGGAACATGTGTTTGCTTAGACCAAATTGTTCATAACAGGTAAGTTTATAACGGTTTATGGATAGTGTGACACACACTTAAGAATCCACCAAAAAGGATAAAGAAAATAGATAAAGAATAAATGAATAACCTAATGGAGTAATTCTAATGTATCTAGTCATGGCCATACAAATGAATAGTTAGGATCATATGCAAACATGATTTAAGCATGGTTAGGTCTAGGATACCGGAGAGACCCCACCAGGAAGTCTGCTTCCCACCGAGGCATTACTGAACTCCTACATCACATACGAACGTGGGGACTTCAAGGGACGGTCAAGGCTTGTCACGACCCAGCCGCCTACCCCCTCAACCGTGGCATGCTCTCATATTCGCGGGGTGTCGTAATACAGGGCACCATGCCCGCATATCGAGCACTACTCTTGTCCCCCCAGGATCCCCACTCGTCGAATGGACGGACTAGAACAAGAGCAAACCCGAAGGAACAACGAACCGATATCCCACCTCTAATCAAGTTAGGCATATGATGATCGATGAAGAACTGATATGAACATGTCAAGATTATGATATGTAAACTATATGCTAGTTCATATACCAACACAAGAACATGAACAAGACTATACTCTAGTTCATAAGTTAGGCCAAGAACATAGATATAAGACTTGCAAATAGAAGAATGCTCCATTGAGAAGATATATTACCAAGGCACTTTCTTCTAGGAGACAAGCCCTCCTTGTAGCTCTTCTACTCCAAGTGCTAACCAAGAACTAAGAAGAAGAAGAAGAAGTAGAAGAAGAGAGAGAGGTAGAGGTGGTAGAGAGAGGAAGAATGCTGGTTTGCTGGACTCCAAGTGGTGTGTGTTGAGAGAGGAAGAGAGGGGGACTACTTATACACTTGGAGGAGGGGCCTAAGTGCTAATTTACACCAAAACCAACCTGGTACACCTTCCTAATCAAACCAAACCGACCATCCCATGGCGGTAACCCCCAGAAGGAAGGTTAATGAACCGCCTCCCCGAGGCTGGGCCGAAACCGCCTCATGGAGGGTGCGGCCGCACCAAAGTGCGCACGCACCCCGGGCTCGGCTTGGCCCGAGTCTCGGTGGGTGGGCGCCCCTCGTCTTGAAAAGTTGTGGGCCGGGCTTGGCTCGGCCCAATTTTGATTTTTTGGGTCGATTTGCTCCTGGGCTTGTGTTTTGCAAGAATGCGCTTTCCAGGATGGCGCACTTTGGCCAGTTTTCCACTTGCTTTTATTATAAATCTGCAAAATAAAATACTAGACACTACAAGTGGAATTTTATTAGTGGTAAATGTATATGAGTACAAAAGGTATAGTTTTACTCCCTATATGGTAGTAAGTTGACGGGAAAATATGTCGTTTAGTGACCGTCATCAGGGGACGTCGGGCCAAACTATGTTTCCACGACCACCTCCGCAAACGTGCGAGCCTCGCTCTAAAAGAAATAGGGACGCCGTCAGTAAACTAGGTTTCCACGACCACCTCCGCAAAACACACGAGCCTCGCTCTAAAAGAAATAGGGGACGTCGCTGTAAACTATGTTTCCACGACCACCTCATAAGCGTCGCGAGCCTCGCTCTAAAAGAAATAGGGGACGCGTTTGTAAACTAGGTTTCCACGACCACCTCCGCAAACGCCGCGAGCCTCACTCTAAAAGAAATAGGGGACGTCGCTGTAAACTAGGTTTCCACGACCACCTCCGCAAACGCGCGAGCCTCGCTCTAAAAGAAATAGGGGACAGGGGGCGTAAACTAGGTTTCCACGACCACCTCCACAAAGGCGCGAGCCTCGCCTAAAAAAAGAAATAGGGGACGCCGCTGTAAACTATGTTTCCACGACCACCTCCGCAAACGTGCAAGCCTCGCTCTAAAAGAAATAGGGACGCCGTCAGTAAACTAGGTTTCCATGACCACCTCAAACGCGTGCGAGCCTCGCTCTCTAAAAGAAATAGGGGACGTCGCTGAAAACTAAGTTTCCACGACTACCTCCATAAGCACGCGAGCCTCG
This sequence comes from Hyparrhenia diplandra, assembly GCA_015847255.1. Classification (NCBI taxonomy): domain Eukaryota; kingdom Viridiplantae; phylum Streptophyta; class Magnoliopsida; order Poales; family Poaceae; genus Hyparrhenia; species Hyparrhenia diplandra. Next base: position 36,707 of record JADLZK010001676.1, read on the forward strand.
CTCCAAAAACAAACGGGGGCATCGACGCCAAGACGGATTCAGTAAGCATAAAAACAACAAAGCAAGCGGCTCCATCCACTATGCATTTCACATAAGATCAAAAAGCGTAAACTTACACGGCTCCGCGAAAGCACAAAATATCCTCAAACCTCCGGCGCACACACCCTCCGCGATACCTAAAACTACATCATACAACACGCACTCAGACCAACACCTCCGCCACACATCCCACGAACTCCTCAACATCCACCACCTCTACCGCCGGTTCATCAACCGAGTACGAGGACCCCAACGGCGAGGGCTCCGCCAAAACCAGTGGAAGGTCACCACTCGGCACCCGATGGCGCTAAACCCTCCGCGGATCGCCCCACTCGAGGTCCGGCACCTCCGGCTTTGGAGTAACAACACGACCTCCACGGCCGATCCCAAGCCTTGCGTCCGGCGCAATGTCAGCGACCTCGTCGTCTTCAATATCGTCACTAGCCAACGCAACGCCGGGCTCCACCCCGAATAGAATCCGCTCCGCCTGGCGGTCCGACAGATCATGCGCCCGCCAGAAAGACTCCGAAGCCTGATTATCAACATCATACTTCCTGATCCTGCCCCACCAAAACCGTTCAAAGGGCAGCCCAGGAAAACGCTGCATAGCACGAGCGAGTCTCTCGAAGCGAACATGTCTGGCGATTCATCATCAACGGGATCACATTGAGCACCCTCCGCGCAGGCCCCCCAGGTACCTGCGCGGCCAGCAGAAAAAAAACACAACCAACACTACTCGTCAGCTCCCCATCAAACAATGCGTGACCGCCAGTACAAAGACATTTCGCAGAAAACGGAAGTAGCCATTAAAATGTCACGGTGCGGTGGCACCAAACTCTATATCTCATTAATATAAAGCCCGAAGGCCACAAGTTCGAGCAAATAAGTTTTTACACAAACGGCAGTCCTAAAACAACAATCTAGGTAATTTTAGACCTCCGCTGCGTTAGCATTTGCAGCGACCTCGGTGGCAGGAGGCGGCGACGCGTCGTTGCCATCGGAGGCGGCACGCGTCGGAGGATCGACGGCGATAGAGAGGCGCAGCCACGGCCTCTCAAGGCGTGGCGCGAAGGGGTCGCGAGCCGAAGGACGAGAAGGAGCCCGGGCAGACTCGGGCGGCGGCCACGGCGCGGACGTCAACACCCCCGGCGGGAGGAGAGCAGCTCCGCCCCGGGCGCGGCGGGGGCGTCGGACTTCGCCAACAAGCGGCCCCAACACCCAACCACATCCGGCGTCAGGGGCAACCTCCGAACCGATCACGAGAGCCTCCGGCATCCGGGCAAAGAAAGAGCCAAGGCAACCATCAAAACAAGTGGTCGGGCTAGAAACGGCGACAAAAAGGGCGAAGGCTACATAAAAAGCAAAAAGCACGGAAGAGACGAACTACACCGAATACCAACCTGCTTGGAGAGCTTGGCCTTTGCGAGGTCGGGCCGCTCCCCGGCCCCCTCGTACCTAAACGCTTGATGAAGGCTGGTCGCGCGCCCACATCCCGATCCTCCGCCGAGTTCCTAACTTCGTCAAGACTCGGGAAGTCTTGTGGCTGCGGACCGGGAAAGCGGCGCCCGATGCTCGCCGATCAAGATGGCGGAGGGCGCCCTCAAGCGCAAGGGCAGCGGGCTAGCCCAAGTCGAAGCACACACCACTACCCTCCGTAGCTCACCGACCTCGCGACGCATCAGAAAGCACGATGATGAGGCGGTCCGGATTCGCAAAGCTAACGGCGGCAACCCCCGACTCCGCTCAAGAACTCGTCGAGGGCCACTTTGAATGCTTGGGCCTCCTCGTACCACGACAATGACATGTCGTTGAGCTTGTGGCCGTAGCCTTGACCTCCGCCTCACGCGCCTCGCGCCTCCCGACCTCCTTCACGGCCCCGGCTCGTTCGGCTGCTTTGCGGGACCTTCGTCCCGTCCCAAGGTCCGCCACCCGCGCCTAAGGCGTTCCACCTCGTCCGCCTCCTTACGCCAGCCTCCCGCTTCGGCCCCTTTAGATCCTCCGCCGCCTTCCGCATAGGCGTCCTCATGCTCGGCGGTGTCCCAGCCCTGGATAGCCGCCCCACTGCAACACCATCAGCTGCCACCTTCACCTTGATGTCGTCATGAATCTCGTGGAGGGGATGGTGCGCCACATGCATCTCCGCCTCGGGAGGGCACGGAAAATGCGACCAATAAGCCTCCGCTCCACCTCCATGCTAGAGAAGGGGTGTCGCGGAGGTCCGCGCCGTATATCAGCTCCACGCCGACATCGATCGATGCCGATGGACTCCGCGACATAGGCAGGGTCGCGAGCCCCACTTCCCCACGGCGACACGGTCACGCCGGAGGAGCCTCCGCAGCTCATCCACGATGGTGCCCCCTCCGCCCACATGGCACCTCCGGTATGGTCGAGGTTGCCGGGTGCTTTCGGCGAAGGCCGCAGCAGCGACTCCTTGAGCCGCCGCCGCCGTCGTCGTCGTCGTCGTCGCCGTCCTCATCGAGGCCCCGCTCCAAGGCCTCTCGATCCTCCTCGTACTCCCCGTACTCGGGTCTTCCCTCAGCCTCCTCGGCGTTGCACCCCTCCTCGACCACCTCGGCTTCCTCGGTGTCTTCCGTTGCCTCCTCATCGTCATCATCATCGAGATGATGAGAAAGCCGAGGTCCACCGTCTTCGAACCTCCGCCTCCCGTCATCCCCGCCGAGGCGCACCCTCCGGCGGCGCCGGCGGCCCCCGGCCCCCTCGCTAGCCGGGGTTCGGTAAGCGCCCCGCCGCCGCTTGCCCTGGCTCCGGACACCCGCTTCGCTTCCCCACCTCCATGGCCTCCGTGTCATCTACGGTCGGCCGGTCCTCCCGTACTCCACCTCCAAGAGATCGAACACCCGATTGACTTCGGTGGCGATCGGCGAGGTTAGCACGGATCCTCCCGAATCTCAGAGGCTCCAACTTCCCCACAAGGAGATCGGCGCGGGAGCCAGCCTCCGCAATGACGAGGCGACCAAATTCCTCCTTATCCCCGTTCGCCTTCGGCCAAATCTGGCCACGCCTTCTCAACGTCGACCTTTAAACCTTTCAGCCCCATAGGAGCATACCTCCACGAGTCCTCGACCTCCGCGAGGTCTCCGGCGCCCACGGCGTGTGGACTTGGGCAGCCCGCGAACTCCTCCACCAGTCGTCAAGGCAAGCACACGTAGCGCGACATGGCGGCTTGGCGCATCCGGCTTCGCGCATGGCCGCCCCGTCTTCACGGCTTCACCTTCGCGGCGGAGGCGGACTGCGAGCACCGTAAAGCCCCCTCCGTGCCGCCCGGCTTGTAGTAGAACCAGCGCTCAGCCCAGTCCCCCGACCACTTGTTCGGCAAGCAGCAGATGGCGAGAGCCTCCACCCCTCAAGACGAGGAATGAAGGTGCACACGCCGCGTCGGGCGTGGAACACCTCCCCGTATCCATCGTCTTGATGGTCCGGGGCTGGGCGTACGGCAGCGTGGCAGCCGACAAAGCCATCCACCATTGGCTCAAGCCCCATGGAGCGCGGGCCCACGCGTAGGTGGCCAGCCCGAAAAGCACGACGTGTAAGCCGATGAAAGCGGAGGTTGAACCTCCGCGGGGACGCCCAAAGACAAACTTCGCACACAAGGAAGCGGAGCCTGCGAGAAAGAACTCCTCAAACACCACCACCTCGCTTTGGCTGCGGCCGCGGGATCCTCTCGCCCTCCGAAGGGTGAAAACACTTCTTCGAAAACCACTTGTTATCCCTCGCGAACTTCTTCAAGGATTTCTCCGTGCTCGATCGGGGAACTCGAAGCTCTCCACAACCATCTTCTTCGACATCGTCATCTTCACCCAGCGCCATCCCAGCTCCGCAAGCGGCCAAAGCGAAACACCCCTCGAAACTCACGCCAAAGAAGCCGGCCTTCGTGCAAGCAAGCGACGATCCTCAATGTGGCGATATGAGAGAGCGGGAGCGTGGAAGCCAAATGAGCGCACAAACCCTAACCCCCACCTACCGTACATATTTATAGGCCTCGGGTGGGGGAGGGGGCAGCGGCCACGGCGAGTCCGGTGACCCCCGAAAATCACGACCCGGATCCCAAAAACACGCGGAACCCTTCCATCCACTCCATCCAAAGGAAACCGACGGCATCCATACATCCCAAACAAACACAACCCCCTCCGATCCCGCCGTTCACAACCAGCCAACGTGCAAGCAGGCCGAAGCACGCCGCGTCTCACAAGAACCGTGCGCACACAAACGACCCGGCCCGCTTCGGCCCAGCAAACGCGACCGATGCAAGGGCAAGGCCCACCTCCGTGAGGCCCACGACCAGCCGGGGACGTCCGCGGCGGGGCCCACGGGGCAGCAAACCCGCCACCCCACGGGACCCTCCGAAAGATGTTTTTCCGCTCCGCCCCCTCGGAGGGAACCGGACCTTCGAGGGGCCGCTGCTGGGGAGGACGACCCTCGCCGCCCCGGCAGCCCCGCCAGCCCTCACTCACGGGGCCAAGGCGGATTTTTCCCTTAACCGGCGTTCATCAAGTCCTCGCAGTCCCATCGGCGCGAGGCCCTTCTCGGATTCGAGAGTCACCTAGCTTGACCCTCGCGATGGGACGGGGCCGGGCAGGAGCGGACGCGAAGGCAGCGAAGACCAAATGAGGGGCCCTGGGGCTGCCCCCCTCGCAGACTGGCGGAACCGGCTGGCCGGGCGTGGGGAAACCCCACGGTTCCTGCCATGAAAGGATCAATGTGCAGTTCCCGTGGTTAGCCTCAGCCTATCAGCTATTGTCCACTCGAAAGGGCCCACCGTAAGCGTGTGAACCCCTACCTACCATGTACCGACTGTAAATCAGCCCCTCCGACTCCGGAATTCCTATAAATACCCGAGTACGGGCTCTAGGAAGGGGAGAGGTAGGTATAATTTAATTGTCATTTACTCATTTTCCTCACCACGCTTGTCCGACCCCCTCGCAAGTTCTTACTCCCGCTAGGGACTCGACCGCCCTCCGAATGCCCCGACCTCCCGGCAATCCCAACAGGGTCGTCGCCGGAGGCCGCTCCACGCCCCATCCGCTTGCTCAAGTGTCTTACCCCCGTGGAAACCCTCGCCCCTCTCCCGCCTCCTCCGAAGCGAAGGCCAAGGGGGCAGGTGCGATCCCCACGTAAGCTCACCCGTAGGACCCACATGGTCCCACTCGGGGCCGAGCTAGGTGGGCAACTTCTACCGAAGTTGCCACATCATCACCTCGGCCCAAACTTCGCCCACGGCCCGGTTTGCACTCTAAACTTTCCAATTTTACATATTTTACTTTTTGTTCCAAATAAAACCGAACATTCTGACGATATGCTTATATTCCAATATAAAAGAAAAAAAGATTGATATGCATAATTCAAGTTAGACTCACATAATACTTTTTTCTCGAAATACCAATTGCTGTTTGGGAACTTAATTATAGGGACCCCATGCTACTTAAGTTGTTGCGAGAATGTGAGATAGTAGAATAATGAGAACCACGATTCTTGATATCTTATTGCTGGAGAATTTATTTCAAAAATATTAAAATTGGATACTACACTTCTCCTTTGTGGTAATTGCTATAACCCACTAGAGCCATATATGCTATGAACATTGAAAAAACCAGCCCATAAGCTGCTTGCTTTGAGTTGAGCTTTGTCAAATCTCGTGACCTGTGTTGAGAGGTTTGTCATGCTCCCAAGATCAAGATCACGTACACCCATATATATATTTTGCTCTTACACTATGAGTATGCAAAAACATGCTTTATTCCACTAAAAATTCTATCCCTACACCGGGATAGAACCAAAAAAGATTATAGGATTTATTATATGCTTCAAATTTTTATCTCTCCACATTCTAGTTTTGTTGTAATTGTAAGAGAAGGCATGGGCTAAAAAAAAAAAAAAGAGTATTGAAAAAAAAAAAAAAAGAAGAAGAAAGAGAGTATTGAAAAAATGGAATGGACAAGTGTCCGCATTTAAAACAATGGGTACCTAGATGCCCCTCTCGAAAAAAAAAAAAGAGAAGAGAAGAAAAAATATAGTCCATGACCCCTCTTGCAAGAGTGCCGATCAATTATCCATTAAAGATAGAAACAGTCTACAAGGGCATAGTAGAATTAGGATAGGCACCATATTATCCACACACATGCACATCTTGATCTAAGAGTATGACATTCCCTACATGGATCCAGCTTTGACCCAAAGCAATACATGCAAGGTAAGTGTGCTACATCCTTGACATACCTAAAACTCCGGATAAGCCTTATTAGAGGTAGGATGTTTTCAAAGGCATTCATCACACCCGCCTTGGTGAGGAACCAAAAATACCACATATATAGAGTAATTCGAGAGTACCACAATCAAGGAGAAGGTAAGCTATGTTTTCTTTCAAAAATTATTACAAAACCTCCAGTTGATTCGATTGAAGGAAGGAAGGTAATCTATTTCATGTCGTTCCATTCTTCAACCGCTCAAAGTTCTTGGTAGACACTTTGAATCCTGCGGTATAGGTGTAACCATGGAATTGTTTTTATGATTGATGTCTTGACTTACAATTATGTTATATCCATCCTTTTCTCGAGACAAGTAAAAGCCTAAGTGTGGGGGAGCTTGTTGACACTTCTTATGGTAAATATTTATTAGTCAACTAAACATGAAATAAAGGTATAAAATGAATAATAATATAGAACTAGGGCGTTACTAACAATTTCCACAAGTTTTGGTGATTTATATATTTTTATGGATTAAATAGATAAAAGCCCGAGTTTGCAACCCATACGAGTGTAAAGTGCTTAGTTTACTCCCTTTTTGGTAGTAAGTTGGCCGGTATAAATATGTCGATTTCGTGACCGTCAACAAACTCTCCCAAGCTTACCCTTTGCTCATCCCGAGCAAAAGCTAAGAACTTTGGTTGTTGATCGGGAGTTGCTTCTATGCCGATTACATTTCACAAGTGCCATGCTTATAACAAAAGTTTTCTTCTAAAGTTTGAATAAAATGGCATTTTTATCCACCCGTTATTACCTTTGATCTTTGTGGGGCTTTTTAGTCTGTCTCAAGTCTTGGGTGGTTGCAAAAGTAGAACATATTCATAGACATGCTTATCTTTCATTCTTTTGAACAACTATTCATCCAGAGGTTTTTGAAAGTTTTGTAAATAAAGTAGTTCCTCAAATAATCACTTTCGATCGCTCGATGTGTATATTTGTTCCTCACCAAAGGCTTGATTTGCCTTTCTTTTTCCTACCTTCTAAATAAGGCCTTTGTGGAGTTTTAGGTAGGTGAAAGAAGGCATACTTGTATCATGTCATGTTGCTTAGTCAAAGACCGAACCACATGGAGAGACTATGTCACACGCTGAATAGTTTACACTAAATAAAAATAATGATTTTATTGTTTTTCTAAAATTTCCAAGACTTAATTAGACTTTTTGAAATTTCAACAATGCAAATTGTGAATTTTAAATAAGTTTTTATAATTTAATTTGAGATGTTTTGTTGCATTCATGCTGAAAGCATTAATTTATTGTATGAAAAATGATTTATGAAATTCGTGGTTAAGCTTAGGAAAGGTTTTCTTCTATTTCCAAAATAAAATATCATTTTTGTTTGAAAGTAAAAGGTATAGTTTTTAATCTCATTCAAATCCTTTAATCTTGTTGTCAGCTATTCTTTATATCTCAAGTCAAATATCTTCTAAATGCTTATTCATCTCAACACGTCATCATTACTTTGGACGTTTCACCTTGCCATTAATAAATCCAACATACTCCCTTTCTTCCGTTTCTTCTGGCTAGCACATTTTCATTTTTGCACGTGATATCTCCAAAACTTGCAAAAAGCTAGCACCGACTTCAAGCTGAAGAACAAAACTGATTGTTCATTTTCTCCTTTTTATTCAATGCCGTCATCAGTAACTCTCACCCCTTTACTTCTTCAGTTGTCATTAATCTGAAACGCCACTAGCTCCTAATGCACCGCCTCAAGGACCTCTCGGTTGCTCAACTACACCTATATAAATGTTGCTCGTGTGTCCTTCATCTCCCTTGTTGCAGTTGATAGCCCTTCCACCCAGCTTGTATTCGTTCCCAAGTCCACTGTCATTCTCCTTCGCCGACTCGCTGTTGACGCATCGACCTTGGCTGTCATCGATCCTCTCGGTTCAGCTACCTCCATCCTTGTTTCTACTCTATTGAACTAGCAATGAATTCGCACTCACACCATAATCATCTTTGACAGCAATCCATGGTTGTTCGAGCAGTACCCGTGCTTGCCGAAGCAACTCGCTGCCGCAGCCGTCCGCTCCTCCGCAACACCCTGCCTCTCTGCGCCGTAGCCAACGTCGAGAAAGTCCTGATCGAGTTCATGGTAAGCCTCTCCATCCCCTGTGTTTTTTCTCATCGCACAAGCACAGCGCCATGACCATTGACCGGCGACCGCACGGGCCAAGCAGCCGGCCGTCCGTGCTCTACTTCTGTTGTTAGCTTTCTTGATTAGCTTGATGAGATAAACTTGACACCATCATGACATCACAATCATATTATGGCCGTTTTCCTTTAGCAAAAAGAATTCCAGAAATACAAGGCAAATACGCATGGTACATGCAGACTTATAATCTAGTCCTTGCACTTGTATCAACTTGAACCACTATTTCTTGAGTCATGCCATTCTTTCATTCCAGCCCATAAACTCTTTAAGTTTTATACCTACAGTCCCGCCCATTTTATTTTCCAGTTGTATTTAATTTTAAAATCTGAAACTTTTATTTACAATTTTGTCACTCACTTCAAAAAGCCCATAACTTTCAAACCGTAGCTCTGTTTTAGGCGGTTTTTTTTGCGCCACGCGATCGTAGAAACAAGACCTACGCGTGAGTAGCCTTTCTATAAGTCATTTATGATGCTTGGTGTACTGTTTTTAATACTTTGTATATGTTTGCTTGTATGCATGTTTGCACGCTCGAAGTTGCCGTGATGGAAGAAAGAGATGTTTACGGATCCTGAAGACCAAGAGTTTGAGTTGTTATACGTTTCTAAGCCTGAGGCAAGTGTCCTTGACCATCTTGCACCTACATTGTTTTACTTTGAGTTAGAGTAGTTAGACCATTAGTTGCATGCAGAGTCTAAATTTGAATCCCATGTTAGGGTTTACTAGACCTTGTTATATCATCCTTGAAACCCGGTTTGGATGGGTAGATGTCATGCTTAGCTTGCTGTCATGGTTGGGTTGGGATGAGTATAATTTAATATTGACTAATGATTTATGCAACATGTGGGTTGGTAATCTTGTTAGTAACATGGTGATTAGAAATCCGGCAGGATGGAAAGTATGGTTGAGGTTGGTTTTTGCCATGGAATGGCGGCAGATGTTGGTGGTTTTGGGTTTGTGCTTGTTAATCCTGCCTGGATCCATAAGGACTTAATCTTGAAGCATGTAACCGGCTTAACAGCGCAGCCTCAAGGTTTATATGGTACGACCTGGCTAATTAATTAGCTGCCCATTCCTGTGCATTGTGGATAGTTTAGTGGCGTTTACGAGGGGGCCTAAATCAGAATCCTTAGTGAATGCACGGGGGTGGGAACAACAGCTTTGTAAAGGCCTTGTAGTGTGACCCGAGCACCTTGGTAGTGTGAAGCGTGATGGGGAAAACATGACTTGTGGTGAACGTGCGCAACCTCCGCAGAGTGTAAAACCGATATATCACCGTGCTCACGGTCCACGAGCGGCCCTGGACTTCTTCTTGACTAGATGGCTCGTTACGGGGTTGGGTGGCCCGAATGGAATTCAGGTGTGGTTTGCTTGGATGGAATCCAAGTGGGTTTGGCTTTCGGATGGGATCCGAGTGTTGGTTTGGTTCTCTCGAGGAGAAGGAAGGATTTCACCTAGTAATTAGGTGCTAAGGACTTAAGGATAATAGGATGTGTCGCTTTAGGTGCTTGTGTCAAACCTTGTTAGCCTTTCCTTGTGTTAGCCCACATGTCATACTTTTCCCACACTTGCGGAGTACATTTCGATGTACTCACCCTTCTCTTTGTCCCCTTGCTACCCCACCCAGACGTTGGTGTCGACGACGTGGAGTACATTGAAGACGGTGCTTTTGACCCCGATGAAGTGTTCTAGGCTGGTGGTGCCCCCGGTCAACCTTCCCTGTGAAGATGGAGCCATGTTCGGCTGAAGATCAATAAAGTCTATGTAATTTTTTTTTAGACCCACGGGTCATTTTGTAATGATGTTATCGTTAGTAAGAACATTTGCTATGATATCAGAATGAAGTCATCATATGTATGAATAAATTGATCCCGGCATACATATGATTTGCATTCGATTTTTGTCCTTAAAATCGGGTGTGACAGACTAGTCATAGGCTTTGATTAAGATGTGCAAGTGTGTGGAATATATATTTGTGTGTATTCCAGATATCATGACTCTCTCTTTTGTGGAAAGAAATGCCTTTGAAGGAAGTATGGGCTATCTTTTTTTTTCTTCTCTTTTTTTTGGATGAGTATTGATTTCTCGTCTTTTTATTTGAATTGGACACATGTCCATTTTTTTAGCATAGCCCATACTTTTCCTTTGACACAAGAGATTTTTGGTGAGAGGTCATGATAGAAATGAATGGAGTATTTATTTGGTGGATGGAAGGGTGCATGTTGTGCGCAACTCTCAAAGTGTAAGAGTTGGCGATTTATTTCTAGGTGTATGTGAATCTTGATCATGGGCATATGAAAAGAATCTCAACATAGGTTACAACAATTTGACAAAAAGCTAACCATGAAAACAAGTAGCATATGACTAAGGTTTCATGAGTATGTGAAGATATCATGTCATATGGCTTTGGTAGGATTTTCAAATCATTGAGGAACTTTTGATTTTCATTTTGAAAATAAAACTCGGATATCATGTCATTCTTAGAACAATGTCATAGCAAAGTCTATGTCACTATATCATATCTCGCAACTACATAGATTAGAGACGACTTATGCAACCCACATGATTTAGGTTCTTGAAGGTAAGATAATATTAGCCACTAAACTCAAATCTTAGAGAAAATTCAAGTTATAAACTAGGCACGGATGAAATATAAGACAGAACTATTCATCATTTCAACAAAGGATTAACTAAACATTTTTACAACTCATATAGGAGTGGAATTTCTTTATTTTATTATTATTATTATATTTCTTTTAGCGTATCTCATCATTTTATAAGATAGTGAATATAATCAAAAAGGAATATGAGATACAGGTTACCTTTATTGGGAGTCCTCCCCAAGCTAGCTTCTGACTTACCTTTTGTGATTCAGCTAGGAATGCCGCTAGCTTGTGCACACTATGGCCTGATTCATGATTAGTGGCCTCTTTTGAGCTTGCTAGGAGACTCCCCCAAGCTTGTCTTGTGATGACATTGAAATAATAGGACAACCATACTTGGGGTTTGAAAGGTTTATTATTTATTCATTTCATCATTATTTATTATTGTTATTATTTTTTGGTTCACCAAACAAGTTTTGATCTCCATTGTCATCTCAAGGACTTACCCTCGTGAAGTTGATAAATTCTGCAAGGGGTTAGTCCATATGATCGACCAAATTCTACACTAGCAGCTTTGGTTTAATGATCAAACTCAACTCCATGTCTAATTTGATTAAGGTAGACTTTTTGATCTAAGCACCATGCTTAATTCAAAAAGCCTATGGAAGTATGATCATTTCATCTAAACTAAGCACCGTGCTTAATTTAGGTGATATACAACAACCTCCAAACCCAAACATACTAATATAGAGAAAGGAAGCATGAAAATATAACAAGATTCATCCAATGGAGGTGGAGACATTGAAAGGTGAAAAAGATGATCATATGTTTTATTTATTTATTTACTTGAGTATTTATTTTCTATTAATTATTTTTATTGTTATTATTATTTTTTGTAAGGTAACAAAAAGAGATGAGAGTGCAAGATACATGTCACCTTGTTATGGTCCTCCCGAAGCTAGCTCAAAGCCCATCGAATCGGGGTTGTACCCCCGTGCTTTCGGCTTTTCCTGCATGGTTTGGATATGGTAGATCACGAGTGGACTTACCATCCCTCGTGATTACCTCATTGCAAATCATATGTAGGAAGTAGCGGTTGACCGAGCGATTTGGTTTCTAAAATTTTATTGAAACTTTATCATTCTAGGGAGGACATATAATCTTCATCATCATTTTTTTCATTATTATTTTTATTATTATCATTCACTTAACTTTTCATACTCAAGCAAGGCTAAGATAAAGATGCAATGTAAGCCTAGCCTTGTTTTCTCTCCATCATAAAATAGTTCTATTGTTTATGACATCATTACGAGTTCATTAATCAAATTTCAACACCTTGTCAAATTTTGATTAAGGAAAGTCATTTTAACCCAAGCACCATGCTTGATTTAAAAGACCTATGGATGTACCACATGTGCCCATGTAAACGCATCAAACCCAGACCATATTTCATGAACAAAGGAAACATTAATTTTTTATGGAGACAAGTGTGAGTAAAATGAGTTGGTGAAATATTACCTTTGCATACCTAAGTGTGTATGTACGTATAATAAAAGCGTTGAAACTTCTATGGCAAATAATTTGATTGTCCAACTCAGGCAGGCCACAAGGCTTAGGTCATACACACAACTAGTGTATATGGACCTTGTGCCTTAGTGGTAGCAAAGGTGTAAAGGAGGAGGCTCCTCCTTTCCTTCTTCTTTTTAATTTATCTCATATATATATATTTTTTCTCTCCTTTCATTTTGTATGTTTTTTTTTTTTACTTTCTTTCTCTTTTTTTATAGCAATAAAAGTGACATCATTCATTTTTTTGACCTTGGTGTGTGTGGAACTCAAGATTTCTCACCTTCCTCCCCGTACTTGGATTTTTGTGTAAAAATCAAGTGTCGAGTCAAGGTCTCCTTTGAGTGTGTTCCGTCACCAAGAACATTAAGGTTTTTAGTTGATGTCGCTCCATGTTCCCAAGCATCATATGTCTCTGTGCTCTTCTTGATCTCAACCTCAAATGATTAGAGACAAGAATACCCGAAGGTGCATACTAACTTGAAAACATGTCCTTGCTTTTATTAATAAGAAAAGTTTTTTTGTAACAATATGATTTTTTTATGATAATGATAGTAAGAGATTTTTTAGATAATCCTATTATGAACAATGGCTACTACGCATGCATATTATCATGAACATGTCCTAGTAGATTCTTTTAACCAACGCCTTCCCAAGAATTGGCGTCGAAATGCTTGTTGGCAACACCATCACGTAAACGCCCGGTTGGTATTCTCCAATGTTTATAGAACAAGTCCACAAGCGCAAGGAAATACCGTTGTAGCATTTCACCCAGAAGTATTCAGGGTATCATTATTTATATTTTCCCAAAGGAAGGCATGGTATAAAAGTCTCTAATTTGGACATGGACTAGATAACATGACTGCATAATAGAACAATGTTCATAATAGGGGTAAAATAGAATAAGTAATTGGATAACTTGACACACACACTCAAGCCAATCTCAAGGATAAAGGAAAAAGAAAGAATAAAATAAATAATCTAACATGGAGCAGGCATATCCTAAATAGTTATGTTAAGATAGCAGATATACATACATGCTTTATCTTTGTTAGAGACTAAGTCAAGATAGCCAAGGACACTATTGACTTACTTCGGGCACCGGCTTATACAGTGCGCGGTACCTCCGAAAAAACTACTGACTCTACGCCATACCCGGACGTGGAGGAATGCTAAGGGACGACGGGGGCTGTCACCACCGCCGCCATCCCTCAACCATACGTGTATGCGAGGCAAACGAAGGCAGCCTCTAGCCTAGACACCACGTTCCACGCTATGACCACTACTCTAGCTGTGATCAGGGTTACCCGCATGGCGAGGCCCTCTACTAGAGCATTCGTCTCAAGGACGAACGACGAACCCGCAAACCAACATTGACCAAGACTATATCAAAATAGAACTCAACATATCTACTTAGCTCTTGGTCTATGTATAATAGATTAAGCATAATGTTCTATATGACAAGATCAAGACATGTAAACTATACGCTAGTTCATATGCTATGATCATATCACAAGGACTTAGCTCTAATTCATAAACATAACTATATTGATAAAGTAAGAACAAGAATATAGAAGAACTCTTCATATTATTCATACCAAGATTCCTTCTAGCTATCCTTGCTCTTCAACAAAGCTCCTTGCCTAGCTCCTACTACAAACTAAAAGGTAGAATGATACAAGAGAGGAAGAGAGAGGCCAAGGTGTGGTGTGCCAAAATGAGAGGGGTGAGAGCCTCTATTTATAGGATGAGGGAGAGGGCTAAATGCACTTTAGCCACCAAACCGCCTCTCTACCGGCATCCGTGCACGTTGAATCGCGGCCACCGACGCGCGCACCACCCTCCCTGGGCACTTAATGTGCCGACACGCCGGCCGGGCCGGCCGGTGGTGCTAAGCTAGCCTTCGCCAGCAGCGCCCGTGCGTGCCAAGCTCTACTGGGCCCAAGCCGGCGAGGTGGGCTGCAGCTTGGGTTGAGAAGTTGTTCCATGTCGTTTTTGGTCCAGATGCGCATCATGTTGGGCCTATTTCCATTGGGATGAAAGTTGTGCTGAAATGCGCTTTTCGAATGGCGCCTTTTGGTGTTTTTCCACTTGTTTTGTATATAATTTCCTACAATGGTATAAATCTCCAATACAAGTGGAACTAGGTCAATAGTAAATGTATAAGAGTGTAAAAGTGCTTAGTTTACTCCCTTTTTGATAGTAAGTTGACGGTATAAATACGTCATTTGTGACCATCAACACTCAGGCAAGATGAGCATCCTCTTCTTTGTAGATGTGGACGGCGAGGCCATAGCCCCGGACCTCCCCGTGACCAGGAGACCCTTACAGGCAAAGGGACGACGCCTTCTTCCTATTCACCTAACACGACATAAATGAATGGAAGGAAATGGCGATTTCGAGGCGGGGGGAGACCCGACATGACATCAATGGATGAAGGTGTCGTGGTTTGGCAAATCCCTCTGGCCTTTCAGGGACCCAAAGGTGCCGGGAGCTGGAGTTCCATTGGCCCGCCTCGATGGCGGGTGTGGTGGTTTTCGGTGACCTCGATGGCGCCGGAGTTGTAGAAGCGCGAGCTTCCACAGCCCGATCTTTAGAGTGTTGATGATTACTGCCATCCGCATCATGTTGACACACTAAGCAGCACCCCTACTTAGCACGCTAACCTGCCGGTGTTTAGAAATCTGACGAACGAGTAATCGTATGCCTAGTAAATTAAATGAGATAATGGGGTTTATCCTGATTCGGGCAGAATGTCCCTAGTTCAGCGGTGAGTGTCGAACTCACGAGTTTTTGCTTATAGTAGGGGTATACAAGCGAGAGAGAGAGGGAGCGGGCTCCCAAGTCTCTGTGAAGATGAGTTCCGCACTTAAAGCCGATGGTGGCTTTGAGCACGGGGACGAGTATGTGTGTGTGGGGTCGAGAACTTTTCCGAGTGGAATTGCCTCCAATGAGTTTTAGCCTATTGAGTGTGAACCTTGAGTCTTTGGGATTGAACCTAGAGAGTGTGGAAGTGTTGCAACTCTTCTAACCTGAATTCTATGTGAGTGTTCATGGTGAACCTTGAGGTGTGATCTATGTCAACCTATCTAGATGGATGGCCTGCCTCTCCTTTTGATAGCTCAAGGAGAGGGTAGGTGTACAAGTGGATTTCGTAGCGGTGAAGGAATGTGTGGTACAAAGGTGGAATGGCCTTCGTCATCATCTTCTTCTCCTCTGTCCTACACCAAGTCTTGTCATCATGGCCTTTGGCATGGTGGTTGTACTATGCTCCTCTAGTGTGCCGTCCCTCCAATTGGTGCGGGCTCGCTTCCCTTTACTGGGGCGGCCCGAGGGCGTGACCCGTTGTCATTGTACCCGAAGTCAAGAGTTGTGACACTAGCCCATACCGTTCCACATGGCATGGCCGGGCGTGCTACTATCTGGTCTTGTCTAGAGTTGTTGGACTTGACACCGGTCATGTCCCTTACGTCTTACCCTATATGGGAACAGATACGGAGAGAACGTAGTGTACGTTCACCTTTTCTTGCCGGGGAGGCCAAGGCACTGGTCAGCCTTCGGTGAGGCTTAGCTCGCCCGATGGTCCCTCCACGTGTCATCCTTTGGGCACACCTGGGTGTCCGAGGCCTTTGGCCCGCGTTGCTTTCGAGTAGGGCGTTCGAAACCGTCCAGGGGTCCTGAGAGGTCAACTTTATCCTTCCACGTGATTTGGCCCACATCATTGGGCCATCGACCTCCACCATGGACCCGCTTAAGGTACCCTGGTTTTCATATCCCCGACCCGTCCTTTCTTTTATAATTCCACTACAAAGTCATCATATGCTCCTAAAGAGTCCACATCTTTTATGTCACTTCCCCTTATTTCCATCGGTGATGATGTGGCTCCATCATTTGTGTCTCCACCATCCACCACTACTCTCGCACCTCCTCCGCCCATTCATGTTGCTTCTCCACCTTCCCCATCCATTATAGTCATTCCTTATCCGCCAACTCCGCCTCCTCCTCCGCCACCGCTTCCACCTCCGCCACCTCACACCTTTTCCAAACAACCTATCACACACGTTTTCAATCATCGTCCCTCCTAGCCTTCCATCTAGTTCCCCCACCTTGGTCAACCCTGATGAGCTCGATGTTGGTGCTTCTAATAATAATATTGATGAGTTACATATGGCTTTTGATGAGTTACATGTTGCTCCACGATATAATCTTTGAGGCCATAGTACTATTCATCCTAAAGAGAAGTATGGTTTTCCCCATGTGCATGTTGTTGTTGATGAGCCATCCACTTATCGAGGAAGCTTCGCATTCTAGAATGGTAGCTAGCTATGTGCGTGGAACTTGCTGCCCTTGATCATCAAGGCACTTGGGATCTTGTCCCATTTCCATCGCACACCACGGTACTGTTACATCTAAGTGGGTATTCAAAGTTAAGAAAAAGTCGATGGCTCTATAGAGAGATATAAGGCCTGCCTTGTTGCCGAGGTTTTCAGCAGATTCAAGGTCTTGATTATGATGAGACATTTGCACCTATTGCTCATATGACAATGGTTTGTACATTAATTGCGTGGTCGCGCTTCTTCTTCTTGGCCTATATCACAAATGGATGTCAAGAATGCTTTTCTTCATGGTCATTTGATCGAAGAAATTTATATGCAACCACCCCCGGTGTTGTTGCTCCTCCGGGATATGTTTGTCGTCTTCACCATGCTTTATATGGCCATAAAAAAAGGCTCCTTGTGCTTGGCATGAGCATTTTGTATCTGTGATACAAGGTTGCTAGTTTTCACCTAGTGTCATGATTTGGCTTTATTTATTCATTTATCACCATGTGGCCATACTTTGCTTCTTCTATATATAGATGATATGCTAATTACGGGTAGTGATGAGGATCACATTTCTCATGCGAAGCAATAGCTTAGTGATGAATTTCAAATGTCCGATTTGGGTCCTCTCAGTTATTTCTTAGCCATTGAGGTCAAAGCAATCTACCAAGGGATACCATCTTTATCAGTCTAAGTCCATACAAGATCATATTGCTTGTTGAGGCATCACTGATAATCGAATGGCTACAACATCTATGGATCTTCACTTGCAGCTTTGTCCTACTAATGGTACACCACTTGAGGATCCCTCTAGATATTGGCATATTGTTGGTTGTCTTGTTTATCTCACTGTTACCAGACCTAATATCGCTTTGCGGTCCATATTTTGAGTTAGTTTGTGTGTGCCCCTACTTTGATTCATTTTGGTCACTTACTTCATGTGCTACGATACATACGGGGGAAATCACCTCGTTGTTTATTCTATGCTCATGATTGTCCGCTTTAGCTTCATTCTTACTCAAACTCCACTTGGGCAAGTGACCCGACAGACCATCGTTCCATAATAGGGTACTATATTCTTCTTGGCTCTTCTATTGCCTGGAAATCCAAGAAACATGCTACTATATCTCGTTCTAGTACAGAGGCCAAACTTCAAGCACTTGCCACTATTACTATAGAAATTGTATGGCTTCAATGGTTGTTGGTTGATTTTGGGATTTCTTGTGCTACCGCCACACCTCTTCTATGTGATAACACTAGAGCCATCAGTTGCCAATGATCCCGTGAAGCATTAACTTACAAAACATATTGGTGTTGATGCCTTCTTTACTTGGTCTCATTGTCATCAGCACACCATTGATCTCCAGTATGTGCCCTCAGAGCTGCAATTGGCTGCTAAGGCACAAACTCGAAAGCAGCATTGATTGCACTTGCTCAAACTCAATGCTTCATATCCTCCGCTTCCACCTTAAGTTTGAAGGGGGTGTTAAGGCCCATCTTCTGTAGGCCCATATGGCCCATTAGGCTCTCTATATATACATAGCTATTCCTCTATTGGAATTATCTTTCGAAATCCCCAAGGTTAGTAACACATGCATGACGTTAGAACTATAGGCTACACAATTCACATAATAGACACCAAATCAAAACATTTCTTGGAGCCAAACAACCCTCACTAACGAAATGTGCTAATGGTCTAGGATCCTAGCCAAACGGCCTCATCTAATTTACCTGCACACCCAAAACCTGACTACACCCCACCACATTTATTCCCCCACTAGAACCAATCCACACCAAATGCCAAACTGAACCACCGAGGTCCTCGAACCATGGTTTCAAAACCGGTTTGAGGCTAGTAGAGCCAAAGTGCTCCGATTCTTTCTAGGGTGTGTTGATGCTGATTTTGACCAACATATTCGCAAGGGCTAGATCGTCTGAGGCCACAGATAGCTTAGATATGTAGCAAAGTTAGATCTAAATGATGAGGCTGATTAGACGCTTGTTCTTCACTTAGATACGGCAGGGGTGCTCTAGGACCAGTAATGCCATTAAGAATGTTGATAGATCTCATCGAGAGAAGTGCTAGAGGCAAGGGGGTTGAAAAGGTTGAGGTAGAAGATAAAAAGTAAAGATAGATGTGTTTTTATGATTTGATAGTTGGATCTATCAATCGGTCATGATTCTCTCATATAAATAGAGGGGGTGATCTTATCCTAATAAGAAACTTATTACACACAGCCTAGAAAAACAGATGATGATGCATATGTGCTCCACCACATCGTTAGAAATTCCTCATGATTGATTGATATCTACTTATCTATTTTTCCCCTGTAGTATCACATCTACTATTCTATTTATGTAGCCTTAGAAATATTTGTGGCCACAAGTTATTTATTACTTTAGTAGTAAGAAAAAAGTATCACACACTTAAGATTTTAAGAATCAATGATGTGAAGTTAATTATTTAGAGTTCATTTGACATGTGTTGGAGAGCTATATGGCTGACTTCACAAAGAATAAGTGTTTTGATGCTTTTTGGGAATTTCAAGTATAGCTTGAAATGAAGTAAACTCTAGGATCTCCATATGCATAGAAGATACAGGTAAAACTCTTTTTCTTTGAATCATGTTAGAATTTTTTTTGAGAATATTTATAGAAATGACATTATGTGTTCACCTATTAATTATTTAGTGTGAATCATATCATACTCTGTTGAGTTGTGCAATGTAAGTAATCTCTAATCACACTGTATGTTGTGTGGTGACTCAATTCCTACTTGGACTAGGACTCAAGAGAGGTATGCTATTTGGGCTTTTAGTTCTATTAGGACATGCATGTAGAATCCTACTAGGAGTAGGACTCCTACTTGCATGTATGGAGCTTTTTGGAGGATAAACAAGGGGGTAGAGGCCATAGGCATCAACCAAACCAACACAAGGGTCTCATCCAAGGCTTCTAAGCAGCAATTAGGAGCGCTCAAGAGGATTAGGCTAGATAGTTCTATCGCACTAGATTCTTGTATAGGGTAAGAGTCGTGGGTCTTAAAGGGTCAAGCGGGGGTTGTGAGAGAGCGACAATCACTTGTACTCTTTTTTGAGTTGTGCTAATAGAATTTGTGGTTGGCTTCGCCAAAATCCTATTATCTTATCGTGATTGTTTATATGTCATCATTTAGGGTTTTCTATGCGATTTGACTAGATCGTCCTTAATACGGTGCAAGCTTGTGTCATACTCCCAATATCCTTTGAAAGATCCGAGGGCTATTTGCGCATAACTAAAGCTAGGGGTATCATATACTAACAAGTGGTATTAGAGCTAAGGTCAAATTGATTTGTTTTTTTGAGAAGGTTGGCAGGGCTAGGAAGCACAAAATTAAGATGATGCCAGGATATGAAATCAATTAGTGAAATTTGATGGCAAAGAAAATTCTAACATGTGCCAATGCATAGTACAATATGTGCTTGTGGAACAAGGATTGATTGATGCTCTTGAGGGCACCAAACTAGAAAAGATAACCGATGAAGAATGGAAGGTGGTGGAGTGGAAGGCTGCCAAGTACAATTCGACTATGTCCCTTCGATGAGTTAAAGTACACGATGATTAAGGAGAATTCACCGACGAAACTATGGAAGAGCATAGAAGAGTTGTATATGGCAAAGTTGCTAACAAATTGGTGGGTACTAAAGTGACAACTATTCGGGTTACGCATAAAGGAAGCTACACGATTCGTCGACCATCTAAATGTCTTCAACAAGCTTGTCACATAGCTAATCGGTGGTGGATGAAAACGAGGAGAATGATAAGGTCGCCATATTGGATTCATCCTTACCGTCATCGTGGGGGCAGTTTCCATCGATGAATATTCTCATTAGGAAAACCACTCTCAACTTCATTGAGACAGTTGCATACTTGTTAGATGTAGAGTCCTTGAAGAAGCTACAGGAATCTTCATTCTCAGGTGATTAAGCTTTGACTATTTCAAATGGAGCAGGAAAAGTAAAGAATCACGGGAAGAACAAAGGCAAGAGAATGGGATAACACACATGCTATCTATGTGCAGGGGTGGATCCATGCCCCGGGCTAGGGGGGCTGTAGCCCGGGGCGCAGCCCAAAATTTCTACATGCAAATCTTTCCTAGCCATGGAAATTCTTTAATTTTTAGCCTAAAATAGCATGTCCTTAACTAATTAGCCCCCCTGAGAGTGTGTTTCTAGATACGCCCCTGTCTATGTGACAAGGATGGTCACATGATAAAGGGACTGTCTAAGTATGTAGACTATGAGAGGAGCATGCTCAGTGGCAAGTGAGGATGAAAATAATATACTTATCGTCAGTCAACCAAATACTATTCATGATTGGATATTAGATTTAGGGAGTTGCTTCCATATATGTTTGGTGAGGGAGATGTCTGACGAAGGATCTCTACACCTAACAAATGGAACTGTTCACTTAGCGTATTGCAAGGAGTATGTAGTCACTGAGGCATGGGAACTATTACATTGGAGATGCATAATGGAACACATTGCACACTGACAGGAGTTTGACATATCTCGGGCTTGATGAAGAATCTAATATCTGTGAGGTTACTATAACTCCAAGGTTGTAGTTTATCACTTCAAGGTGGAGTCATGCGAGTTATGAAAAGTATCTAGATTAATGGAGGATATCAAGTGATTGGAAATCTTAAGTGTGGTGCAACTATGGTGAGATTTGGTAAAAATCCTGATCAGGAGAAGTTGGAAATCTTAGTTTCCGGTGTTTGCATGTTCACGTCCGGTATTTTAGATTCGGGAACTCGCTTCTTCTCAATAGAAGTTGGGTATCTCATTTTCCATCCTTCGGTTCGAGTAGTGGTTTTTGCTTGTTTGTGCTGTCCCGCTGTGTTCCTAGGGAACATCCACCCACTAGTTGGGTCGTGGACATCACGGTGCTCGGTTTGCACATTTGGTGGTAAAATTGGGACAGTGGCCAAATATTTCAAAAGAAATTTGAGGATCACATTCAACCCCCTCTAGTCGCCGTTTTCGGTCCTTCAGTAACTCAGCTGCCCCCTAGTGACGCGATGACCGTGGTGGCGACCTCAGAACAAGGTAGCTCTGGGAAGCCACGTTGTTTTAGATTCTTCGTGCGACAATCGAACGTGTAAGTGTGGCTTCCATAGTCCATGTCGAGTACGGCTAATGGCATGTATTTGATGAACAGTTGTCATTGCGCAGCAAGGCATCGACCGAAGAGTTATGCCTGGTCAGTGCTAAAGAAGTGCGACATGAGGCCGAGACGCCCGCCGTGAATGTTGACTCCAGGGGCGTCGGTAGGGTCCAGTTGGAGGAGGCACCACAGACTTTGGAAGCCTCGGTCGGCCACGGAACTGAAGGCGCCCAGCCCTCAGGGCCAATGGAAGAAGGCCAAGTGCCCAAGCCGATCGCTAGGCCAGAGC
This sequence comes from Hyparrhenia diplandra, assembly GCA_015847255.1. Classification (NCBI taxonomy): domain Eukaryota; kingdom Viridiplantae; phylum Streptophyta; class Magnoliopsida; order Poales; family Poaceae; genus Hyparrhenia; species Hyparrhenia diplandra. The sequence goes on from JADLZK010001676.1 coordinate 59,091, forward strand.
GGGTGGTGAGCCCCAGAGGACATCCGTCTGAGGGGGTCTTGGTGCTCTGATCCAACCGCCGAGCGACAAGGGGTAAGAGCCCTTAGGCCTTGTTCGTTTTGGTCGGATTGAATTCCGGTCCGGATTACTTCGGACCGGTTTGAGTGAATCCATCTGTGTCACTCAATCCGGTTGATCCGGTTGGTTCCGTTTCGGGCCTCAAGAGGTGTGGAACAAATCCGGGTGTGTTTGGTATACAAAATGGGAGGACTCAAAACTAGGCTAGATCAATCTGTCCGGAACTATTCCTTAGCCGAACGCATTTTTTAGCATGAACCGGATTCGAAACTAGGCCAAATCAATCCGCCCAAAACGAACAAGGCCTTAGGGATTATCCCTGAGAAAGTCGAAGAAGTTGTATGTGAACCACCCTGCTCCTGGGACACCCTCCCTCGTCCTGTGTGTACTTTTGTACACCGAGGGGATGTTCTGGAGGTCGTGGAGGAGGAGGAAGCCAGCAAGCAGGTGAAGAAGCTCCGGGTCATCCTTTCGGGGGTATCAGGCCAGACAGAAGTAAGTACCGCTTCCATTGTCGCTTATTGTCATAAAGTGCAGTCCTTAATTGTCGGTGCTATAGGATCTGCTGAAGACGTCCGAGCACCACGCTTGCCTTTTTGGAGCGGGCTGCCCCAGCCCTGGAGGAAAACAAGAGGCTTTGTGAGTCGGTGCAATCACTCGAGGTGAGTCTGGCCAGAGCCCATAGTGACATGGAGAGACTACAGTTGCGCATGTCGCAGCTGGAGTCCGAGAACCTAAGGCTGACCGACCAGCTGAGCACAGTCGAGGCCCCACCTTACGACTGTCGAGGGCCGCCTTATTACTGTTGCCAACCAGAAGAAAGGTAAGACCTTAGGCCTTACGCTGAAATGTCTATTATTATGTCTTGCTTTGCCCCTACACCATTGATTAGAGAAATTCCCATTGATGCAGAGAAGGAGATAGAGCTTGGCCTGACGCTTGAGGCGATGGAGAAGCTTTAGGCGGCAGAGAAAAAGATCACTGATAAGCTTGCATGTACTTTTCTCTGACAATAGTTGTCTTCCGTGGTGATGAGCATGTTTAACACGCTGCTTTGGTGTTTGCAGTGGTCCGAAGCAACTCCCAGGCACAGTTCCTCGACCTCGAACTATGGCTGAAGGCCAAGCAAGAGAAGCTTGATGACATGGTCGACTGGAATAAAGCCGGTGCTGGACTGCATCGACCCCGAGCCCATGGAGCCTCTGGTCCATTCCTTTGGTGACAGGCCTCCTAGGCCCAACATGATCGTGGAGAAGTGCAGGGTGTCCTAGACGTGCTTCAAGGAGTATACCCGCAGCGCCGCCTGTTCTGCTGCAGGGCACGCAATGGCGATGATCCGATGGCTTTACCCTTCGGTAAAGCTGGAGGTGATCGATGGAGGCTTCGCCCAGGGATGACCGTAGCGCAGGCCGATGCTCTTGAAGATGAGGTGATGGAGTCAGCGATGAAGCTGACCGAAGACCTGGACCTATTTGGCAATAAGGGAATCACAGCAGAGTAGATTAGGGTAACTTATCAATAACTCCCTTGCCACGCCGATCAGATGTAGATAAACATATGTTTTTATGTGTCCATATTTAAAATATGAACAGAGCCTCGCCAGTTGGTTCTTTGTCATGCTACCAGCTCCGGCTATCCCATACCCCATGGCGCAGAGCGCTAATCTCTCATACACGCTTAAGAGTGCAGGCATCACCAAGGAACCTTTGCCGACTGCCCATGACGCAGAACACTACTGCCCATACACGTTTAGGTCCTAGATCAGAAACAGGGCCGCTTCTGGACAACCTGAATGAGACCGCGGCTGGTCGGAGGAGTCCCCAGGTTAACTGGTGACCCGACCACACAGGGAGTCCCAGCTCAGCTGATGACTGGTATTGAAGGTAACAAATTAAATTTGCTATTGCCAAATTGAATTCAGGCATACCCAATTAAATTAGATAAGGCCAACTAAATTAGCTATTTTGTGAATTAAATCACACTTCCCCAATTCAATTGGAGGTAACAAATTAAATTTGCTATTGCCAAATTGAATTCAGGCATACCTAATTAAATTGGATAAGACGAATTAAATTAGCCATTTTGTGAGTTAAATCACACTTCCCCAATTCAATTGGAGGTAACAAATTAAATTTGCTATTGTCGAATTGAATCCGAACACCGAGGAGTCCCCAGCATAACTAGCAAGCCCCTAGCATAGTTGACGATGAAGCCCAAGCGACGAGCAGTTTGACCAACCGGTCAGCGACGAAGCGAGCACAGAGCGGAGTCGGATTAGGATAGATTTATCATAGGATCCTATAGCTTGCCGAGCAGTTTTTTTTGTGACTTAGCTTGCCGAGCAGTTGTATATTGTACATAAACATTATGCTTGTTTTTTTGTATGAAGTTTTCGTATTTAAAATATGAATAGTTCACTATCAGTTGGTCCTTTATCATGTCACCAGCCCCTGCTATCCCATACCCAATGCCGTAGAGCGCTAATCTCTTGTGCACGCTTAAGAATATAGGCATCACCAAGGAGCCACTGCCGACTGCCCGTGACGCAGAGCGCTACTGCCCATACACGTTTACGTGCAAAATTTGGAATAGGGCCGCTTCTGGATAACGCAAATGAGGACGTGGCTGCTCGGCAAGTCCATGGTGAGTATATAAGACATCTTAAAGATGTTAAACATGAAGAAAAAACAAATGGAGAGGTATCAGAGAGAAACTTTATTAAATGACTTTAATCGAGAATGTCTCAAGGGTAGAAACGCCAAAGTAGCTCGATATGCCATGAGTTGGGGATGTCCACTCCTTCTTCATCACAGAGCCTATACACTGCCGGTCGGGTCACCGCCTTAACAACGTAAGGGCCCTCCCAGGGGATGAAAGCTTGTGCATCACGGTTGTCTTCTGCTTTTGCAAAGAACGAGGTCCCCCATGATGAACGGCCGCTCATCAATGTTGCGATCGTAGTATCTCCTCAGGCCATCTAAGTACTTAGCGTTTGAACACATGCACTTAGGCGCTCTTCCTCTAGGCGATCAACATCATCGAACCTGTCCTGCTCGGCCTTGCCTTCGTCAAAATTCTCCACCTAGGGAGCTCGGTAGGCAATGTCTGCTGGCAATACCGCCTCCGAACCATACACCATAAAGTACAGTGAAACGCCAGTATTGCGACTGGGCTGGCTCCTTAGTCCCCAGACCATGGCTGGCAGTTCCCTGAGCCATTTGCCTGGATGCTTTTCTTTTTTTCGAAGAGTCTCTTCTTAAGGGTGTCCAGTATCATGCTGTTCGCTCGCTCGACCTGGCCATTTGCTCGGGGGGTGCACGACCGAGACATACTTGACAGAGATGCACCAGTCTTCACAAAAATCCCAGAAATCGCTGCCAGTAAACTTAGTGCCTAGGTCGGTAATTATGCTATTAGGCAGCCCAAACATATGGGTTATATCTTCAATGAACTCTGCTGCTTTCTTCAGTGTAGCTTTAACGAGAGGCTTGTATTCAATCCACTTAGAAAACTTATCGATGGAAATGTAAACCACTTTAAATCCGCCTGGGGTAGTTTTGAATGGCCCTATCATGTCCAGTCCCCAGCATGCGAAAGGCCAAGAGGCTAGGATCATCTGAAGGACCAGAGCTAGAATATGGATCTACTTAGCAAAGAATTGACAGCCCTCGCACCATCGAACAAGCGCTTCTGCATCAGCAACGGCTGTGGGCTAGTAGAAACCTGCTCAGAAAGCTTTGCTGACCAGATTCCTCGAGGCTGCATGGTTACCGCAAGACCCGGCATGAATTTCATGGAGTATATCCACTCTGTCTTCCTGAGGGACGCACTTCTGAAGCAGCTCCCCCGTCGCATTCTTTTGCATCAAATTTCATCAACTAGGACATAGTGCTTATTGTGACAAATAATTATCTCCATCTCAGTCTTGTCGGTCAGCACTTCTGCAGTAGTCAGGTACTTGATGAATGGCTCTCTCCAATCACCGCTGGGCCTGGGGATCGTCAGGACTAGCTGCTCGGCTGAAGGAGTTTCCTCGTGCTCTCCGCCCTGCTTGATGGATGGCATAGTGAGGTCCTAGTCAAATACTCTGGCTAGAACTTGTGCCCTTGTCGAACCCTAGTTTAGACAAACTATCGGTTGCCACGTTCTCATCATGGATGACATGAAGGAATTCGATGCCGTAGAATTTGCCTTCAAGCTTCCTGATTTCAGCACAATAAGCGTCCATCTTCTCGCTGGTGCAGGACCAGTCCTTGTTGACCTAGTTGATAACCAGCGCAGAGTCATTGTACACCATTAGGCATTTAACGACGAGGGAGACGGCTATGCAAAGACTGTGGAGTGCTGCCTCGTACTCGGCAACATTATTAGAGGCAGGAAAATGGATCCGGAGGACACATCGAGTTCGTCCCTAGATGGAGAGATGAGTAGCACACCTGCCCTAGCGCCGTCGAGGTTAAGGGCACCATCAGAAAACATGATCCAGTGCTCGGGATGATTGGTCAAGATTGGTGCTTGCATCTCGGCACGTCCACTCGGTGATGAAGTCAGCGGCGCCTGCAACTTTATTGTTTGTTGGCTCCTAAAATCAATGGAGTATGTACTGAGCTCTACCGCCCATTTGATGATGTAGCCATTGGCCTCCTTATTGCAAAAGAATGTCACCGAGTGGATACTCGGTGACCACAGCCATGTCATATGTCTCGAAGTAGTGGTGGAGCTTCTAGGACGTAATTAGGATGGTGCGAGAAGAGCTTACGGACTGTGGATACTGAGTCTTAGACTCATTTAGAACTTTGTCGATGAAGTATACTGGACATTGAACTTTATATGCATGTCCGGCATCTTCTTACTTTCGGCGATGATGGTCGTGCTGACAACATGAGTGGTTTCCACAATATAGATTAGTAAGGCTTCATCGGGCCGTGGCGCTGTCATGATCGCTGGCGGTGTTGTCAAGAAAAGCTTGAGCTCGGTGAAAGCCTTGTCGACCCTCAGATGTCTAGGTGAAACCCTCTTTTTCTTTAAGCAGCTTGAAGAAAGGGAGACCTTTTTGCTTAGTCTTGATATGAAACGGCTTAAAGCCGCCAACCATCCTATTAATTTCTGGACGTCCTTGACATAGGTCAGCTTTATCATGTTGATGACTGCCGATATCTTCTCGGGGGTTTGCTTCGATGCCGCTAAGAATCGACGATGTACCCTATTGGTGGTCGATAATGACAATATTATACCACCAACAAAGGTCCATAAATGGAGAAAACTATGACATCTTATGTGCATATACCTTTACTACTAACATATTTCCACATGTATTGGAGAATTAATGTTTTTCTGGGGCATACATGCAAAAGAGTGGAAATATGGTGAAAATACGTTTTCTCACAAGGCATATTCAAGAGAAATAATCAAGAGGCCCAATCAACCATGTGAGCCAAAGCAAGCCACGACACGGGGAGGGATCAAGGACCATCAAGAAGCACCCTGCAGAGGGAAGGCCGGATGGGCCCGTGGTGGGCTGGCCGGCCCAGGGGGGCGGCCGCCCCTACCACCGCCTCTCGCACCACCCTTTCGCGAGTTGGTTCCTAGTGCCTTGGACATGACGCTCACATTGGTTACTGCCTTAGATTCGTTATGAACCGACCTATCCTTAGTATAAAACAACGGGTAGAGGGCCTGCCAAATAGAATTCATTCACGTCTTAGGAGAGCTACTCAAAACTCCATTTGTGTCATTTAGTTTTCTAGTTAGATCGGAGCTAGGCAAAGCTTCATTGGAGGACTTGTACTTGAAGTCCTTTGGTATGAATAATATTATTAGTTCTTCAATTATCTTGTTCTCATTATCTTATTGTTATATTTATATGAATTAGAGCATAGTCATTATGTTATTCATTTAGCATATCATTATGTAAAATGCTTAGCATATAGACTTTATGCTTAATTATCATAATGCTGATATGATTAGAATTAGATGTAAGTTTAGATGGTTGTTTGTTGCTCTCATTAGAGGGGTCTACATTCTAGCTCGTTGATCCACAGGGTCATAGTCACGGGGATGTAGATTGTTTCTTTATATGTAAGCACGGTGCTTGGGTATAAAGGGATCGACAGATGCATTTCCTAGTCCACGGTAGAGCGGTAGGCAGCAGGTGGTGACAGCCCTGAAATAACCTAACTCCCCACGTTAGGCTAGGATGTAGGAGTCTAAATTGCCTTCGAGGCTGCTGGCAGACCAGTACTCGTCGTGTCTTCCCCTAATCATCTAATACTTATGTTTATGCCTAACCATATTAGCATAGAACTTAGCTAATTCATATGCATGACTATATTTGAATGCCATGCTCCGTGTAGATTTTATTTTCCTTTTATTTGTTTATTTGTTTACTTCTTTCTTTATCCCCTGAGTATGCTCATACTGTCAAAGATGTACGCTCGACAGTCCACCGAGGAGCTACCCATGATGGTAGATTGATCGGTGAGGTGCACGAGACCGAGATCTAGATGGTGACAGAGACTCGAGGGTTAGACGGGTTCGGCCACCGAGATGGCGTAAAACCTACGTCCCCGTGAGTCCGCTACTACGTATTAGCTATCGTATACAATGAGGTGAAAAATGAGAGATGTCCCTACCCGCCTTTATATAGAGGGGGTAGGGTTACAGATAGAATCTACGAGGTATAGAAGGATACGACATTACATATTTTCTAGGATTGGAGTCTATCCTAGCAGATCGCCGTCTTCAGGATATCCTCTGGATGTCATGCGGCATGCGGCGTCTGCTGCCTTGAACCGCACTCCACCTTGTCATGGGCCGAGCCGCCCTCGAGGGTTGTAGCCCAAGTAGTAGTGTTGTGGGTTCCCGGGGAGTTCCCCACAGCTAGTCCCCCGAAGCTCCTTGTAGCCGCTGTGCAAGGCGCGCGCCAAGATCAGCGCATGAGGAACCAGAGGTCGGTGAAGCACGTACAAAGATCAGTGAAGTCGCCCTCAGGTCCTCGAGCCCTTTGGAGAGGTCATCGAGTGGCAAGGCCTGCCGCCCGAGCTCCATAAGAGATCGGTGGGCAGCTGGTCGAAGCTGTGTAACGCCATGGCCGAGCCAATGATGTCAGTAGAGCCCGCGCATGGCATGCCAAAAGGGTGTAAGCTGCTCTTGTATAAAAAATTTGAAGTTCTTCAATCTTTCCCCCAAGTGTGCCCATGTCGACGCAAAAGAAGAATTTGCGGACGTGCAACCTAGAGGGCCTTGGTGCAGAGGTCGTACTGTAGAAATCAGCACGCTCACCGGTAGGTGAAGTGTGCCGCTTAGTCCCCGAGCCTGGTAGTAGGTGACGACGTCACATGGTGCCAGGGTCTAAGTCTTCTTGTAGTCGTGGTGAGGTCGGGCGAGCTGCAGTAAAACAGTCCCGGTGCGATGGGGGACGGGCACACACCTTTGCTAGGGTGAAGTGTGCCCACTTAGTCCCCAAGCCTGGCAGTAGGTGATGAAGTCATGTGGTGCCAAGGTCAAAACATGAGTGGAAAAATACTACCGAAGATACTTGACGAAGTCACCGAGCGTTAAGATTGCGCGAGGTAGTCTGCAGCCCCTCGGCTATCCAGTCCCCGAGCGTAGAGCGGGGGTAGCGCTGTAATTTACTGTGCTTGTGATTTAGTCAATGCGCGCCTGGCGCAATCAGCGGCGTGGACGGGTGTTTAGACCTGTTCGTGTCGGTGGGCCATAGCAGGCGAGATGGGCCACGGCCCACTTGATGGAGCAGGGGGTTCGAAGTGGAGCAGCGCAGTTCCTGAAAAGGCGACGTGGTACAAAGCAAGCGGTCGCAGTGGTTTTGCTCTACAGTGCATCCACCTCTTCCTCTTCCGCCATTCCTCCAGATCTGTAGCGAGAAAATCCTCCGAAACCTCTCAAACCCTAGATCGGGGAACCCTCGATTGGAGCAATGGGGCCGAAGTCTTCCGCCGAAGTCGAGGGTGCTCAGGCGGCAGCGCAGCGTCAGTTGGATGCGTACCGGAAGTAGTTGTTAACACTGAATTTTGGTAAATCTAAAAGGATGACAAGTGGGCCAATATAAGATGCTAATAAAGGGGATTCGGCAAAGGATGAGTATACGCAACATTCGGCAACTGTTTGTGCGGTCGGCTATCTGTGGCGAGTCGGCAAGCATTCGGCAAAGCTGACGTCATCCTGAACGGAAGAAAAGAGCATTCGGTAAAGCTGACGTCATCGGTCTAGGAAGAGCGTTCGGTAAGATCATTCGGTAAGTCAGCTGATCGGCAAAACCCTAAAGGAAGCAGAACCAGCTGAAGTATATGGCGTATGTGCAAGGAGAAAATAGGAGGAGTTACGACAAGCCTTCAGTTTGAAGATATATTATTCTATTAATTGGCCACATATATATATGGATATATGCTGTTGCTATACATCCATACGGAAGGGCAAATCGGTTAAGGAGGATTGTTCAAGTATATTCGGGAAAGGCATCGGCATGCAGGAGCTATCTCGTGAAGCAAAGGGGATCAAAGATGAATATTTTACTATTGTTTGGCCGGGCTACGTACGTAGGGAGATAAATCAGCTATTTCTGGAAGGAAACGTGAAGCTTCATGATTCAAGATGGAGTCCATGCTGACGGTTCGGCCAAGGCAAGAAAAAGAGAGACATGCATGCACACGATTTGCATGTTCGGGTAATATGTGATCAGAAGCGTTTTTGCGGATTAGAAGCTTCATCGGCAAGGAGGGAAAGGGAGTTATTTTACTTGACGATAAACCCGACATCAAGGACAAAAATATTATGTGCATGCATACACGTGGCTAGTTGGTTTCACGTCCGTGTACGGCAAGATGACTTTGAACCGGAGGTGCGTCGGCCAGAAGGCTTCAGCGGCAGGAATTCTATAGAAAGGAAAGATAGAATCCATGTATCTTAGTTTAGATATTTCTTTAAGGTCAAGTTTTGTACGCAAAGACCGTATACCCTTTACCTATATAAGAAGGGGGTGCGGCAATTGTAAATCTGTTCATAATCAATACAACTAAAAACCGGCTCCAGCGCCACCCTTGAATCAAGTCGTGTCGTCGGGTTCTACGAGAAGAGCTATTCGATCCGTTGACCTCCGTGCGTTCCGGCAACCTTGCTATCATGTCTAGTATCATGCGGTGGATTTAGATTATGATGCAAGTAGTCTCATTTTACTTTTGCTTAGTATCATGCGGTGGATTTAAGCTTCATAGCGGGAAGTCTTTGCTTATGTCTTGTATCGTGCGGCAGATTAAGGCGGAGTAAAGATAGTTATCGGCTCTGTTAGATTTGGCATGATCTGATAGATTCATTAAGTTATCATGTGTTGCAATGTTCTTATATTTATATTTATTATGATTGCAATCACTCTTTTTGCCCAATTTAGATTGATAGGGCTCGGCTTCCATATTTTATAGATCCGTTCGTTCTTCGATGCTTTTTTATGTTCATCTTGCCATGAAGGATAGATCTATTGCACTTATAAGATCTAGTCGACACGACAAGGCAACATAAGAACATCAAAGGAGGAACATATCACGTGTTTATTATAGCTGAGCTTAGATCAATCTAAGTTGTTACATGTTGCGGGTTCATGCACGTTAGATGTATAGCTGGCCCTAGACGAGGGCGGGTACCGTGCGGTAGATGCAAGGTCTTTATAGGTTTTGTTTACGTCTCACTTGCTTGTTCCTTCTTCATGGACCCGATTCGTAAGCTTGCGGGCATACGGTTATGCTCACGCAGTGGCAGTATCTATCTATCTGTTTTCAAGTGCATGCATGCTTTTAGCTCTTTACAATTAGATGGTAATCATGCGGTGGATTAATCTAATTGTAAAGGTGGTTTAGATCTATAACAAGTTGTATCATGCGGTAGATTAGCTTGTTAAGCTTTAAGCTGGACGGGTTAGAAAGCTAGGCGTCGGCGAGACTAGTCGGTATAACCTATGTGTTGCTTTGCCTGGATAGATCTATATTTATGAGTTACCTTAATTCTATCATGTTTACAGTGGTATTGATCTATGCTATGAGCTTTAGGTTATACATAATCTTTATGATCACTTTCACTTGTTCAAACATGTCTATTTATGTTCATTCGGCAAGCGTGGTTTTACATGCTTTTTCAATGTTAGCGAATGCATCATTAAA
>JADLZK010001677.1:0-32574 GCA_015847255.1 Hyparrhenia diplandra
TTTAGCATTGTTATTTTGAAACAAGGAATGCATGCTTCACATTGTTTACCATTGCTACAAGATCAACCACACGCACCTCTTCGATGCCGACGGGTGAGGGAGCAGGAGGGAGGGAGGGAGACGAGAGACTCTCGCCGGCCGGAGCACGAAAAATGACACACTCAACAAGCTGTAGCACGCCCACAACACCGCCGGGCTATTTAAAGAATCAAACTTTGTACCGCCCAACGGATAGCCATCATGTTTTTTTTTTTTTACCACAATCAGAAGTTGTCACGTTCACTTAGCGTGTTCAAAGTGGGCCTGTGCCGCATGCATGCCGCCGCTTGGAGAACCGCTGTTGCATTAGCATTCACCGCCGGTTAGAAACCGACAGTTGTCTCGTGAATCGATGAGAAAAGCCTGCGGGCACGGTACCGCAGCTGGTCGACGGGTTAAATCAATGTCGGTTAAAAACACCGGCGGGTGTAGTTTCACACCGGCGGTGATGTGTAGATCACCGCCGGTGCAGATCTTTCGCCGCTGGTATTCGACATCCTTTGCCGGTGAAAACTTAGACCCCGTAGTGATTAAAAATTCAACGGCCGCACAGTTCTCAACTCGACCGGCTGACCATCGCACCAATGCCGGGCGACTGCCGCCACGCCCTCCGCATAACGGCAAATCGATTCAACCACGCCATCTCGCCTATTTAAACGGCAAGGGGATGGGGTGTTTTGCACCCGTTTCTCCTCTCTGTTGTTGCATTCTTGGTTCGTCCAAATGGTTCCTAACCCTCTCCTCAAAATACAGAGGGCTTAGTTTTGAATTTTTAGTGTAATGGGTTTTGAATCTAGGAAATCTTTTTTTCTCCTTATTTTCCCTTGTTCTTAGGCCCCGATCTTCTTTTTGCTAGCGGTTTTTCCGAGTTTCACATACATATGGCCTTTCTTTGAGAGAAAGCCCTCCACATACGATATATATGCCTAGGCTAAGAAAATGGTTTACGTAAAAGGTGCTAGAAGAGTCTTATCGATGAAGGAGAGACACCGGGCTTGCAGCTTCGTGTGGGTGCCATGATTTAAGATCGAACTCCGGACTCATATTAAGAGTCCGAGTCCTTGTGCTTTGGGGTGCTAGTGTTCAGCCAATATCCCTGCACATGGGCATATAGTATCTCGAATCATATGGTGCATCCATGGAAAAACAATCCTCATTTGACCAAGTTACGTGATTTCATCCTTGGTCCAATGGTCAAGTTTGGGCTGAAGATGAAGCTCCCCGATGAATCTCATCCTCCAACCTCCTCAATGAGTGCACGTTGCGGCCTCACCACTTCTTCGATCCGAGGAGATGCTACAAGAGACTTTACCGAGGTGGTTAAATTTTAATGTGTTTGTACACTTTGATTGTAGCATTGACCTATCTGTGGAATTGGTCTTTGTTACCGTATATTTAGTTCTATGTAAGGTCTTTGCTATGGAAATATATGTAATGTAAGGTCTTTGTTATGGAAATATATGCAATCAAATTTCTTATCATTTGTATTTCTTTTGTTATGAATCTTGATTGTCTCTTCGATATCTTTGAGTTCCCATTTTTACCCCTTCATCGAACATAATAAAGACGGTTAAGGCCAATGAAATATGCTGCATATTGTGAGGAAAATTCAACAGATATATCCAAATCTAATGTGAATGAAATAAAGTTATATATGTAACAAAAACAAAGAACGTGATAATGAATTTTATTCACATCCATATCCCCTTAAGAACAGATAACCAAAAACCCCGACTTGCGGAAGCATCTACTTCATACATATGCAAAGAAAGATCGCAACAATGCATGCATGCAACCGAAAGTGAAGTGACAACACCGCGGAATTCACCGGTCGGATACATACAAACAACCGGTAGTGATATTGTATTCACCGCCGCTCCATTCAAATAACCGGTAGTCATAAAGTTATCACTACCGGGTATATCTTAATACCCGCAGTTGATGTACCCGCACCGATCAACCGCTATAAATCAAGGCGCCCTACCGCATCCACACACATACCCAAGCACGCACCCACGAGCTCCAGGGTCACCCGCATGAAATCCACTCGGCTCTTTCACTCTCTCTCTCGCCTCTTTCTAGGAGATTTGTTCATGGCTCGAGGATATTACATTGGTAAGGATATTTTTTTTTTGTCTAGAATTCCTATATATATGCATATAAACAATACATATATATATACTATATATATTTATGAGCTTTGTCCTTTTTTCCTTTTTATCGCCACCTGGTGGTATGAACGGTCCTCCGCCTTTGCCGCCACCACAAGAACCAGTTTCCACGCCGGGCGATGAGCTATTCGCCCTCGGGTGTGGACACAAGGCCATTCCCTTATCCAAATCATCGATGTAATTTTTTCTAACATTTTTTATTTCTTATTTTACTATAACAATATACATGGACAATTAACTTAACATCATTTTGTAGCATTTAAATGTGTCACGAGACTTTATCCCCAATACAATGGCTAGAAACAAAGACTTAGCGGGTTCTCTATCTCCGTTTTGTGGAAACCACGACATCTAGAGCATCGCCACCGGTCATCAACTATATACGTGTGAAATAAGTTTTACATCCCTTCGAGGATTCCGTGACACAAAAACCACCTAATCCATGAGAGGGGAAACGAGAGACGACCGTGCAAAACGCCGAAAGTACCATGTCGTTTTCCTTGTGCTTAGATTCTCTTCGACGTGTTTGCTACATTGTGCCTAATTTCTCGCACTTCAAGATTGTTAACACCGAAATTTGGTAGAGCCCGAAAGTGACTAATAGGCCGGCACATGATGGTTCGGTAAGGGGTCATTCGGCTAGCAAGAAGACGGCCACAAATCTTTGTGGCATTCGGGAAGCCGCTATTATTCGGCTAAGGAGCCCGAGTCCCGAGAAGGAGCCGAGCGTGAGATGGTTCGGCAAGCGTGGAGCGTAAGGAGAATATCCCAGACAAGGGCCCACACCACGTGCGATTTCCACGACTCTAGAAGACTTGGAGGACAATGTATCTTAGCTAGATATTTTAGTTATTATTATTCAGAACTAGTTAGGACTCAATAAGCCCGTGGTATAAATATGAGACCCCTAAGCAATCGTAAACAATATACCCAAATCAATACAAACAACCCGGCTCAGTGCCTTGGCTCCCGCCACCCTTCGAGTCCGGGCTTGTGTCGCCGATCTATCGCAAGAGGATTCATCGACCCGCCGACCTCTGTAAGTACCGGCAACCTTGCACCATGTCTAGTATCGTCAGCGGATTTAGATTATTGCAAGAAGTCTTGTTCACGCTTAGTATCGTCAGCGGATTTAAGCTATCGGGGGCAAGAGGGTTCTTTTTGTCGATCATGAGCCATCCGGTGGGCTAAGATCCGCTTAGAGCTAGTTATCGGCTTCATTAGATTTTGGCAAGATCTAATGAATTCATTAAGTTACCACGTGTTTGCAATGCTCACAATTTATTTATTTAATTATGTTTGCACACACTTTTTTGCCCAATTTAGATTGAAACGTCTCGGCTTTATCTTATCATAGATCTAGTTCTTTGTTAGTGCTTTAATTGTTTATTCTACCATGCTACTAGATTTATCTCTGCTCATCGTAGCCGAGCTAGATCAATCTAAGTTGTTACATGTTGTGGGTTCGTATGTGTTTAGATCTTGACAGATCGTGTCATCCGGTAGATACAGATCTTTGGGTTAATCAAGAGCTAATCATCCGGTGGATTAGAGATCGGTTTAATCGATGGGTTTTTACACGGGGTAGTTCCTTCTTCATGGACCCCGATTCGGCAAGCTTGCCGAACACGGTTATGCTTCTAAGTTATCATGTGTTGTGGGTTCATATACGTCTTTATGTAGGGTAGCTCCTTCTTCATTGCGGGTTGGTATACGTTTATACGCACGGTAGTTCCTTGCAGGTTCGTATACGTTTATACGCACGGTAGTTCCTTGCAGGTTCGTGTATACGTTTATACGCACGGTAGTTCCTTCTTCGTTTTGCGGGTTCGTATATGCGTTTTTACGTAGGGTAGCTCCCTCTTCACATGTCATGAATATCTATTATGATGTTTATGATTTATGTTCTTTCATTTATCATGTTGTCAATTAATTTGATCTATGCAATAAAGCTTTACGTTAACACATCATGATGATCGACTTTACTTGTTCAAACATGTCTTTTAAGATCATTCGGTAGCTGTTTGCACATCATATCTTCATGTATGTTTACCGAATGCATTCATTAATCATCGACGAGATAGCTCTCATAGCTATATGTCTTTACATCCGCCTTAGAGCCATACATGCGAATCGTCTTGGTCTCACCGTGCACGCTTTGCATCTCACGCTTACCTCCTTGTCAATTAACAGGTCAAATTGATCGGCACGCCGGATTCAAGACACTTCGAGGCGAGTAAAGCCGGCTATTCCGGCTTGTCGTGTGTGTGCGGCGCAGGAGTAGGATTTTTGTGCCTACACACTTTTTGGCACGCCGGTGGGACACGTCAAGATCAAACCACGATGCCCGACAACGTCGACAAGGACAAAGTCATCCAAGTCCAGATGGGTGACCTGCCTCCTGACCTGGAGGCCATGGTGAGAGAATTGTGCTTAGCCTTCTCGCAAAAGTGCATGTCATGCTTCTCCAAGCAAAAGAGCGGTACAATCATTCAGAAGACGGATCTTCCAAAGATATTGATGCCCGGTGACAAGGGATATGCTCAACAAGTATCCGATGAGGAAGAGGGGCAGAAAGGAAGATGAGGAACCAAGTCCTCAAGAAACTGGCCGGATGGAAGAAATTGTTGCAAACCGCCGTGGGGAGTGCAATGACCAATCACAACACGGCGTTCTTCAACACTTTCCGTGATATCATGAAGGCTAGCTTTGGACCCGAGTTTGATCAACATTTTGAGGCTCGGCTTGGTGACCTTTCAGGGCCAAGATACATACATACGCCTAAGCCACCACCAAAGAAAGGAGTCGTAAGTCGAATCTAGTGGAGAGAACAAGACACCGAGAAAAACCGAGAGGGATCCGGAGCCAAGACACACGGAGAAGCGGCATTCGCACGCCCGGGAATCCTCCAAAGATACAATACCTATTCAATAGCTCCAATGGCCGATGGGTTCTGAGAGAAATCCCTTTGGCCCCGGTTACACGAGAGTTCGTTGACTATTCCACGTTCATGCTATGCCAAATCTCGGGTATAAGCCATTTGGGCGGTCGTGACAATCTCATGGACCTCGAATTCAAATATGGATATACTCCTAGCGAGGATGGCCGATATGATGCAAAGACCAATTTGGGATCAAGCCCAAGAATCGGCCCTATGTGTATCGGGCCTCCATATCTTGATTGGTACAACAGAGTGGCGCTTCCTTCAAGATCGAAGCCTCCAACCGACTTGACCAAGTCCTCTCGGACAAGATGACACTTCTACTACCGAACACATCGGGCCGGTACCGATTGCTTGGGAGAGCTTGCCAATGACGAAGCATGGAGGATTCGCTTCTTCCCATCATCCCTTACAGGCCGGCTTTCACATGGTTTGCCACGTTGCCGGCCAATTCTATTGGAACCTGGTCCGAGTTTTGGAAGATAAGTTTCATTCATACTTCTACAAAGGGTTCCAATGAGAAAGAGCTCGTCGACTTGATGGGGTTGACACGTATACAATGAGACGCCACAAGAGTTCTTGCGCAGGTTCACGAGAGACAAAGAATTCTCGCTATTCTTTGAACTTGCTGCACCATCGCTTGTCGCATTGTAGCCATTGGGGAATGCATCCACCATCGTGGAAAAGCTAGCCGGCATGGAGTTTGATGACCTAGGACAACTCTCAAGGCGCTTGTCACTCATGGCTACTCGCCCAGAGCATCAAGAAGGATACCCATTTTCGTAGGGGGGCAACGTGTGTTATCGGGACATACAACCACTTCTCGGAAGAGGGAGAGGATGAAGATGATGGCCGGGAGGATGTAGCAAACCTACCGAGTTTGCTTGGGGCAAGGAACCCGTCCGTGTCAACCAAATACCGGATAAAGACACTCAAGGGGGCATATGACTTCGACGCCTTCAAGTCTGAAAAGCTCTTTGAGTTCTTGGTCAAGGAAGGACGCATCAAGCTCGCCGGATAATCATTCTATGAAGCGTCCAGATTGGGTCAAGACTGGCAGATATTGTGGCTTCCATGACATGATCACTCACAACATCATCGACGCGAATCTTCAAGCAACAGATTCAGAGAGCTATACAAACAGGTCTCCTCAAGTTCAACAACAATATGAAGGTGGATAAGGAGCCCTTCCCCGCAAATATGGTTGCTTTCGATTCGGGCGTGGTTTCGCCAAGTGATCCTAAGGGCAAAACCCCAATGAAAGTGCCGACTTCTAAAAGGGCAAAGCAAAGCGGTTCGGATTGACCCTAGTCGGCAAGTGTCAAGTGTGGAGCTCCAAAGAAGATCGTGTTCGGTTCCCAAAAAGCCGGACAAAGAAAGGAGAAACCTCCAAACCAAGGGTGACATCTCGTATACTACGCTAAACAAGTGGCAAAGACAAAGAAGAGAAGCAATATCGTAGAGATCAAGAGCTTGCCGTGGGAACAAACAGAGGTACGAAGAAGAGATGTACCACCGGGAACAGGGGAGGAGTACATGAAGGAACGAGAGGAGTCTCATTGGGATTGTCCTTTCTTTAGGCATTCTTTGGAATGAAGGCTTGAAGTTGCCTCGCTAGGAATAATTGCCCCGAATGCAAAGTGAACAATACCACGGGCATGACAGCACGAAGTCAACCGCCGCCCCATCCAAGAAAGACGGGGGGCACGCTTCCCAGAGGATGATCGGGCGCTTAAAAAATAAAGACAAAGACACCTCACATCAAGAAAAGGATTGCGAGATCAAGCATGGGCCGATGTGAAGGATTCCGATGATGTCATGGACTCTCCTCAAGAGTATGTGTGGCAAAAGGGACAAGTGGTGCCCTCCCGGTCTAAGGAAGAGCCGAAGAGAAGAGTCCAACATCTCAAAAACAAGTAGATCAAAGAAGCAACAAATTTAACGCAAAAGTGTGTGGCGCCCAAAGAAGAAAACTCAGGAAGCTAGTCATTCGGTAGAGGAGTATTCGGCAAGTGGGCTTTCGGCAGATGTTAGCATGGTGTTCTACATCCCAATAGAGTTTGCAAAGACCTCATCGAGCAAGCTACCGATGATCCGTAGGAACAAGATGCTTATTCGCACGAAGAGGCCTATTTCGATTTTGATAACAAAGAGATGATTGATCTCCTAGGACAGCTTGGCTCTATCAAGACAGTCAGATTCGACAGCCTAGGAAGCACAACCATCTCAAGCCTCTTTACCTAAAGGGATATGTTAATGGAAAACCCTCGACTCATATGTTCGTTGATGGAGGAGTCGCAATCAACATTATGCCGTGATACCGACTTTCGTGAAGCCGAGGATGACTAAGGAGGATTTGCTCAAGACGCACATTGTGCTCGTGGACTTTGCCGGAAATCCTTCAGATACCCATGGAGCCGTTCACGTTGAGTTGATGATCGGCTCAAAGACTTTGATCACTACCTTCTTTGTGGTCGACGGTAAAGGGGTCCTATAGCTTATTACTTGGGAGAGATTAGATCCATGCTAATCGCTATGCGTTCCATCCACCATGCATCAAGTCCTCATCCGTGGAACGGTGATGATGTCGAGATAGTGCAAGCCGATGATTCGGTAAGCATTGCGGCAAACCGAGCCAACGCTCGGGAATATAAAGGCGTGGAATGCTTCTCGTGAAGAGAATGGGAAGAAGGTCCTGTCAAGATTCGCTACAAAGACCAACAACCGATTGAAATTGTCGGCTCTCATAGTAACTTCTAAGGAAAGTTTTTGTGTCGGCTAGTAAGGAATCATTATTGGCAAATGTGATTGGCCGACGCGTGTGAATTTAATGGTTTTGAGCAAAAGGATCTGCTCTATTCATAAAGGATAGCCGATGTGTAAACCATCGCCTTTAGCAGAAAAAATACTCCATAGAATTGGAGAACAGCCGACATAAATATTGTTATGTCGCCTTTAGTGCAAAAATATATAAACATCAATATAGAGACAAAAGGTCTTTATTCGAGAGTTCTAGAGATGTGTCACAAAAGCATTGCCGAATACATTACAAAGGATTTCTACTTAGAATATGGCATAGAGGATTTCTACCTAATCCTAATCTTAAGTACTATTCGGCAAGAAACCCCAACAGCAAATCTTCACTTCTTCTTCATGGCATCCTTGATCTTGTCAACAATCTCCTGGATGCGTGGCGCTGGTGGGTTCACTGGCATGTCGAGTGCTCGCACCAAACTAGACACTGCTTCGCGGAGGCATTGGTGGCGCTCAGACAAGTCTGGACGATGAATGAAATAAAGAACAGTCAGATCACCACAACCGCAACAAACAAATAGGTTGAGCTTTAACGTACCACCAATATGGACCTCCAGAGCCATACAACGTTCACGCTCTGCAGCGGCATAAGGAGCTATCATATCCAGATCTGCCTGGAGCTCCCTACGGCGGCGTCTCTCTTCACGCAGCCTGATTGCGGAGAGTCTCGTGATCCGCCGGAGAATCATCATCGAAGAGTCTCGATGAAATGGGGATTGAATGCCGAAAGTGCCAAACAAGAAGTCCGGGTGCATTGATGATCTAGAAGTGGAGAGATTAGAATGCATCAAGATAAAAGAAGACTAGATCTGCGAAGGGTCCAATCTTACCCGAGTGAATACGGAGCAGGTGGTGGAGGACCCTGAACTATTGATTCCTCGGCAACTTCTTTACCTTTGTCTGCCATTGGGATCGCCAATGCTAGTGGAGAGTACTTGGCGAAAAGGGAAGGAAACTGAAAGGCCAAATTGCAGTTTTAATTGCGTTTGGAGATATAAGGCTAGGTGCTTGATGGAAAGGAAGTCGATCGGTCGAGATGCATTTAATTATATATTTTTTTAAGATTGCTTATCAATGAAGCCAACTCTACTGTTCCACTCTCCTTCGGACCGACATTTTTACCCCCTCGGTTGGTTTATTGGGAGAAGAGAAAGGGGGGCACATTTAATGATACAATGTACAATGTCCACGAAGTTTTTCGAAGCCGAATTTCTTATATTATTTAAAAGATTTGGCTAATAATGACATCAGGCAAAATTCAGTTGCTTTGCTAAACAAAGGTTCATCCATATTTACGAGGACAGAAGGTCAAAATGCAAGGATCTTCAATGTGACTAAAAGAAGAATCTTGTTGATCATTCAAGCGGGTAAAAAGAATCATGGAAATTGATTTACGCTTTGTTGTCATCGGTGCCACTACCGCCGTCAATGCCTATCGGATTTAAGATTCTCTTCAGAGGAGACAAGGGAGATTGATAGTAGTTTTTCATAAAAACTATTCGATCGTGAGGTCCGCTCGGTATTGGTATTCGGCATAATGGTGATTCGGCATCAAGACGATCGAGTTTGGATTCACACAAATAAGTTGAAGACACATGATCATAAGAAGACAGAATTCGAAGAAACTGATTCTTTATTAACAGAGGCAGGGAATATTACATAGTAACTAATTGTTTTTTCCCCTAATCTACAACCATGTTGTAGATGGTTTTCAGAAGCCCGTAGGCTTGCTGAAGCCTCTGGATGCGGTCGGGGCCTGGAGGATCGTCCCTTTCAAGCTCCATGATCAACCTGCCAGTAGCAATCTTTAGGTGATGGAGTTTCGTTGCCAAATCTGAAACATATAAAGAATTTGAATGAGAGAGTTGTATTCGGAATACAAGAGACGGAAGACAAAGCATCACAACAAAACTCACCGTTGCTATGACGCATTTGGGCTTCGTTCTCCCTGTCAAGGCGCTGCATGGCCTCCTCTGCATCCTCCAGTGTCTTGATTGTTATGTTGTGATTTGCCTTTTCCTCCTCGAAAAGAGTCTGCGCCCTCGCCAGCTGACGGCGGAGTTGGGCGTTTTCCTCATCGCTGAGGATTTCAAGAGGAAGGATTAGGATTATAAAGTACAAAATGGGATTGGATTGAGATATACGAAGGCATACTCACCTTGTTGCAGGCCTCTTCGGAGGGCGCGGATCTGCCGAATCAGCCGGGCGCTTGTTGCTTGAACTTGCCATCTGAAAGCTTAGATCTTGGAGGAGAAGAAGAGTTGAAGGATTGAAAAGAGATCTGAATGTTTATTCTCGGCTAAGGGAGTTCGCTTTGTATTTATACGTAAGAAAACCTAAAGAGAAGCGATCTAAGAAGGCTATTCGGTGCTTATCTTGAGAAGCGGAAAGCGGCCGGGCTTGCCGATTCACATTGATAAAACTCCGGTGGCACAAGTCCCAAGAAGAAGCCGAAAAGGGTTGAAACCGTGTCACAGAAATTTCCGAAACATGGGCCTTGGTAATTTTAGCCCAGGTTAAAATGCTTGGCCCGAGATTTTATCAGATCATGGTCAATTTCGAGCAAAAGAACTTCTTTTACTCTAAAATTGAGGGGGCATATGTTAACACCGAAATTTGGTAGAGCACGGGTGACTAATAGGCCGGCACATGATGGTTCGGTAAGGGGTCATTCGGCTAGCAAGAAGACGGCTACTGATCTTTGTGGCATTGGGAAGCCGCTATTATTCGGCTAAGGAGCCCGAGTCCGAGAAAGAGCCGAAGCGTGAGATGGTTCGGGCAAGCGTGGAGCGTTAAGGAGAATATCCCAGGACAAGGGCCCACACCACGTGCGCGATTTCCACGACTCTAGAAGACTTGGAGGACAATGTATCTTAGCTAGATATTTTAGTTATTATTATTTGTAACTAGTTAGGACTCAATAAGCCCGGGGTATAAATATGAGACCCCCAAGAACCGTAAACGATATACCCAAATCAATACAAACAACCCGGCTCCGTGCCTTGGCTCCGCAACCCTTCGAGTCCAGCCGTGTCGCCGATCTATCTTTGCAAGAGGATTCATCGACCCATCGACCTCTCGTAAGTACCGGCAACCTTGCACCATATCTAGTATCGTCGGCGGATTTAGATTATTGCAAGAAGTCTTGTTCACGCTTAGTATCGTCCGCGGATTTAAGCTATCGGGGCAAGAGGGTTCTTTTTGTCGATCATGAGCCATCCGATGGGCTAAGATCCGGCTTAGAGCTAGTTATCGGCTTCATTAGATTTTGGCAAGATCTAATGAATTCATTAAGTTACCACGTGTTTGCAATGCTCACAATTTATTTATTTAATTATGTTTGCACACACTTTTTTGCCCAATTTAGATTGAAACGTCTCGGCTTTATCTTATCATAGATCTAGTTTTTGTTAGTGCTTTAATTGTTTATTCTACCATGCTACTAGATTTATCTCGTTCATCGTAGCCGAGCTAGATCAATCTAAGTTGTTACATGTTGTGGGTTCGTATGTGTTTAGATCTTGACAGACTGTGTGTCATCCGGTAGATCTGCATCTTTGGGTTAATCTAGAGCTAATCATCCGGTGGATTAGAGATCGGTTTAATCGATGGGTTTTTACACGGGGTAGTTCCTTCTTCATGGACCCCGATTCGGCAAGCTTGCCGAACACGGTTATGCTTCTAAGTTATCATGTGTTGCGGGTTCGTATACGTCTTTACGTAGGGTAGCTCCTTCTTCGATTGCGGGTTCGTATACGTTTATACGCACGGTAGTTCCTTGCGTGTTCGTATACGTTTATACGTGCGGTAGTTCCTTGCGAGGGTTCGTATATGTTTATACGCACGGTAGTTCCTTCTTCGTTGCGGGTTCGTGATACGTTTTTACGTAGGGTAGCTCCCTCTTCACGTGTCATGAATATCTATTACGATGTTTATGATTTATGTTCTTTTATTTATCATGTTGTCAATTAATTCGATCTATGCAATAAAGCTTTACGTTAACACATCATGATGATCGACTTTACTTGTTCAAACATGTCTTTTAAGATCATTCGGTAGCTGTTTGCACATCATATCTTCATGTATGTTTACCGAATGCATTCATTAATCATCGACAGATAGCTCTCATAGCTATATGTCTTTACATCTGGCCTTAGAGCCATACATGCGGAACTGTCTTGGTCTCACCAGCACGTTCTGCATCTCACGTTTACCTCCTTGTCAATTAACAGGTCAAATTGGCAGCACGCCTTCGGATTCAAGACACTCGGGCAGAGTAAAGCCGCCTATTCCGGCTTGTCGGTGTGTGGCCTTGGGGAGTAGGATTTTTGTGCCTACAAAGATATTTGCCTTGTCTGCCGATAATATCCCCTCATGGCAATATAGTGAATATGTTGGGAGTTACAACCATGATGATGTGGTAATAAATTAATTTCATCATTTTGGCAATGCATATTAGATAGATTCACATCATCCTCATTCATTTTGATTCTTCCACTTGCAGATTTTGCTCCACGATCTTACTTATGCTGCATGTGGCTTGGCGGCCATTCTCGACCAAGCTACTGCACCGAAGTCGGGTGCGGTTGGGACTTACGTGCACACCTCGGCCGGCAAACTACGGAAGGGCTTACAATCATCGTATAAGGTTTACTAACTTAGACACCGGGTCGTTCAAGTAGGTTATATCTATGGTCGAGCATTTTTACGCCCTTGCGAGGGACGAGAGAGTGCAATCATAAGGGCATTGACCTTCATCGACTCAAGCGGATACTTAATCCGTGACATCAATTACCCGATATTTCTACAATCCTACATTCGTGTGCATGGATCACAATTTGGACCCAATATTGATCCCGACGGCGATGATGATGATTAGTGTGTTTACTATGTTAATTATTTGTAAGGTTGTATGGTTACTTCCTAATTAATTTGTAATGTTCTTGTGGCCCATGTGGTCTCAAACTTTTTCTGAGCCTTTCACATGCAAATGGGGAAGCACCCACGAAGTTTGAGATTTTTCGGAGTTCGTTTGGTACTTTTCCCAGTTTATTTGAATTTTCAAGGCGACGCCACCTTGTAATTGTAGTTTGAACTGAGTGTACCCACGAAAAGAGCCGGAATGCTGCTAGACTTTTCCACAGGGTCTCATGTGCCCTAGGAGGCAAATCACCGTGGAGGTCCAAGAAAAATTCTTGTGTTTCCATGGTTTAATTAGCCTTCTTGTCGCTAGTTTAGCTCGAAGAAAATCATAGTAATTAAAATATTTATCGAAAAAACTAAGAACTTGTGTGGGGTCATATTTTGGGTGTACATGGCTGGGAAAAAAATGCAAGCCATTTCCACCAAGGAGGATTACAGATCCTTCACAGAGGCGCATGATCCCTACCATCGAACCAGGACTATACAATGTAGTTCTTGTGCTCCATGTGGTTCATATGTTTACCGGTGTTGTTGTGGTCTCAAACTTTTTTTCTGAGCCTTTCACATGCAAATGGGGAAGCACCCATGAAGTTTGAGATTTTTTGGAGTTGGTTTGGTACTTTTCCCAGTTTATTTGAATTTCTACGCCACGCCACCTTGTAATTATAGTTTGAACTGAGCGTACCCACGAAAAGAGCCAGAATGCTGCTAGACTTTTCCACAGGGTCTCATGTGCCCTAGGAGGCAAATCACCATGGAGGTCCAAGACAAATTCTTGTGTTTCCATGGTTTAATTAGCCTTCTTGTCGCCAGTTTAGCTAGAAGAAAATCATAGTAATTAAAATATTTATCGAAAAACCTAAGAACTTGTGTGGCGTCATATTTTGGGTGTACATGACTGGAAAAAAAATTCAAGCCATTTCCAACATGGAGGATTACACATCCTTCACAAAGGTACATGATCATCCATGAAGGCAGCATTTCTATTTCACTGCCGGTTGCGTGTAATAACCGGCAGCGAATAGGATTGGGGTGAAATTTTCCAAATCTGTCTGAACCTCCCGCCATTTCGTTCCCCACCGCGCCCAAACCAGCCTTGCCTATTGTTGGCATTTGTTAAGTGCTAAAATAATATGAAGGATTCTGCAGGCGCACAGAACACCTACCATTGTAGCTTTTCCCTAGGATGAGTATTCTAGAGTATCGTATCCACAGGGAAGCTTTGGCTAAAGAATTCTAATAAGTCACAATCATGTATCTACTAACTTAGCAAACCACTAAACTATAGTGAGGGGGTAAATGTTAAAGGATAAGTAAATATCAAAGCATAAAATAATAACTTACCTAAGATATCAAAGAATAACTAAACTAATCAAGAGGTCAAAGGGAGAGATCAAGGTTCCTGGGTACTTCTCTATTACTTAGGTTCTATGATAGCAATTACACTAATGCACTTTGGAGCAACAGTTCCTTTCCAACTCTCGAGAAAGACTGGGAAGAAGGTAGTTGGGAGAAGGCTGCCTAAACCTCTACGAAACACCAACCCATACGTGGTGGACTACAAAGACCTGACAGGGCTGTCACCCCTGGGGCTACCACAACTATCCGTAGGTTTGGGCGCAACCTCAGGTAACTTATAGCCTAGACACCAAGTCTACACTATCGATTACTACTCTAGCTACCATGAATAACTAGAGTCCTCAATACGAGCGGAGATCCCATGCAATAGCATAACAACTATACTTAACCATATATGAAAAGCATGGAAGTGAATAGAGATGATAAATATATGAATCATAAGTCTTGTAGAGAAGATACAAAGACATACCATACTCGAAGACATCTCTGCAGGAGCATAGCTCCACTCTTCTTTACTCTTGATTAGATCTGAGTTAGATCTAATCTAGTTCTAATTACATGTCTAATCTACTTCTAATTACATGGCTAATCTAGTTCTAATCTACTTCTAATTCACTAATCCCAGAGAGAGGTTATCCCATTAGGACACCTCTACAACTGAGAGATAATGAATAGAATGAGATAGAATGAATTAGGGTTTAACCCTAAGGTCAGGGGGTCTTCTTATATAGGCCTTGGTGATGAACGATAGCCCTTGGATCAAACCGACCTTGGCAACGGTGTAGATACAACCTCAAAGTCGGTTTGAAACCGACCTAGGAAGATGAGACCGACAGGTGGGACCCACCTGGCAGCCGGCCTAATCCTCACTGGCGGCCGCCAGGCCATGGTGGGCCCATGCTGTCAGGTCCTTCCTGGTGTATTCTGGTGTCTTCTAGAATGTTTTAGTCCACAATTCGGGTTGAGTTACTTCACGGTTAAGTCTTGTCATCGTATGTGAGATATATTCTGGAACTTTCTCCATTGTTCTCTGCATTTATCTGGTAAGTCCCTGAGAAGATATAAATCACCAAAGCTCATGGAATTATGTTAGTTAGACCCCTAGTCTTATGTTGATATTCATTTTAAGCCCTTATCCATGTTTAGTTGACTAGTAAAATTATGCTATAACATGTGTCAACAAGTTCCCCCAAGCTTACCCTTTGCTAGTCCCTAGCAAAGCCAAACTTAGCAATGGATCAGGAGTTGCTACAACGCTTTCACACCTCAAAAGTACACATGCTTTCAAACAAAATTTCTCCTCTATGTTAGAAAAAACTTTTTTTTAACTTTCAACTTACCCGTATTACCTTTTAACCATGGAGCTTTATAGCCTTTTCTTAGGATCTTGGGCAATTGAAAGATAGAACAATCAAGTCAAGCACCATGTCTCAAACTCTTTGTTCAACCTTCATTCTGGAGTTTTTTGCAGGTTTTCAAAATAAAACTCAAAGTTCCCAGTATGACTCTCTCTAATCTCTCATTTGTGGTATTTGTGGATCCTCACTTAGGCAATAATGTTGTGTTGCCTTTCTCTCATAGTATGTGGTATTTTTGGAATAAGGCAGTAGGACACTATGCCTTCTTCTCTCTCACCCTAAATCTAAGGTTTTATATCTGGAGCTCATAGGTAGGAGAAATTAAATTCTACTTACTAAGCATATATTGTAAATTCAAGCAATGGATCCAAAGTTACGAGTCACACTGATCAAGTGGTGCATGTGTATAAGGGAATGAATATGGTGGTAGGTGATGGTGGGGAATGTAATGGTTGAGGGGAAATCTTACTTTTTCTCCTTGAGAAATCTTCTCTCTTTTGGAACTTGAAAACTTTAAGAGAACCTGGGTTGTATCTTTTTCTTTCTTTCTTTTATGGAGAGGCGAGCATCTAAGTACCCATTGTTTTCAGTGGACACATGTCCATTTTTTTTAACTCTCCTTTATTTTTTTTCTTAGGGAGGTAGGCTCTACTGCCGCCCGTAGGGACACTTGTCCATTTTTCATCTCCCTTTCTTCTTTCTTTTTTTCTTAGGGAGGTAGGCTCTACTCGCCCAGTAGGACACTTGTCCATTTTTCATCTCCCTTTTTTTTTTAGATACAACCCAAATCTCTTTTTAAAATAACTTTTGAGAGATAGACAAATGTAATGGAGCTTTTGTAAGATATTGGCTAGCAATGTGTGAGTGAATGGGTGTAGGGAATATTTTTGGTTGTTCTCTCCCAGGGTAGGAATAGAACTTTTTTTTTTGTGGATATTTGGTGGATGCTTTGTGGATGCGTACCTCTAGAGTAGAAATAGCATAAATGCAAGTGGATAGAGTGGAGTGGAATAAAGTGTGCATGATCAGTATGACAAGTTTCTAAGGGTCGACAAAGATTGAACAAACTCAATGCAAAGCAAGCAGCCTATATATATATGTCAAAGGGTTTTTCTAATCTAGGGAGCATGTATATATGGCTGTGGTAGGAGGTTCAACACTCTTGTCACACAGAACTTATCATGTGCACTGTAATTTTCAAAAGATAAATCTCCGTAAATCTAGTATCACTAGGAGTAAGATAAATAGCATTTCGGACTCTCATATATCATATCCGTCAATTACCTAGACTTTAGAGCAAGCATTTGCTACCCACAGGTTTTAGGTTGAGCAAATCTCAAGTCAAAGCAGTTGCATTAAAAGCTCGAGAGAAATTAAGCTTGAAAGGTAGGTACTTGAAAGGAATTACGACGGAGCAACTATTCATCATCTCTAAGGCTAGAGATTATCTTGAGTTTATTTTATTACCACACTCTAATAAAGACTCTTTATTTGGTTTTCTTAATTATGCATCTTTTTATTTCTTTCTAATAAATCAAACAAATCTAGCTAAAATTAAATAAGGTATAAGAATACTTATCTGGATACATGGGGGTTGCCCTCCCCAATTTGGATGTTGACATAGTCTTTGATGTTCTTGATGGTTGGAAGTAGAGATAGATAGTGATGGTGGCTGATTGATCTTCTTTAACGTTGGACACCCCCGTGTGTCATTCCTCTCTTCCTTGAAATCCTGCTGAACTCAAATAGACAATAAAGCTAGTGGAACTTGATTAAGCGTTAGGGGTTAGCCACGTTGATTTTGTTTGTCTGGGAATCTTTCAGCAGCATTAAATATTTTTAGGGTTTTCTATGAAAAATAAAGAATGATGATGCATACATATATATTTTATTTTTATGCCACCACAATAAATATCCTTGTGGGTTGTTACACACCACAAAATTACTCACATAGGGCTTAGAGTTTTTCAATGTATATGCAACAAACAAATATTTATTTTCTTTTCTAATGCAAGGCTAGTGCTATAATTTAAATATGCTAAAGGAAAATAATTATGCAATGCAAGGAGGTAAATATGCTATGCATATCGATAACTATCGATCTTACCTTTTTCGGCGAGGGTTCAGTGTTTTAAGTCCTCTGAATGAGACTTCTTACCTTGTTGTTTCCTTGAGCGTATTACCTGATCTTGACGGTTGTGCTGCTTAAAATGGTGAAGGACGACATCATCCATGTTCTTTGCTGGTCTTATGAGTTGGAGTGAAGCATAGGCAGCGTCTTGTTTAGTGTGCATGCTTGTAAGACATTCACTTGTTGAATTTTGGAGAGACTAATAGGCTTCTCCACCTTTTTGCTCAAAGTGTGTCCTGCTTGCAAAGTCATGGTAGAGATCAAGTGCATGGGCTCTGTTGGTGGGAAAACACCAACAGAACCAAAACTTCATTCATTCTTCTCTAACCATAGGCACATCAAACAATATAGAGTTGATTTATTATACACTTTTCTTAAACCTAACTTGGGTGACAAGATCAGAAGATTGAGCATGATTGTTTGTGATTAAAACATTCGAATGATCAAATCAAGCTCGTTGACTCTTGGAGGATTTTCTTATCTAAACACCAAAGGCATGATTATGATTATGTTCTTTCAAAACAAGGTAAGCAAAATTCTGGCTTTCAAGATGAGGACTAAGAGATCAAAATAACGGTGGTAAGAACAACTAAAGAAACATGTTAAGCTAATAAAGTTGGATCAGGCAAGGTTGTTACTCTAACATGTTTAAATCTTTATTTATGAACAAGCCATACTTAAGGTAAAGCTTAAGTAATGATAACTTACCTCAAGATGTTACCTTATTATTGGAATGTTACAACATCGTAACATCTTGTGGTGGTCCTTTTTTTCTACTCGAAGCTTTCCTTCTTTGGCCTCTTGTGTATCTTGTTCCTTATCTCTTTTATTGCATCGTCTTTTCTTTATTGTTCTTTAAATTAAGCTTAGACCTTTTTTTTTTTTTTTTTTTTTTGCTCCTCTCATGGTTTTATTCCTGTAGTATTAGTGGACAGCAGATGCCGAAGGAATACAAGTAATTGTAAACAAGGGTAGAACTGATATGGAGCTTTAGGTTGCTTTTATGCCAGAAGAAGTTTTGATTGGATATTTTATATGCTCACCATTACTTTCTCTCTAGTTGGAAATTTTATGATATCTTAAGTTTGATTTTTATGCAAGACATCTATTAACCATTCAAACTTTAGAGAGATAAAGTAATTGTGAGTAAAGGGATTGCAAACCAGCATGTCAGAGTGACGGAAGCTTGAGTAGAGGAGGAGTAATGTCGGATGATCTTTAGAGGAGTCGACCTTCTTCCCCCATGCTTGAGCCTTCCTGTCACTCGACGCTTTAAGTATGAATGCTGAACCATCCCTAGTTGTGTGTTGTAATCACCATGTCCTTAGATGTTGTTCATCCTTTGTTCCTGCAAGTTTAGTGACCAAGAATACCCGAAGGGAACTTGTCCTAGGAACATGTTTCTTTTACCATGAGCCTCCATGTGCTCAGATATATATTATTATTATTATATTTTTTTCTTTAGAACATAAGACAGAAGTTGTATACAAATATGCGATTTATATTCACTTACCTGTCTTTGGTGTTCTTTTGGTCTGTTGTTTTGTCCATGCACTTCTCGAGTGAGAGCTTCTTCTAGATCGTGTTGTATGACACTCTTCTTTATTGGATAGACATAGCATAGACTCTTTTTCTGCAAAATATTAGTGGACACATACCCGAGGGAATATACAACATGGTTGAAGCAGGGTTTGTTGTCCAAAGTTCAAAAGATTTTATCTATGCTAATGAGAAGGTGGTTCTTTGATTACTTTAGCACAGATTTTTATTTATCATGTCTTATACACATTTTATTTATGGCTGCACTCTAGTATGTGGATCAAGGCAAAGGTAACTTGTAGCAAAAGGCGAGTGGATGATATACTTACAATTCTTCCATCAATGATGATTGAGCCGTGTCTTTTGCATAAGGTTGGAGTTCATCATATGCCTTGCTTCATCTCTAATATGAGTTCATCTCTTGACTTACCCCAATTGATTTTGAGAATTTTCTGCATGGGTTAGTCCAACAAAATATCCAAAGTCTACGCAAGCAATTCTCGTTCAATAACCAAACTAGACTCCATGTCTAATTCAATTAAGGAAGGTCTGTTAACCTAAGCACCACGCTTAATTTAAAAGCCTTTGGAAATACCCTATATGCATATAGAAATACTCTCAAACTAAAGCATACTATAGCAGACAAAGATAGCATCAAAGCACTATAGAGATTTAAAATAGAGATGAAAGAGCATGATCATGGTGAGGATTTTTTTTTAGATGCAAACGACATGAATGTATGCAAGGAATTAAACATGCAATGGATCTACTATGAGAAAACATAAACTAAATGGAGTGAATGCATGAATTGATCAAGTAAACATGCAATGCAATACAAGGAATTAAATGATAACTACTCAATCAATTTATAGTCCATGAGCAAGACTTTCTCACCTTTATTAATTATACTTACCATGATGTGCGGCTTCTATGTACGTCACTTGAGATGTGTGCATTGAATTCTTGTGACGACGACTTCTTCTTTAATCTACATATGGTTAGAATAATATTTAAATACATACCTTTGAGATGGCAGGGTTCCAATGTTGATAAATCTTGAATGATCAGGCACCCTGGGTTCTTCAATCTTTCTTCTTTTCTTTTCTTGTGGAATCTTGTCGGAAGGTCGCAACGACATCTTTTGTCCCTGTCTATTCCACAACTCAACGAGAACAAGGGTAATCCTACTAAAGCCATTGATATACTAAATTAGCGTAGACATCATGATCATCATTAGAATCTTTAGGCCAATTGCTTCCGGCAACGGCGCCAAAAAGCTTGTTGGCATTTGTTAAGTGCTAAAAGAATATGAAGAATTCTCGCAAGTTTACGTAACACCTACCATTGTAGCTTTTCCCTAGGATGAGTATTCTAGAGTATCGTATCCACGGGGAAGCTTTGGCTAAAGAATTCTAATAAGTCACAATCATGTATCTACTAACTTAGCAAACCACTAGACTATAGTGAGGGGGTAAATATTAAAGGATAAGTAAATATCAAAGCATAAAATAATAACTTACCTAAGATATCAAAGAATAACTAAACTAATCAAGAGGTCAAAGGGAGAGATCAAGGTTCCCGAGTACTTCTCTATTACTTAGGTTCTATGATAGCAATTACACTAATGCACTTTGGAGCAACAGTTCCTTTCCAACTCGAGAAAGACTGGGAAGAAGGTAGTTGGGAGAAGGTCGCCTAAACCTCTACGAAACACCAACCCATACGTGGTGGACTACAAAGACGGGTTCAAAGTAAAGTTCATCGACGGGTTCAAAGTAAGCCGCCATTGTTAGCTCTTCGATACACCGTCGTTCCGTCTAACCCGATAGTGTTATCCCCACGGTTACGTCGGTTCGTTAAAACCCGACGGTGCTCCCCAATATCAACTCGCCGGCTGACTTTCGAACCTGCATTGCTTGGATCAAAAATGCTGCCGGGTCATGGAACACCCGGCGGTGTTCGGTGACGGTCTTGCCGCCGGTTCGATATCAAACCGGCAGATCTCTCCTCGCATCACCGCCGGTGTTTTGACCCGGTAGTGTTTCAAACCCCACATCACTACCGCTATGGTTATGCGGTTCAGTTCGCCGGCAGTGAAGGAGGGTTGGAGCCCGCGCGTGATGGACAATTCTGTAGTAGTGTGCCGGAGGTCGCCGCCCCCTACGCCGCCGCCCTCGCCCCGGCTCGTAGGTGGCGTGTCAAAACCAGCCCAATCTAGCCGGTTTGTGACACCGGTATCCGGAGACTAGGACGATTCCCACCACCGATGGCTTTCGAGATGCAAGCGCTCACGAAGGCACCGAACGAGCTCCTCGGCGACGACCGCGCCAAGATCAGCCGACGCCGACGAGATCGAGACACGTCTTCGTCGCATGGAGTACGCCTACACCGCCGACGATCCCCCTACCTCCGC
This sequence comes from Hyparrhenia diplandra, assembly GCA_015847255.1. Lineage (NCBI taxonomy): Eukaryota > Viridiplantae > Streptophyta > Magnoliopsida > Poales > Poaceae > Hyparrhenia > Hyparrhenia diplandra. The sequence continues at coordinate 21,689 of JADLZK010001677.1, forward strand.
TTCGCCCGGCGACCACGACGACGACGCCTGGAGGACAGCCCAGCGGCAACCGCCGCCGTGGCATGGGGGGCGCCCCCAGCGCCGCCGCCGTGGAGGCCATCGACGAGCTGATGACGCATGACCTCCTCACCGAGCTACACCTGGGCACCACATCGAACAAGGAGCTCGGGATCATCGCCAACACCATCGAGCTGCAGGCGACTGCACCGGAGTGGAGCCTCTACTACGGCATTGTGAGGTACTTCCACCGGTTCTACATCCCCGCGGTATTGGACCTCTGCGCATGACTTCTTGCTGGAGGAGGGCGCCCCACTGCATGGCGTGGCAGTGGGCTTCCACCTCCCCAACCGGCCACACGAAGATCAGGCGTTCTCGGCAAGCGTGCTTCTCCTACAGGCACACGTCCAAACGTCAATCTTGAGGACGTCCTCCTCTTCGACGACAACGGCAACATCTTCCTCCGCATCGACAACGTCATCATCGATGCGCCATCAGCCCCGGCGCCCCAGGTCGGGCCGCCCATCAAGACGGCCAGCGACCTCCTCTACGGCCGTCTCCTGCGCTTCTCCTCGTCGCCCCCTTCGTCGCTACGACATGTTTTTTGCAGGCACATCCATGCGAAGGTACACGTGCCGACGACGTACACCTTCCAGGCTCCTCCAGCTACGCACCAGATGATCGAGCTCTCTGGCATCCTCAGTGCCTCTATCATGCGGCGAGCATGGATGGAACGTCCCTTCGTGCAGCACCCGCTAAGCTACAAGTTTAGCGTCTACTTCGGCAGCCTGCACTTCGACTTCTCCTTCGCCGACGACGACGCCAACATCTACAACGATGACAATGACAAGTCGGGTCCTCTCATCCTCGCCTACGGACCCGGCGTTGCTACTTCCCCGATCGGCATCGCCTTCGCGCCTACCTGGTGGGTTGGCCGGCATGTGGACGCGCCGCCTCGTCGAATGGTGGGGAAATGTCATGTGCCAGAATTGGGCTAGGCCTGGACAGGCTAGGAGGGCCTAAAGCGGCCGCGGCAGCCCACGAGGGGGGCAGGGGCGCGCACGCGCGGGCGGGGCCGGCGCCCCTCGCACCGCCGCCGCCTCCGCCTTCTCCGCCTCCAACTCTCCTTCGTCATCAAGTTTGGATTATCTAAGGACTTTTGGTGTGAAAAATGGGATATTTCAATCATATAAGGAAGACCCTTACTAGGAAATAAATAAATATTGCTTGTAAAAGGTATTCCAATCATATAAGGAAACCTTATAGGAGAATGGTTAGATTACAAGTCCTACTAGCCGGGCTATATAAACAAGGGTATGTAATCTCATTGGGGTAAGCAAGCAATAAAAATATAGTCCGTGCCTCTCTCCCGCTCCCGCTGCCGCCGCGCGCCGCCATCACCGCCACCACGCCGCCACTCGCAGCCGCCCTTCACGCACGCCGCCGCAGCTCGGCCGGAGGGCCGCCGCCCCCCACGCCGCCACCCGCCCGGCTCGTAGGTGGCGTGTCAAAACCGGCCCAATCTAGACTGTTTATGACACATTAAAAGTCTTGTGTATTCTCTGGTATGTATTGAGTAGCCATTGTTGAAGGTTCATAAAGAAAATTGGACTGTACCATGGTGGAATCAACATATCCAGCTTGCATGAAAGGAGCATCCATGGTGGGTAGTATAATAAAAATAATTTATAGGCTCCATTTTTTACTTTTAATTTTTAACCTCATTTGGTACATCGTTCTCCGCTAATCCAACATGTGCCATTTGTTCTTCCTCTTCTCCACGATTGCCACCGACATCATTCAAAGATGGACAATGTAATCTACATCGAGAGAGCAATCATGAGGTCTAATAAGAAACATGGCATGGAGCAATTATCGTGGATTGGTGCCCAAGACATGGCGATGTTAATCGCTTCTCGTTCACCTCCATCGATTTCCGTCCGTCATGGCCATCGCTACGAAGGAAACTAGTCGGGAGATGGCGAGGGGAGCGTGGGCGGTGGCAAAGCACTGCGTACAACAATTCTCCGTCGTTTACTTGACCCTAGACAAGCGTCACGTAGTAGCGGATTCGACTATAGGTCTTACGGGAGCCGAGCCGATCAATACGGGCCGGCGCACGACAACAAAACTAGCCGGGCGGCGTGATTAGAAAAGCCTCTCGAATGATGCCGCACGATGACGGGGATGTGGCATCGGGTGAGGGCACTCACCCTAGCATACCGAGAGTAGAAGTTGGGGTCGATGTCATCCTTCGGCTCGAACGGCAGCTCCATCTTGCGTATCCGGAGGTCGGGGATTGTCAGCTGCCGTCGTGCTCCTAAACATCCAGCGCGCGTGACGAGGGGGTAGGTCCGGTGACACGAGGGCGGGTTGCCGCGTGGTGACGGCAGGCGAGGGGCGCCGCGGGTGGTGCCGTCGCTACCGAGAATCTGCGCGGTTGCGGTGTCGGTGGAGAGGAAGAAGCGGCCGGTGTTGCGATGTTCGATGGCGATGTCGGTGACGGCCGGTCGTCATCTGGACAGCGTCGTTACCCTCGTCCCCGCTGGAGGATAGCAGGGGTTGAAGTCGTCGTCCCGGTGTCGCAGGCGGCGGCGCCCGGGGCGCAGCGCCACGGGCGGCCCCATGCCGGCGATGGCGGTACCCGTTATGCGTCCTCCGGCGCGCGATCGTCATGGTCGTCGGCGAAGGGGCGGGACGAGGAATCCTTGTGGCGGTGTAGGCGTGCTCCATGCGACGCAGACGGCGTCTCGATCTCATCGGCGTCGGCTGATCTTGGCGCAGCTTGTCGCCGAGAGCTCCTTCGGCGCCTTAGTGAACGCTTGCATCTCGAAAGCCATCGATGGTGGAAATCGCCCCGGTCTCGGGCGACGGACGATGATGGTAGACGCCGTAGTTTGCAACTTGGGTCACGCTTCGGGAGAGGGGTGGCGGGCGTAAGTTGCAGCAAAAAGTCACGCCTTTCAGGCGAGGGGTGGCGACTTCGTCTTCCTTCAGAAGGTCCGCGGCGGTGTCTGCGTAAGAACGGGCGGAGGCGCGGAGGTGGATCGAGTGCACGCTTGGCGAGGACCGGCGGCGAGTGGCGCTACCACCCGAATAGGCGGCGACACCGGCGAGGGAGGCTTGACCACGAGTGTCACGCTCTAGCCTAGAAGGTGCAACAACAACCTCGTCCTTTGGGAGCGTCGGCGATTGAATGGCTTAACGAACGGCGAGGGCGACGCAAACCGATCTCCGATCGGAAAAAAAAAAAAAACAGCAGCAGCAGCGGGCGAACCAGGATACAATCTCGGGTGCCTCCAATCAATTTCAGCCCCTCTCCTTGTCTCTTCCCCATCGTGGTGAACAGCCATAGGAAAAAGAAAAGAGAGGCGGAGGGAAACAGAGAGGGAGGGCGGCCGGGACCGGCCGAGGCGATGGCCTCCCAACGGCGGTGGATCAGGCAGCGGGTCCCCACCGCAGATCCCACGGAGAAGGTGGCGGCGTAGACACCTGCATGAGGCGCGGCCACCCCACGGCGACGGATCCCGCGGAAGGCGGCGGGCCTCCACGGGCGCGGATCCCGCGGAGAAGACGGACTCCCGGCGCCCTACACCCGGCGGCCGGGCGCGCGGCAATGACAAATGACGACGCGGAGAGGTGGGTTCGCTGCGCGTTGGCGACAACGACGCGGCGGATCAGAAGGATCGGCCGTGCATCCTACGAGGGCGCTGCCCGGCGTAGATCGACATCGACCTCCCGGGGGCGGCGCTGAGCGAAGCCCGAAGCCTAGGATAGAACCCGGACAAGTGATACCATGTAAGAAAGGGTAGGATGCGTGTAATGGTCGATGGATAATAGAATGAGACAGGGCTGTTACATATAGGGGTGAGGAGATCTTGACGTGAGGCTCATAGAACTAATTCGGTCAAGATCTCCTTCATTCACTCTAAGCCAGCCATATGACTGGTCAACATGCTTACCCAGTCTACTATTCTATTTTCAGCTATATTCTAACAATGAGGAAATCGGCCAAAACTCATGGTGAGATTGGATCTGCCAAGTTGGCCAGAAGCCTTGGACCATATATGCAGATATGCTGAAACTGGAACAAATAATAATTTGTTTAAAATTCGACGCTTCAGCATCAGTATGCCAGCTGGCCATGTTGTCATGAACAAAGATGAGAAGAACTTAGGCCCTTCGTTAGCGTGTCGGTGATTAGCTGGCAAATGCCGAGGTTGGTTGACGCGTGTAACCGTCCTGATGAGATAACGATGAACAAATATTCTTTATCCTGAACTCTGAATAGCTTTGTATCTATCTTGTGCTGTTCTAGATATTTCGATCCCTAATTCCGTGCTAATTCCTATCTTCAACTCTTTCCACATCGGCCGCAAGCCCTTGTTGGCTCCATAAAAAAGTCCTTGCATATTCCTGTTGCAAGAGCTAGATGAAATTGTTCTCATTGCTCATGCGGTATATTAAGTTGATTTAATGCATGAAAAAAATCATAAATTCGAACACAAATGATTAGCGTGTCCATACACGTAGGGAATAATCTGGACATGCATAAAGATAGAGACTTTACTATGGTACAAACATTACCTCTTAGGAGGTAAGAGTTTGAATAAATCAGAACTGTTGAATAAATCTGATATAGGAGCATGCACGGCAATTATGGCACACATGCATGTGACTTAAATGTATATACGTGGAGATCCTTATTGTATTATTACTCCATATGTGAGTCATGTATATCCAAAGTTCAAACACAATCACAAATTCACGATCATCCGTACAAGATTCATGGTCACCTCTGCTGCACACCACTGCAGACGCCATGTCGTCATCTTGCTTCACTTTGACTCTTTCTTTTCCAACAGAGAACTCAACACTTTTGATCTTCCAAGTTTTCTGCGACCACCAAGTTTCTGCTCAACTGTTACTGGGCCGGTCCTTGGGACAATATGCTCCATTTCAGTTTCAGTACTGCATGAGGAGATAGCCGTAGCTGTTTGGTTAGGTCTTTGATAATTTTTAACTGGAAAATCAGTGCAGTGTGTCCGCTAAACCAGGCAAAACAGGGAAAAGCACCTTGCGTGGACGCCGGGAACCATTCCTACGGCTAGGGTTGCCACTCTGACTGATGGTTCATCATGGGATAGTCCATGATGAAAGATGAATGGGAGCCTGCCTGCAAGACGTTCCCAGTCAGAGGATCCGGGCCGCGGATGCACTCTGCATGCTCAAAAGTCAATAGCCAACCACGATAGCACATCATGGTCGGTCACCCGTTCAAAGTCAAAACACAACGACACAAGAAATAAAATAAAGATGTAATGATAACGGGTCAGGCCAGCCAACCTAGCGCAGACTGGAGAACGGTAGTAGCTCGACACACGTCTTCATACCAAGCCGACCAGCGCTCCTTCTCTTCCTTGAGACGTGTGGTCTCTTCCTTGAGACGTGTGCCCTCTTCGTTGAGACGTGCGTTGTCTTTCTTGATATGTGCGATCTGGGCCTGCTCATCCGCTTTCTCTTTCATAAGACGTGCATTCTCTTCCTTGAGGGCCTGCAGCTCATCATCAGAACGGGTGTTGATGTCTATCAAACTGCTGAATATTGAACTGCAAATGCAAATCTTGTTCAATGCATCCAGGTAGGCCATGACACTAGACACAACAACGTCGTTGGCTTCACCGCTCCCTCTGAAATCAAATCAACAAATACATACAGAGAGATGTAGCAGAGAGCATGCATGGCATATTGGCATGGAACAAGAAAATAATGAGAACAGATTTCAAAGGACGACTATAGTAACCTGAAAGATTTGCCAGCCAAGGCATCTCCAGTGACGTCAACAACAACATGAGTTTTTGCAATTCCGCTAGCTGTGGCTGTGGTCCTATTTTCTCGGACAACGACGTTTGGAATCTGTTTTTAGAAAAAGAAAAAAAAAATGGATATGGAGCCTGTAGATATATTGTTCTCTAGCCCAATAAGATTAGTTTCTCTTCATTAATGTGATCATCCGATGGTCAACCAAAAAGAATAAAAAAAATACAGCATCCATGTTGCTCTATTATTTTACTAACTGTTACTGTTATTACAAATGTACCTACCCTACAAGTACAAGGAATTAAAGTGTGGTGGCAACAAACCTTGATTATTTGGTTAATAGCGTTGTAAGCTGCAGCGACCGGACATGTTCCATTTGAACTTGCTATTTTCTCCTCTCCATCGACTGAAACTAGTTTCACCGTTGCCGCACCAACTGTACCACTTGTTGCCTGGAAACCACGTTTCAAGGTTATTACACAGCCACACACAGGGTAGGGTTGTGCTAATTATTTTACCACGTTTCAAGGTTAGAACATGGGCTATATATACCTGTACACTTGCAAAGGACCAAAAAACCTTGTGCTGGACTGTCATGGTCTCATCATTTAACGGTGATATCGTCTTGCCGAGCACTGCCCCTGGCAGCAGAGTGCTTGGCCCTGAAATGGTCTGTTCATGCTGTGGCTCGCTGCTGGCACTAGTTGCCCCTCTCGTGTGAGTCTCCTTGGTATTGGGGCTCCGCTCGCATGATGAAGACCCATGGGAAACGCCTTGATCAAATTAGAAGTGGGTTGTTCAGAAAGAAGCATATGCAAGGGCAAGGCCACTTGGTTCGTGGTGGTGGTGGCTTACCTGATTCTTCTCGCCTTTTTGAAATGATGCCCGCATCTATCAGCTTCATACAAGCTTTCAAAAGATCTTTATCACCTTCCGTCCAATAGAGAGCCTCCTTACTTCGCTTCTGGAAGAAAATTAAATAATGTGTGTGTTTCCATGCACGACGACAACTACAGTTCATCTGCTACCTCTCCCATCTCCAAACAAACACCTATCATGTCAAGTGCATGTACCTCCGTTGTTTCATCACCATCGGGAATGTGCGAACACATGGTTGATTTAGGTCGCATGTGTTTAGTTTTGTGATGTAGTGATTGTCAACAGTCAACATTCTCCTTCTATTTTCTTTTATCTTTTTCGCTTCGCTATGTTTCACAGGCATACGTGGAGTGTGTCGAAGGCGTATCTCTTGGTTCGTGTTGTGCAGGTGTGGAGCTCGGAGATGGTAGCCGACGGCGCAGGTGAAGGGGCCAAGGAGGGCGTGCCGGGCCGACGGACCGCGGGAGGTGAAGGATGGACGTGAGGCTTGGACCGAGGGACCGGATCGCCGGGCGGCTAGCCATGGTGGTGGCTGACATCCGGGACATCGACGGATGCAAGAGGGCGTGGCGAGGACCGTGTCGATGGGTCAAGACGGCGGCGTGCGGCAGGCGGCGGGGCTTCGGATGACTTGGCGACTTTCGGGCGATCAAGACGGCGATGACATCGCGTGTCGAGGAGGTTTGGTGGTTTGCCCTCAAAACCATCGGCGCGGGTTTGGTGGTTTGGGCCTCAAAACCATCGGCGACGGGTTTGCGGGTTTGGGCCTCAAAACCCGGAGGGGACGTTCCGTGGGACGGAAGGGCGGCACGCGGGCGGCATCGGGGAGGTTGCGTGGATGCAAGGCTACCGATGAGGAGGCGCGGTGGCCGTCGGATCGAAAAAATATCCGAGTCGACCAAAATAGCCCTAGGGTTAGTGGTTTTGGCTCATATGTATCGGAGGGCAAAATAGGGATGAGAAATAAGGACTATATATAGAGGATGGCAGCCATCCTCCCTCTTTTTGCCTCTCTCATTTTCGTTTTTATTTTCCCAATTTCTAGGGTTCTTGTTTTAGAGGTCCAAGAACATCAATTTGGTGGTGATTTTCGTTGGGAAGGGGAGCCCCAAATCTCCCTGTCGTCTCCGGGCGTTTTGGATCAAATTCCTTCTCTTTTTGCTTGGATTTTTCTCTGGAATTTTTGGATTCCGTTTGTTTTGGTGGTTCTCTGTTCTTGTGCAGGCAACGAGCAGCAGCGGCCGGCCAGGACTCGACGCACTTGCTCGAGCAGGCGCTCGGCCGGCAGGCCACGAGCACCAGGCCTGTTCCTCGTCGCTCGTCGCTGGACTCAAGCTGCAGGGGGAGCGAGTGGCCACGGGAGGCAGCCAAGGCAGGATCGAGCACAGCAGCAAGGCAGAAGATCTGCCGGCCGGTCTCCAGGAGCAGGAGCAGATTGCTGCTTGCTCGGCCACGCACGGCAAGGACGAGCAAATCCATTCAGCTATCAAGTATTGATCCTTGGAACACGAGCACAAGTTCCCAGGCCTGACATCAGGAGCTCCAAGCCTGGTTCCTCGCTACTACAAAATCAAAGGTTGATTTTTCTCCTTGTGTTGTGGATTTTGCCTTCGAGCAAATCAATTTGCTTCTTCTGCAGGGCTGCCTGATCGAGTTGTGCTTGTGAAAATCCCAGCTTTTAATCAACTCATTTCAGTTTCTTTTTAACCTGTGCCCCAAGGTGTTCGATGAAATGTTTAAGTAGCTGTTCGTTCTAGTTTTTCTCAGTATGTTTTGCTAGAACTGTTCTAGGCCTAGTAGTGTTCCTATTTGTGTTCCTGCAACGTATTTTAGTTGTAATTTTTTAGTAGCTTTATTTTCTTGTCCTAGTTTTTATTTTTCTTGCTAAATAGAAAAACCCAAATTTCTCTCTAGGTTAGTTTTTTAGCTCTTTGTCTAATCTTTTTACTTCCTACAGTTAGAGTAGTTAGTTTCTTTGAGTGTTTTTTTGCTAGCTTGTTTTGTTCGTAGTTTGCACTCTCGAGTTCCGTTTTGCAATCCGTTTCTTGCGTTGAATTTCTATCACGCCGATGATTTTATCTAGATACTCCTGTCACAAGTTGACTTGAGTATTTGGATTCGAGAACCCGCTTCTTTTCAATAGGAGATGGGAATCTCGTTTCTTTGCTCTGGGAGAGGTTGGGGGTTGAGCCGATGACCCAAAATTGAAAAGGAAAATTGAGGCTCCCATTCACCCCCCTCGGGTCGCCTATTCGGTCCTTCAGAATGGATATCAGCGGAATCTTCAGGGGATTGAGACGTGAAGTTTGGCGAGCGTGGCGCAAGAGGCATTGCAATCTCCCTAGAAACAGCAAATCATCAAAAGAGACATGTACATTTTTCAGGTGAGAGATGTGTACACTTTTGGGTCATGCATTGAATTAAATTGGGCGATCGAACCACCTTGCTAGCATCATATCAAATATAAAACTGAGAGGAAATCAACAATAACGACATACATAAAATTGCCCGTTGTATATTTCCACTTTGGGCTGGCAAAACTGTTAGTTTCCGTCTAAAGCAAGCAATCCCATCCCGAATAGAATATCTAGGAATTTTTATTGTTTCACGAAAGATCCCGAAATCTAACGTTTTATTAGTTCTCCTGTTATGTTTAGCTGTGGGATTTTCTTTCTACCGGTTCTGTCATGTAGCTTCTGAATATTCTTGTCTGATTGAAAAGGTGCACGAGATTAGATCACGGGTGCATGCAGCTGCCCAGGAAGAAGGCAAGCTCGCCTCAAAGAAGAACAAATCAGAGAATGGAAGACCACGAAAGGGGCAGGAAATCATACCTTGATGTTTGGGCTCTTGATGGTCCGCACACGTTTGTCGGCCGCTCGTTGGACGCGGTTGGTTTCTCCGGTGCCGGTTGAGGCCATGTTTGATCGGCGGGGAGGTCGATGGCGCTCGCCCTAACTGGATCCGAGATGACGAGTAGGAAGGAGACAGGGATGATGGGGGAGATCGATGGCGCTCGCGCTAACTGGATGCCGAACCGGCGGCGACGGGTGGCGGCGGTGTGCTCCGCCGCTGTTAAAGAGAGAAGAGAAGAGGATCGGATCGATTCGAATTCCGCCGGCGTGAAGTTAGTACTATCACGGACGCGATTAGGATATTTTAATCCAGCCCCCCGGCTCGTTTGTTTACGTCAGCTTCGCATGCACGGCACGGCTTGGCTCTCGCGTCAGTGTACGCCGTCCTATTGTAAACAACGAGACGAGTTTTCATCTATACGTCGTAGCAGCTGAATGTGCTGTACGATCATCATTCTTTTAATTCAAGGCAACGCAGCTCGTGTCAAGTAAATGACAGATTTGTACATTTAAAAATCATTCATATAGGAGAGAATTGTAGAGATGCACCGTAAAATAGCACATTTTCATAGATGAGTAGCAAAATAGCACAATTATGCTTCCGATAAATTCAAAATTTACTCAAACTAAAACAATTCCCTTAACATCAAAAGAGCACAATTACATCGGTTCATTATTCTTGCACACCGTCGAAATGTAACTTTGTAGTGGCAGCTTGTAATGTAGCATCTTGATCAACTATCATTATGTCATGTGCGGAATTGGGCCAGCTCGGGACGGGCTAGGAGGGCCCAAAGCAGCGCGGCCCGCCCACGAGGGGCAGCGCGCGGCTGGCATGGGCCTGCGCCCCTGCGCCGCCGCCTTCTCCGCCTCAACTACCTCCCGTCATCAATTTAGGATTATCTTAAGACTTTATGTGTGAAAAAACGATATTCCAATCATATAAAGGAAACCTTATATGAGATTGCTTAGATTACAAATCTAACTAGTCGGGCTATATAAACAAGGGCACGTAATCTCTTTGGGGTAAGCAAGCAATAAAAATATAGTTCGTGCCTCTCTCCCCGCCCCACCGCCGCCGCTTCACAAAGCGCCGCCGCGACGCCGCAGCCGCCGCCGCCATGCGCCGCCGTCCACCGCCACCACGCCGCCACTTGCAGCGCGCCGCCGCTGCGTCACGCAGCCACTACTACAGATTTGCTCATCACTACCGCCTTTGCAAAAATTTATTCCACCGGCAAGCGATGAACCACACCCAGTTGATAGGCCGTTCAGCGCTGACAACGTAAAACTCCACCGGGCTCGACTAAATCCGGCGGTGAAGATTTAGATCAC
>JADLZK010001678.1:0-110833 GCA_015847255.1 Hyparrhenia diplandra
AGAGTTCCATTCTTCTTCTTCCTCCTCTTAGTTCTAATGGAGAGTGAGAGAGGAAAGGCTAGAAGGAAGTTTGGTTCCTTCTACCTGAGTTGTCGGTCCGCCTCACGGTGTGCCGCGGTTCCTAGGAAGTCTGAGTGTCGGAGTTGTCGGTACCCGCTTCGCTTGTACCTCTACAAGCTACTTACACTTTGGTGAGAAAGCTTGTGATTATCTTTCGGCTTACTATTCTTCAAGTATATTATCTTAGCTGTTATAAACTTGCGGGATCGATAGTCGTACCTTCGGGTCGTAACTCTTGGAGAAGGAACTCTTTGACCGGGGAACCTTGATCGACCCAAGAGTTGTGGATGGTAGTGCAAACGTGGTGTTTGGGCTAGCGTTCACCTATCTTTTGCGGTGCATCCCACGGTTGAGGGGGTAGGCGGCTTGGTCGTGACAAGCCTTGTCCGTCCCTCGAAATCCCCCCATGTTCGGCTGTGTCGTAGAGCTAATGGCCGGACTCTACCCGGTTTGGGCGAGGGCCGGTGCCCGAAGCAAGGAGATAACAAGCCCTAGAAATCCCTGCCTGAAACCTAAGCCCATAAAGATACCTCACTATCCATAGTTATCCTAGGGTGGCCCTGCTCAAAGATTAGAGCGCAACCGTTCCCTATGGAAAATACGATACCCTGAATACTTCCGGGTGAAAGCTACAACGACAATTTCGTGCGCTTGCGGATTTATCTGTGTGCGTTAAGAAACGTCAACAGATGGTAGAAGTAAAAGCTCCATGTTGGTTGGGTTGGACTTGCCTGGTTGGCAAAGGTGTTGACGTCGTTGTTGTTCATGTCGCTGGTGTTGTCCAGGATGTCGGGGATGTCGAGGTTGAGATTGGCGACGTCGGCATCGATGTCGGGCGACGTCGTTGTGTCATCCTTGCTAGTGAAGACGTTGGCACTCCAGATGTTCCCAATGTCAAAGATGATGTTGCTAGTGACTGGGGGACTTATCTGCGCCATTGTAGTAGCCACGAGACGTCGGCCTAGTTGGGTAGGCTTTTCATCGAGAAGCAAACCGGTGGACGCCAGCGTAGCCTCCCGATGACCGTTCGATCTAGATCGCAACAACGGGGGCGTCCTCAGGGTAGACGTGCCCGTTGCTTGCAGTGTCGATGATCTTGGAGGGGATGACGTAGGCGGCGCCGGGAGCGTCGCCACCATTGGCGGCGCCCATGGTAGGGACGTCGTCGGTGGTGGTTGAGGTGATGTCGGAGACGCGTACGTCGGACAGCTTGGCCGCATGTTGTGGGGCTGCTGCTAACGTGGCCATCGGTACATCGTTGATGGCGATGAGGACGTTGTCGATGCCCATGGGAGCGCCGTTGTCGTCGGTGTCACCCATGGTAGGGGCGGCATCGAGAAGGACGTCTAGCTCGTCACTGGCTGGCGTGACGTCGAGGTTGGTGTTGCCCGTCGGGTTGTCGTTGAGGAGGTAGTAGTTGTTCTCGAGTTGGATGAGCTTGCCACGGAACTTCATGAGGACAAGGTGGATAGCAATGGCGGCGTTGTGGTCGACCAGAAGGCTCGGGGCCATACCTCGTCTTTGATGTAGTTGGTGATCGCCTTGACTGGTTGGGGTCTTTGTTGGCGGTCGTTATCGACCATTTTATACCGCCAACTTATGTCTTTTTTTTCCGGGGAATCTTGCACACCAACGGCACATATACCTTTACTTCTAACCTAGTTCCACTTGTATTCCGAGAAATATATTTTGCAGGACAAACACAGGGAATCAAGTGAGAATGTGCCAAACTTCATGGAAAGCGCACTTTGGAAAACATGTTTATCAAACAAGTGCAATACAAGAGGGCCAAGCCCGGAACAAGATGGACCGAAGCACCCCTAAACTACGGATCTAGGCTGGCCCAGAAGCCCACAGACGAAAGGCGGTCGCGAGACGGGCCACCCCCGGTCTGGCCGGACTGGAAGTGGGTCCGGCCGGACCCACGGTGCCGCCTCTCGAGCCGACCTTGCACAGGCGGTTGCATGCCGCCATGCATAGGGAGTATTGCTAGGTGCTTCCATTTTTACCTGCACAAACCGACCACAAATCAGTATAAATAAAGGGTAGAGCCTCACCTCTATGTAGAACATCACACCAAGAGCTACTACCTCCCTCACTTGTTCATTCTTAGTCCTAGTAGTTAGATTGTGAGCAAGGCTAAGCTTCAAGGAGGGCTTGTCTCCTTGGAAGGATCTTCTTGGTAATATACTATGGAGTGTTCTTTCATATTCAAGTTCTTTTATTCATATTACATTGCATATGAACTAGAGTATAGTTATCTTCATGTTATATTCGTAGGATATGAACTAGACTATAGTTGATATGCTATGGAATGACATGAACTAACTATAGGTTAATTGTTCATATGTTGTTCTTGGAGGGTTGTAGTATTATGCTAGGGTGATGGTTCGGTGTACTCTCGGGTTTGCCTTTATCCTTGCATGTCGATCCGTAGGGTCGGAGTCCCGAGGGGATATTGGTAGTTTCCTATATGCATAGGCATGGTGCCTAGGTCTATAGGGACCATCGAAGATGTCGGCATCCCACGGTAGTGAGGTAGGCGGCAGGTGGTGACAGCCCTGTCCGTCCCTTGCACTCCTCCACGTTCGGGTGTTGAGTTGGAGTTCTGAAAGTGTCTATCGGTTGGCAGACCAGCTGCGGGCATCTCCTCTTCATCTAAACATAGTGTTACGATTGTCCATTAACTTCGTATGACTACTAATGTTCTTTGCATATGTAATATTAGAATTGCCTGTTCATAGTAGATATTCTTTTATCCTTATTTTCCTTTATCCTTATAGTAGCTCGAAGTGTGTTCTCCCTATCCTGGATTATCATGTTTACCCCTATACTAGACTAATGGTTATTCATACTTACATTGTGGAGCCATAATCATCGCTATGCTAGTCTTTACATAAACCTGCCTTCCTTTGGGAAAATATAAATAACGATACCCGAATACTCACGGGTGAAATGCTACAATGATAGATCCGTGCGCTTGCGGATTGAACTCGTATCCTATGAATCTATCTCGAAAGTATTTCTAGAGTAATCATCCTGGGTAGATCAAAAGTCTACTCTCGGTGGTTGCGCTAAGAAATACCAACAAGCATTTCTGGTGCCGTTGCCGGGGAAGACATGGTTTACGAAAAGAAAAATAAAGCTAGCATAACATGATTATGACCACATGTATGAATGATAGCCCTAGTCTTTACAGGCTAACTCTGTTGTTTTCTTCCTGTTGTGGATGAAAACAGGATAGTGTATGACTAGTCGCAACCTACCGAACAACTTCGTTGACAATCCGGAAGCGCTCCTAAGGAAGAACCGGTCTCGCGCCAGCTCTTCCTCCGCTACTTCGCCAACTGTCGAACCAGTCGATCCCGTACCATCTTTGTCAACACTCATGGCCAAGACACTCCGCGACTACTCTGTCCCGGCCGTGTCCAACGTCCCCGTTGGGCCACAGGTCAATGTCGGTGACAAGAACTTTGAGATCTGCACTGGCCTCATCACCATGGTACAAGCGAGTCCGTTTTGCGGACTACCAAGCGAGGATGCCAATGCGCATCTTCAGAACTTCCTGGAGCTTTGTGACACTATAGTGATCAAGGATGCCGCGCCAGACGCGATCAAGCTCTACCTGTTTCCCTTCTCCCTTGTGGGGAAGGCGAAACAGTGGTTTTACAAAGACAAAGAAGCAGTCAGCACGTGGAGCAAGTGCTCCACAGTATTCCTCGCTCGATTCTTCCCGATGGGCAAAACAAATGCCCTGAGGGCTAGAATCTCGAATTTCCAGCAAAGCTCCAATGAACCCATACCCGAGGCGTGGGAGAGGCTGCAAGAATACATCCTCACCTGCCCACACCACGGCATGGAGCAATGGCTTGTGCTCCAGAATTTCTACATTGGGCTCACGCCCATGTCCAAGGGGCATGTTGATGTTGCTGCTGGAGGGGCCTTTCTCTCCCTCACAGTCGATGAAGTGCAAGCTCTCATCGACATGATGATAGAGAATCAAGGGTGGGGTGAGGAGAGAGCCCCCACGAAAACACAAAAAGGCATGCATACCGTAAAGGAGACGGATATGCTTGCCGCCAAATTAGACCTACTCATGAAGAAGCTGGACGACAGAGCTGCAGGCAAGCAACCAATGAGCAGCACCGTCCAAGCCATGGACTCACACATGACGTGTGAGGTATGTGGAGACGTCAGACACTCGGGAAGTAACTGCCCCGAGACCCGTGAGGAAGCATCCTACATCAACAACGGGTTTTGACTAGGTAATAACGGGTGGAATAATCAGAATCGCCCGCAAGGAGGTAATAACTTCAACTCGAATTACAATTCGAATCAACCTTCCTTGAAAGATTTAGTGCGAGGTCAAGCTAAGATAAATGAAAACCTGACCAAAAAGCTTTCTTTCAATGATACATTGTTTGAAAATATCAATGCAAAATTAGAAAGTTTATCTTCTGCAGTTAAGAATCAGCAGAGTTTTAATAAAATGATAGAAACTCAGATTACGCAAATTACTTCTGCTATTTCTCCCAACTCGGGAAAGGATTTGGTGGAAACCGAAATCCCGATCGAGATGGTTAACATGGTGACAACGAGGTTTGGTAACCCTCGGAGTTGGCCTAGCCCTAGGGTTTTTGCAGATTCACCCTTCGTCCAAAAGAAGGCAGACCCAGGACGGCCGACAATCACCTATTCCATTGGCCTGTACACCTTCCAGAGAGCTTACTGCGACCTGGGGGCAAGTGTCAACATCATGTCCAAGAGAACAAATGACACTCTACTCTTTGCACCATTGACCCCCACAAGAATGAAGCTCCAAATGGCAGACCAATCCATCAAGGCTGCAGAAGGAATAGCTGAAGATATACTCGTACGAGTAAAAGATAGCTACATCCCCACCGATTTTGTCATTATTGACATGGGGGATGATGACGACGTACCTCTCCTCCTGGGAAGACCATTCCTGAATACGGCAAATGCAACAATATTTGTCAGCGCGGGGCGCATCAATTTCCAACTCTCGGATCAGACAGTACGATGCCATTTCAACGGCTATCACAAGATCAATCCCGTCAAGGAGAGGAACCCTAGGGAACCCACTCCCTCAAGGAGTCGGACTCGTCGACTGGGAGCACACACTCCCACAATCCACATCAAATACGAGTCCAACAACCAGAGATGGAAGGAGATCGTGATAAACCCTGGGAAACCAAGCGAGTCCTCTCCAAGAAGGGCAATCAAGCAAAAGCCGGAGCCAAAGAAAAAGGCGGCTCATGAGAAAAAGAGTGACACAAAAGAAGAATCAAAAGTCGCCCCCACACCCCCTAAGAAGGAGTGTGAAGAAAAGGAAGATTCAGCTCCCACTGCCCCCGAAGCAAAGAAAACCCGGAAGGTATGGCGGGAAAAGAAGTCATCCACCTCTCCCGGAGCTGAAAGAGCATCAACAAAGGGAGAAAAGTCCAGCCACACGGACTCTAACAGTGTGCCCTCCGCCGCGGGTAAGTCGGTAAGTATCTAAAAAAACACACACACACACACACACACACACACACACACACACACACACACACACACACACACACACACACACACACACACACACACACACACACTAATAATTTTTCAAAACTCATAAAAATTTTCTAAATAAAAGTTTTTAATAAAATAAAATAAAATTCACTTTCCAACAAGTATAGATTTTATCTTTACCATTTCTCATTTTTGAAAATTTTTATAAAAAATCAATTAATTATAAAAGAATTTTGGGAAATTGGAAAATCGGAGCAACGTTTCAAATTGAACGAAGCACCAACGGACTCACTGGTCTTCATGACCCAGATTCTTTGTCGGCACGCCGCCAAAGGGGAGCAGCGAGAGGGCTCACCACGGTCCGGCCGACCCAATGCCGGTCCCGGCCGGATCGACGGATGGGGCCCTCGCGCCCATCTTTTGCCAACGTCTACTAGCCGTTGCCCACGCTCCCAATCGACCAGTGCTTCGCTCTATATATGTCCAGAGAGCCGGTTGATGCACTCCACCCCTCTCACTCTCATTTTCTCACTCTCTCACTCAAGCTTGCTCCATTTCCTTGCTCTCTCCAAGCTCTAGCAAAGCTCAAGTGCAAGGAAACTCTGCCCAAAATTCTAGCCACAACCATCCACAAGCTAAGCTCGCGCAAATTTTCTAGCTAACATCACCACCGCGAAAATTTTCGCCTAGTCTTTTTGCCATGGATAAAATTACAGGTGTTTTCAAGGCCCTCGGCGGGAGCTCTCGTCGCAGAACTCGAAGCATGACCTCGCGCTCAACCAAGCCCGTGAGAAGCGATGCAAGAAGACGAGGCGCCATCACATGTGCAAGGAGGAGTAATGGGGAGGAACGGCGGCGACCCGCACCTCGACTAGGAAGGACCACACGAGCCGCAAGGGTACAACCTCATCAAGGATCGGGAGTTCATCCATGCGTCACGCTATGACCCCAACCTCCTTCGAAAGATAGGTATGGATGTCGAATTCTCCCGCATTTGACTGCCGTTGGGTGGAAAGGCATCGACCCCCTCCGGGAAGAAGTGTCTCGATTGCTTACCATCCGGTTTCTTTGCTCCCCGCAATATGATGATGATGGCATTACTTTCCGTTGTTTTGAGCATCCATATTTTCTTACATGGAAAGCACATGCTACGCACTTAGGCTTTGATGCTAGGAAATGTTCTATCACCTTAGATTACTGTTGGGTGATTGCTCAACACAACACTTTATTGATGATGAAATGGTTTACAAAGTGGTCATTCAACATGGCGATTACAAAGGATACCAGGGGGTATTTATAGTCCCCCCTGGCTTCGTAGTTGTACAAAATTGCTATGAATCTTGAAATGGTCTTCTACAAAGTGTCTTTCCTAGCGAAGATGTATTCTTCATCTTCGTGACGCTTCAGACATAATATTCATCTTCGCGATGCTTTTTGTTCCTTTGGAGATGATTCTGTAACTTCATAGCGAAGCCACTGTGATCATCTTCGCTTGGATCTTTGACTTTAGTCTTTCTAATTTTCACACTTGTTGCTCTTCCGCGAAGCCTATGTCTTGCGAAGCCACCTTCGGTACTAAAGTTACGCCCCTTGTCTTGTAACTGGTCCGAAAGCGTCCCCGAAATCTTCAAAGTTTGGGGACGAAAGTTTAAACAAAAATCAAAGTTAGATCCCAACAGCGGCCCTCGTGGGCGAAGGCCGACTTCAAAGGCATGAAACCCATGAATCATAAGTTTTTCTTAAAACTTTGTTTCAATCCAAAAACGTCGTCCCCGGACTTTGAAGTTGGACTTTATGATTTGATTCAGACTTTGTGTTCATCTTCTTCTAAAAGAGTATTTTATTTTTTATTATTTTATTATATATATATATATATATATATATATATATATATATATATATTTTATGGCTATTTTGACCGTTTGACCGAAGTGGTCTATAAATAGCGAAGGACCCCCCGTTTTTCTTCATCTTTTGAAGAGGGGCCACCTTTTTTTGAAAAATTTTCTTTGTGACGCTTGAAGTCGAAATTTCCTTGTGAAGCCGAAGTTCCGGCCTATATGTTTAAGCCTCTTAGTTCTTCTTTGTTCGGGTATATCTTTCTTCCGAAGTGCATTTTATTACTTTTTATCTTTGCTTCTATGATTCTAAGTGTTATTTTTCCTCTATTTTAGAATGGCCCTCATTGATGATATCTTGCCTGGTTCTCAAGAGCAAGAAGTCGACGAAGAAGTGAATTCTCAGCATGACAATTCAGATGAAGGTTTTTCAGATGTTTCGGCTTCAGAATCGGAGTTGCTTCCCGATGATAGAATTTCCTTGGTATTTGGTCGAAGCAAAATGACTGATGATGATTTTAAAAAGATGGTTAAGGATGGTGTGTTAAGAGCAGATCAATACAGGCCGGCGGATCCAGATGAGAAGACTCCTAAGCCTAAACCTGATGAATGTGTTGTCTTCAAGGATCTGTTTACTGCGGGACTTCGCATGCCTCCACAAAATTTTCTTGAAGAAGTGTTCAAGAAATATAACATTGAGATGCACCACTTGACTCCTAACACAATAGTAAAGTTATATGTTTTTCTTTGGGCTGTGCGAAGTCAAAACACAAAGCCAGATATAGATGCTTTCTGTTCTTTGTATGAGCTGCAAACCCAGTTTCGGACGAAGACGATTGAACAGCGTAAAGTGAAGCTATATTTTGGATGTTGCAATTTCAAAACTGCCCGAGGACAAAAACAGATTTCTCCTGCCTCAAAGAACAAATGGGAAGATGGCTGGCATAACTACTGGTTCTATCATAAGGTTCCTATGGTTGAAGAGAACCGTGGTAGAAAAGGAGTTGTAAAAATTTACCCCTTGGCTTCACGCATGCACAGAGAGCGTTTTGAATGCAAGACAGAATTTTCTAAGTCTCAGGCTGGTCTGAATGTTTAAAGGCTTTCAAGAGGGTTGTTTCTCAGCAGTCAACTCGAGATCTTGTTGAAGAATACTTGGCTGCTGGTGTTTGGCCACTTAGGCTTGGTTGGGATTTTCTTCGCTATCATACAAAGAGGATTAGGGAGAAAGACTATATTTTCCCGGATAGAGATATCGTGATGCCTTCGCGGTTTAGTACTGAAGAAGATTTTGTTGCTGATGTTGAGAGCAGAGCTGTGGATTTGCTTGGAAAGTACCTTCATACAGAGAGGAAGCTGATGGATGACATTATTGGCAAGGATTATGTTAGGTTGAATCGTATTTTTGATTTGGCCAACATAACTTATAAGATTCATCCACCTCCCGCCTATGCTCGTAAAAAGGATAAAAAAGATACTGACAAAGATCTGAAGAGGAAGAGAAGTGATAAAGCGAAGCCGTCCTCTTCGGCGAAGACACCGCAAAAAGCGGTGTTGATAAGCCTCGGAAGAAGAAGGCTAAGAAGGTGGTGGCGCTTTGCTCGACAATTTGGACTTATCTGACAGCGAAGTTGACGGTTCCAATCTTGGAACTTCTGTTGAAGATTTGGAGGTGAGACAAATCTGCAAAACTTTTGCTCCTACTGGGTTAACACCGGCTTTGCTTACTCCTCTTGCGGAGTACTTACAGAACTTTGGGTCTTCGCGGAACTTGGTAACTTCGGGTAATGTTGGCGAAGATGATGCCGCTGATGCCTCTATGATGGAAGCTTCCCCTACTGGTACTGCATCTCCTTCTTCACCTAGACTTAGGGATCCCACTCCTGATTTTCCAGCGAAGTTAAATGCGTCAACTTCTGCTTTGTGTGATGATCATGATTGTCTTGAGTTAGCTAAATTAGCCAAAAATATTCACATGAGTCACTTGTTAGAGAATCTAGAAAATCCTTCCTCGGTTCCTGAAACAGAGGCTCTCGAAAAGAAATGAAGGTGCGATGCCGCAAACAAAATTGCTTTTATGAACTGTTTGAGAACCGCTAAGGTTTCTAAGATTCTTTGTTGAAAAGCACCGGTGATGTACAAGGCGAAGCTATTGCCAGTATGTACTTTTTGTTTTATACCCCTGTTGTTCTTTTTGAAAGTTGTCTTATTTTTTTTTCTTGTTTCTTCTTTTTGTAGAGAAATCTTTGAAAGAAAGAGCTTGTTGACGGTAACCAACTACATATTTTTCCCGTCAACTTACTACCATAAAGGGGGTAAAACTATACCTTTTATACTCATATACGTTTATCACTAATAAAATTCCACTTGTAGTGTCTAGTATTTTATTTTGCAGGTTTATAATAAAAGCAAGTGGAAAACTGACCGACCGAAATACGCCATCCAGAAAGCGCATTATTGCAAAACACAAGCCGAGGAGCAAATCGACCCAAAACATCAAAATTGGGCGAGCAAAGCCCGGCCCACAACTTTTCAAGACGAAGGACGCCAGCCCACCAAGACTTCGGGCGGCCGAGCCAGGGGTGGGGCGCGCACCCCTTGGTGCGGCCGCACCCCTCCCGAGGCGGTTTCGGCCCAGCCTCGGGATGGCGGTTCATTAACCTGCCTTCTGGGGGTTAACCGATGTGGGATGGTCGGTTTGGTCTGATTAGGAAGGTGTACTAGGTCGGTTTTGATGTAAATTAGCACTTAGGCCCCTCCTCCAAGTGTATAAGTAGTCCCCCTCTCTTCCTCTCTCAACACACACCACTTGGAGTCCAGCAACCAGCATTCTTCCTCTCTCTACCACCTCTACCTCTCTCTCTTCTTCTACTTCTTCTTCTTCTTCTTAGTTCTTGGTTAGCACTTGGAGTAGAAGAGCTACAAAGGAGGGCTTGTCTCCTAGAAGAAAGTGCCTTGGTAATATATCTTCTCAATGGAGCATTTTTCTATTTGCAAGTCTTATATCTATGTTCTTGGCCTAACTTATGAACTAGAGTATAGTTTTGTTCATGTTCTTGTGTTGGTATATGAACTAGCATATAGTTTACATATCATAATCATGACATGTTCAAATCAGTTCATCATCGATCATCATATGCCTAACTTGATTAGAGGTGGGATATCGGTTCGTTGTTCCTTCGGGTTTGCTCTTGTTCTAGTCTGTCCATTCGACGAGTGGGCATCCTAGGGGGACAAGAGTAGTGCTCTGATATGCGGGCATGGTGCCCGGGTATTACAACACCTGCGAATATGAGAGCATGCCACGGTTGAGGGGGTAGGCGGCTGGGTCGTGACAAGCCTTGACCGTCCCTTGAAATCCCCCCACGTTCGTATGTGCTGTAGGAGTTCGTAAATGCCTTGGTGGGAAGCAGACTTCCTGGTGGGGTCTTCCCGGTATCCTAGACTTAACCATGCTTAAATCATGTTTCCATATGATCCTAACTATTCATTTGTATGACCATGACTAGATACATTAGGATTACTCCATTAGGTTATTCATTTATTCTTTATCTATTTTCTTTATCCTTTGCTGGTGGATTCTTAAGTGTGTGTCACACTATCTACAAACCATTATTGCTTACCCCTGTTATGAACAAATTGGTCTAAGCAAACACATGTTCCTCTATTCAGATGCCATGCTAGCTTAATAAACACATGCCTTCCTTTGGGAAAATATAAATAACGATACCCCGAATACTTAGGGTGAAATGCTACAATGATAGATCCCGCGCTTTGCGGATGAAATATCTAAGATGGCAAGATCTATCCCGTTGACGTTCCCGTTCGGATCACCGACATGGTGGTTTCACTTGGGAATGTCAGCGGTGCATTTCTGGCGCTGTTATTGGGGATGGGTTTAATACCTATTTCCATTGATTGCGCTTAAGAAATGCAACCGAGCTCATGATGCTGTTGAAGTTGTGAAGGAAAAGCTTCAAAAGAAAGGGACAAGGACTGCTAACTTTTGTTTTGACAATTTTGATGATGTGGTGGATGATGAAGCTGAGGCGGATCAACGGAGCCATTTATCGGAGTCTCTAGTCCATGTTGAAGCTCAACAAAAGATTCCTGGCCCTTTGAAAGAGGGTGAGAAAATTTGTAAGTCTTCTTAACTTCGATGTTTTTTTTAAGGTGCAGAGTTTGATTTGTTCCCTTGTCTTATTTCAGCTCAATTTTTCCCTAATGCTTCAACTTCATCTAAAGAGAAAATTGTTGATGTCGGTTCTATGAAGGATGTCATCGGAAGATCATCTAACTCCGCAAGTGGCGATTGATGGTCAAGAACTTTCTTCGAAGCCGTTTCGAAGTCACTTGAAAATACTTTGAAATTCTCGCTTGGATAGTGGAGTTAATTTAGATTCTTACAAATTTGTTGGAGTTAGGATAGATAAACTTCGCGTTCTTCCGAAGAAACCGGAGAAGCAATTGTCTAAGTGTATTGATGATGCTTTTTTGGTTCCTGATGCCGAAGGTGAACTGGCGAAGATGAACCCACTGGAACTAGCTGATGCTGGTATAAACTTGATGTATAAGGTATACTATTTTTTGACAATTTTTTGTTTTTAGTTTTGTTCATTTTTACCTTGTGCCTTCTTTATTTTGATTGTTTTTTTATTTTTGTAGGGTGTACTTGTGAATCGTGGGCTTAGGAAATCTCTTGAGGATAGTGTAGCTACCTTTGCTGTTCGCGAGAAGTCTCTTTTGAGCGAGATCGAGTCTTTGAAGGCTCAGCTTGCTGCTAAGGAAGTGGAAAGAGGCAAAGCTGTTGATGACTGGCATGAACTTGATAGGTTATATCATGGGGCTTCTGACCTGATTAAGGAGAAGGATCAACAGATTGAGGCAGCGAAGACTACCATTGATACTCTTAGGAGGGAAAAAGCATCTTTGGAAAAAAAGAAAACTGAAACTGATGAACTCATGATGCGAAGGTTCAATAGAACTTGGAAGCTTTATAAACAAGCCTATGAGAAGTGGGGGGGCTATGCCTGAGGATCCTTGCTGGGATCTTGGAGAATATGACCCGTTCTTTAGTTGGCTCTGTAGGCAGTATGAAGACCTTGGAGTTATGGTTCAAGCTGCCTCAGATACTAGTGTCATGTACTCTACTCGTGCACTTCTTCATCTGATGAAAGAAGCTAAATATCCCTTGTATGACACCTTCGCTGAGGAGTCTTTCAAATTTCCTGGAGATGCTGTTAGCAAGATTTCTCCACGCACGCATTTGTTATGCAAAATTTTTTTGAGCAGTATTGGTGTAACTGTGGACGAGAACATTGTCTCGAGAAAGTGAAGGAGAAGCTGAGAAAGGTATTATGCTTCTCTCTTTTTATTGTGTTTTGCCTTCTGTATTCGTTTTTATTCTTGTTTCTCTTGTTTTGCTAACTTTGCTTTTAACAGATTGAACTTGACATCTTACGGGGAGGAAGAAAGCTTGAAGAAATTGAAAGAAGAAGAGGAGAGAAAGGCTCGCGAAGAAGAGGAGAGGGAGAGAAACAATGTTAGTGATCGAAGGGTCTAGCTGTTCTATGGATTAGTTTTTGTTTTGAGTGTTTTGGGAGGTGAAGAAAAACATGTTGACAAGAAGTGTTGTAAATTTGTTAAGTTAACAGTTTATGTGGTCTTGTTTAAACTTATGGTTTATGACCTACGAAGCTACTATTGTTGCGAAGTTAAATTGTGTTTATGATTTTGTGGCGAATTTTGACTTTGGAGTATCCTGCGCAGGTTTCTCAAGCAAAGCCTGCGCAGGATATTGTACCCGTTTTGCCTCTTATGATCACGAAGGATAATTTTGTTTTTGAAACTTCAGAATTTTTGGAGGCTTCTGGTAGTGTTGACATTGGCGGTTTTGTGGACAAATGCCTTGGGAAATCCAAAACGAAGGATTCTTATAGGATGCCTAGGGTTGTTGATTTTAGCACTATTGGATGGGTAATTTTTCGTGTAGCCAAAGCTTTTCATTTTTGTTTTATCTCTTGACTTTTCTTGGTTTTTAAAGCATTTTTTTGTTTCAGATCATCGTGCTCAAGTGTGTCCCCAAGCTTTATTTTTGGGGATAGTTTCCAAGATACGGCGGATAAAATAATCAATGAAGTTGTTGAAGATATCTTTGAGCGGCAAACAACTAGTGTTGCTTCGAAGAATTTTGAGTGTTTTAAATTTTGTATATTCATGTTGTATGTAAACTTGAATAAATGTTTTGTATGATGTATTACTATTTTTTGTGAAATTTTATCTGAGCTTGAATGTTAAAAAACTTGTCTCTTTATACTTGTGAAACAATAATGAGGAATTTGATTTTGAGCAGTAATGTTTATTTAAAGGATTTTGAAAATTATCGTCCTATTTTTGCGAAGTAGGAGCGAAGACTTCGATTTTAAACCAATATCCTCCTTAAAAATATTTGAAAAACGTCGTCCCCTTCTTTTTTGGCGAAGTGGGAGTGAAGACTTCGATTTGAAGTCAAAATTCTCCTTAGAGAAATTTGAAAAACGTCGTCCCCCCTTTTTTTTTTTTTTTTTTTTGCGAAGTGGGAGCGAAGACTTCGATTTGAAGCCAAAATTCTCCTTAGAGAAATTTGAAAAACGTCGTCCCCTTCTTTTTGCGAAGTGGGGAGCGAAGACTTCGATTTGAAGTCAAAATTCTCCTTAGAGAAATTTGAAAACGTCGTCCCCTTCTTTTTGCGAAGTGGGAGCGAAGACTTCGATTTGATGTCAAAATTCTCCTTAGAGAAATTTGAAAAACGTCATCCCCCCTCTTTTTTTTTTTTGCGAAGTGGGAGCGAAGAGTTCGATTTGAAGTCAAAATTCTTCTTAGAGAAATTTGAAAAACGTCGTCCCCCTTCTTTTTGCGAAGTGGGAGCGAAGATTTCGATTTGATGTCAAAATTCTCCTTAGAGAAATTTGAAAAACGTCGTCCCCCCTTTTTTTTTTTTTTGCGAAGTGGGAGCGAAGACTTCGATTTGAAGCCAAAATTCTCCTTAGAGAAATTTGAAAAACGTCGTCCCCTTCTTTTTTTGCAAAGTGGGAGCGAAGACTTCGATTTGAAGCCAAAATTCTCCTTAGAGAAATTTGAAAACGCGTCCTCCCCTTCTTTTTTTGCGAAGTGGGAGCAAAGACTTCAATTTGAAGTCAAAATTCTCCTTAGAGAAATTTGAAAAACGTCGTCCCCTTCTTTTTTGCGAAGTGGGAGCGAAGACTTCGATTTGAAGTCAAAATTCTCCTTAGAGAAATTTGAAAAACGTCGTCCCCTTCTTTTTTTGCGAAGTGGGGGAGCGAAGACTTCGATTTGATGTCAAAATTCTCCTTAGAGAAATTTGAAAAACGTCCCCCCCTTTTTTTTTTTTGCGAAGTGGGAGCGAAGACTTCGATTTGAAGCCAAAATTCTCCTTAGAGAAATTTGAAAACGTCGTCCCCTTCTTTTTTGCGAAGTGGGAGCGAAGACTTCGATTTGAAGCCAAAATTCTCCTTAGAGAAATTTGAAAAACGTCATCCCCTTCTTTTTTTTTGCGAAGTGGGAGCGAAGACTTCAATTTGAAGTCAAAATTCTCCTTAGAGAAATTTGAAAAACGTCGTCTCCTTCTTTTTTTTGCGAAGTGGGAGCGAAGACTTCGATTTGAAGTCAAAATTCTCCTTAGAGAAATTTGAAAAAACGTCGTCCCCTTCTTTTTTTGTGAAGTGGGAGCGAAGACTTCGATTTGATGTCAAAATTCTCCTTAGAGAAATTTGAAAAAAACGTCATCCCCTTTTTTTTTTGCGAAGTGGGGGCGAAGACTTCAATTTGAAGCCAAAATTCTCCTTAGAGAAATTTTGTAGGTAATAATTTTAGTTTTCTACTTAAATTATACCTACTTTTTTGTGAAAACTTTTTTAGCCGATGCTAAAGCATGTTGCTTTTTGCCTTTGTGATAAATGGAAGAATAGTAAAGAATGCAAAAGTTGGGGAAACTACTTTCTCATTTATACTTGATATGAGAATTTACAAGAAGTCCGCCTCGTTAAAAACCACTCACAAATGAGTGGAAAATGAGTGCGACTCTTGATTGAAATGATAAAATGCTTCTAAGAAATTGAATCTAACTTGCTTATTTACAAAAAACTTGATGAAAGAAAATTCTAGGGATAATACTTGCGAAGATCCCTAATGTTCCATGTGTGGCTTAATTCTTCTCCCTTGAGGTTCTCCAAGTGGTAAGAGCCTTACCTGTTTGATTTTGTTATGACAAAGGGCCCTTCCCATTTTACATTTGGAACTTTCCCATGATGTCTTCGTTTCTTTTTCTCTTGAGCACGAAGTCTCCCGGTTGTAGTTCTCTTTTCACCACTTTCTTGTTGTACCATTTGCTTGTTTCTTCTTGGTATTTTCTCGAGATTCATCACAGCTTGGTTTCTTTCTTCTTCGAGCAAGTCTTTGCTTGTCTTTTGATCTTCTTCGCTTGCTATTTCGACATTTGTTCTTGGACCTTGAATTGTATTTCTTCCGGAGTCATTGCTTCGTCTCGATATAATAGCTTGAAAGGCGTAAACTTCGTTGATCTTGTTGTGGTTGTATTGTGACTCCAAACAATCCTTGGTAATTCTTCAACCCATTTGCCTTTTGGGAGTCCCACTAGATTTTTTGATATTCCCACACATATTATGCCATTTGCTCTTTCGATGGCTCCATTTGATTGTGGGTATCTGACTGACGCGAAGCAAAGTTGTATTCCCAGATTTTCACAATAGCTTCTGAAGTCTTCACTATCAAATTGAGTTCCATTATCCAAAGTTATGTGTCTTGGGACTCCGAATCTGCAGATTATATTTTGCCAAAGAAACTTCTTCATTGTTGTTGATGACATGTTTGTGATTGGCTTCGCTTCTATCCACTTTGTGAAATATTCAACTGCAACAACTGCGTATTGATGGTTGCCTTGGGCTGGAGGAAGTTTTCCAATTATGTCTATTCCCCATCTTGCAAGTGGCCAAGTTGGTTCTATATGTTGAATTGGATTTGTTGGCGCATTTGTCTTACTTGCGGAAATTTGACAATTATGGCATGTCTTCACTATTTCCTTACTATCTTTTTTTGAGCTGTTGGCCAATAAAACCCTTGTGCGAATGCTTTTCCTGCTATGGCTCTTGGGCTCGCATGATTCCCACATACTCCGCTGTGTATCTCTTGCCATAATTCTTTGCCTTCTTCGCTTGAAATGCACTTGAGTAACGGTTCACAAATACCATGCTTGAATAGTTGATTGTTGATGAGCTTGTAGTTTCTTGTTTTATGCTTCATTCTTACTTCTTCAACTTCTCTTTTCGGCTCATAGAATCCCCTTAGGAATGCTATTATTTCGATCTCAGTCTTCACTTTCAATGATGTGGGCGTATTTTGGTTCCTCAATCTTTGCCTTTATCGAAGATTCTCGAGAGTACTTGATAGAATACATCTGGTGGTAATTTTA
Source organism: Hyparrhenia diplandra (assembly GCA_015847255.1). Lineage (NCBI taxonomy): Eukaryota > Viridiplantae > Streptophyta > Magnoliopsida > Poales > Poaceae > Hyparrhenia > Hyparrhenia diplandra. The sequence goes on from JADLZK010001678.1 coordinate 16,918, forward strand.
CTTTTTGAGCTGCCGCTTTTGCAATTTCATCTGCTTCTTCATTGTTTGAGCTTGAAATGCTTCGTACTGTGAACCCTTCGAAGTGCTTTTCTTGATCCTTGATGCTTTGCAAATATTTTGCTAATTTAGGGTCCTTTGCCTTGTAACTTTTCTCAACGTGGCCTGCTACAACTTGAGAATATGTTTTGATAAGGATTTTTTGTACTCCCATTGCTCTTGCCTTGCGAAGCCCCAGCAATATTGCTTCATATTCCGTGATATTGTTTGTGCACCGAAATTCTAGTCTTGCTGCATATTTCATTTTGATTCCGGATAGCGAAGTGATTATTGCTGCTACTCCAGCCCCTGCGGAGCCCCATGCTCCATCACAATTCATTGTCCATTCTTGACAAGACAAAGTCCACTCTTGATGATCTTTTTGATCTTCATGACTTGTTGCTAGTGTCCAATCTGAGATGAAATCTGCCAACACTTGAGACTTGATTGCTGTTCTTTTTTCGAATTCAATGAAGTATTGTGAGATTTCGGCTGCCCATTTGCCAAGCCTTCCTGAAGATTTACAGCTCTGAAGGACATCTTTGAGTGGTTGATTTGTTGGGATTCTTACTTTGTGCGCCAAGAAGTAATGCTTCAATTTTCTTGTTGCCATGAGCACTGCATATGCTATCTTTTCTATTTCTGAATAGAACATTTTTGATCCAGAAAGGGCTTCGGAGACAAAGTAGATTGGTTCTTGTTTCTTCGCGTGATCTTTCTCTCTTTCTTGTACTAAAACTGCGCTTACGGCTTTCTCAAATGCTGAGATGTATAGAAGTAATTCTTGATCAACATTTGGTGTTGCTAATGTTGAAGGATTTGAGAGATACTTCTTTATTTCTTCAAAGGCTTTTTGTTGCTCTTCTCCCCATGTGAAGTTTGTCTTCGCTCCTTTTAGTGCTTGGAATATTGGAAAGCTCTTTTTTTCGCCGACTTTGATATGAATCTATTCAGTGAAGCCAATCTTCCTATTAGCTTTTGGATGTCTTTGATATTCTTTGGAACTTCTGTTTCCATTACTGCTTTTATCTTCTCTGGATTTGGGTCGATGCCCTTTGCTGAAACTATGCATCCGAGGATTTTGCCCTTTTGCACTCCGAAGGTACATTTTTCAGGATTGAGTTTGAGATTTGACTTTCTCAAGTTCTCAAATGTTTGCTTTAAGTCCTTTATGTGGTCTTCGCGTTTCTTGCTCTTTACTATTATGTCATCAACATATGCCAACAGATTGTCTCCGATTTGATCTTTGAGTGCTACCGAAGTCATTCTGATGAAGCTTGATCCTGCGTTGCGAAGCCCCTCTACCATCCTTTGGAAGCTGTAAGTGCCAAAAGGTGTGATGAAACTTGTCTTTTCTTCATCTTCCTTCTTCATGTAGATTTGATGATATCCTAAAAAACAATCGAGGAAGCTTAGCATTTCACTTCACGTGGCCCGATCGACCAATGTGTCAATTCTTGGTAGAGGGAAGTTGTCTTTAGGACAAGCTTTATTGAGATCTGTGAAATCTATACACATTCTCCATTTTCCATTGCTTTTCTTCACCATCACGATGTTAGCTAACCAAGTTGTGAATTGGACCTGTCTTATGACTTTCGCATCAAGCGACCTTTGAACTTCACCTTAGCGGCCATTATTACGTCTTTCGGAGATTTTTCGTAACTTTTTTTTTTTTCTTTGGCTTGTGACTTGGATCAATGTTTAGGTGATGTTCGATAATGTCTCTGCTGACCCCTTCCGGATCTTTTTGTCGACCATGCGAAGACATCTTGGTTGCTTCTTAGAAACTTTATCAATTGTTCTTCTTCTTCTTTTGCTAGATTTGCTCCTATGATAACCTTCTTATGTCCGCTATCATTGGGTCTAGCAATACTTCTTTGGTTTTCGCTTTTTTGAGCATGTCTTCGCTTTCTTTCGAGCCTTCGCATTCTCTGTTTCTTTCTCCTCTTCTTCTATCTCTTCAATGGCCAATACGTTTCTTTTGTGCCGGGGTTGAGTCTTTCTCAATGTTTCTTGCTTTCGTTTGATTCCCATGGATTGATATTGGCCCATTAAGTCTTTGGAACTTTCATGCATAAGTAAGAGTAGTTGATAACGGCTTCGAAGATGTTTAAGCTTCCTCTTCCGAATATGGCATTGTACTGGCTATGCATTTCAACAACATCAAATGCTACTTGTTCTGTTCTTGCATTGTTTTGTGTTTTGAAGGATACCGGCAACACAATTCTTCCAATTGAGTTTATCCTTTTACCACCGAAGCCAACCAGTGGATATTCTGCTCTTCCTAAGTTTTGTCTTTTGATTTGCATTGCGTCAAGAGTTGATGCGAAGAGTATGTCTGCGGAGCTTCCTCCATCCATAAGAATTTTTGTAACATCCCAACCATCGATGTTTGCTTCTATGACCATGGCATCCATGTGTGGATAATCTTTGAGCTTCATGTCTTGTTCTGTGAAGATAATTGGTTGGTGTGACCACCTTGTTTTCTTGTAAGGACCTTCCATTGTTATTGCATTGACTCTTCGAAAATAGTTTCTTCTCTCGTTTTTTGTTGCATGCTCTATGCTATTTCCTCCGTAGATTGTCATTATTCTGCCTCTGCTTGCTGTTGATACAGCTGGTGAGCCATTGTTTTGAATGTTTGGGGTATTGTTTGCCACTGAAGCTTCAGGTTGTGAATTTTGTATTTGTCCCCATTGCGGGGGAACCATTGCCAGTGGTTGACAATTGTATATTGGAGGTGGTCCTGGTAACATTTGTTGGTTATAACCTGGGACGTAGTATGCTTGATTATGTGAAGTACTTGCTTGAGACAGGAAGTTTATGGATCTTTGATTCTCCATCACTTTGCCTTCTTGTTGGACTTGTTCTATACTTTTTTTTACCATGGGACACATCTTGGAAGTATGACCAGCCCCTTTGCCATGAATGATACAATACATCTCCTCTGGTTTTAACATTCTTCTTTCTCCGAATCTTGCTTGATTAAAACCCCTCTTTGATTGTTGTTGAAATTTCTGTTGTTATATTGACTTCTTTGGTTGTTTTGAGCCTGAATATTGTCTCCACTTTGCTCATTATTGATTTGATTGATGCGAAGTGGTGGCTGGTATTGAAATTGTCTTCGCTCAAAGTTTTGTGGCTTGAACTGATTGTTTGGTTTCGCTTGGTTTCTTTGTGCATTCTCTTCTTCAGTCTTTTTTCTAGAGTCATCGTCTGATCTTGCGTATTTTTGAAATTCCTCATATAGTTGGGCAACAGTTGTTGGTCTCTCTCTTTTGAGGTGCGAAGATAATTGTCCGGCTCTGAGGCCTCTCGATTGCAGCAATGATCACGACTTCATCCGATATATCCGGAATTTGGGTTTTCATTTGGATGAACCTTTTGTAATCTTGAATTATTGGTTCTTTTGGATATTGCTTGATGTCAAACAAGTCATCACTTGTTAGTCCTGTATCTTTGAAATCCTTGGAAGTCAACTAGTAGAGTTGTTACGAGTTGTTCCCAATTTTTCAGTGATCTTGGCTTGAGCGAAGCATACCACTTCGAGCTGGTCCTTTCATTGCCATTATAAGTGCCTTCGCTAGTGTTTTATCATCTCCTCCTCCTCGATTCAACGGTACCGCTTCGAAGCTCATCAAAAATTGTCTTGGATCTGTCAAACCTTCATAAGTTGGTATGACGTTGAACTTGAAGCCTTTTGGCCATTTTGCCATTTGTAAGTCCATTGATAATGGAGACTCTGGGTCGATTGTGACTATTGCCTTTTCGTTGCTTTGATTTGTTTTGACTTCGTTTGTTATGATGACTTCGCGGTCTTGATCATTGAGCTCTTCGTTCAACCTTCTTATCTTTGCTTCAGCTTCCTCTATTCTTTGTTTCAGTGTCTTTTCTCTGGTTTTGGCTTTGCAAGCCTCAAGCTCTTTTCGCTTTTCGATCAACTCTTCTTCTAACTCTTGTAACTTTCTTGCTCGCTTTGATTCTCTTGAGGGGTGATTTCTTTGGAGACGTTGTCTCCGCTTGTTCTTGGTACTTCATCTTCTTCTGTTGTTTCCTCGGTAACGCTTGCTATCTTGTTCTTGGGAGGTCTTCCCATGATTTCTTGATGGTCGTGGGATGGATCGTTGCTCACACAAACGGTGGGCGCCAAGATGTTGGGTGATTGCTCAACACAACACTTTATTGATGATGAAATGGTTTACAAAGTGGCCATTCAACATGGCGATTACAAAGGATACCAGGGGGTATTTATAGTCCCCCCTGGCTTCGTAGTTGTACAAAATTGCTATGAATCTCGAAATGGTCTTCTACAAAGTGTCTTTCCTAGCGAAGATGTATTCTTCATCTTCGCGACGCTTCAGACATAATCTTCATCTTCGCGATGCTTTTGTTCCTTTGGAGATGATTCTCAGAACTTCATAGCGAAGCCATTTGTGATCATCTTCGCTTGGATCTTTGACTTTAGTCTTTCTAATTTTCACACTTGTTGCTCTTCCCATGAAGCCTATATCTTCTTGGCCACCTTCGGTACTAAAGTCTGCCCTTGTCTTGTAACTGGTCCGAGCGTCCTGAAATCTTCAAAGTTTGGGACGAAAGTTTAAACAGAAATCAAAGTTAGATCCCAACAATTACTCCCTACAAGGTTTCAATCGCAAAGAATTTTGGAGAATAATCTACGGTGAAAATGTGGATGGTAGGATCACCCCTCCAATGCCAACATCCAACATCCTTCACTTAGATTTATGCATAAGTGGATTGCTATGACTTTGTTTCCTAGACAAGATACCCGCTATGTTTATGATGTTGAGATGCAATGCCTGTATGCCATGGTTAAGAAAATAAAGATTGCTCCTGTGAAAGAGATAGTGGAAAACCTGCTTGAAAACTTTAGACATACCACTGCTATCTGTTGCACCTCCCTTGTAACAAGGATTGCTAACGGTGTTAATGCGTTGGAGGGACAAGATGTGACATACATCTCTACCCCACGCACTGAGATCACTGTTGACACCTGTTATAGCATAATATTACTAGTCAACTAAACATGGATAAGGGCATAATATGAATATCAACATAGACTAGGGGTCTAACTAACATAATTCTACAAGCTTTGGTGATTTATGACTTTACAGGGACTTAACAGATAAATGCAGAGACGAATGGAGAAAGTTCCAGAGTTTACATCCCATACGATGACAAGACTTAACCGTGAAGTAACTCGACCCAAAATGTGGACTAAAACACTCTAGAAGGAACCAGAAGACACTAGGAGGAACAGGATCACAAGGTGACCCTGAACCCTGGCGGCCGCCAGAGGCCTTTATGCCGGCCGCCAGGTGGGACCCACCTATCATCCTCATCTTCCTAGGTCAGTTTGTAACCGACCTTGAGGTTGTATCTACACTGTTATTGAAGGTCGGTTTGATCCAACGGTCATCGTTCATCGCCAAGGCCTATATAAGAAGACCCCCTGACCCTAGGGTTAAACCCTAATTCATTCTATCTCATTCTATTCATTATCTCTCAGTTGTAGAGGTGTCCCAATGTAAGGATAACCTCTCTCTGGGATTAGTGAATTAGAAGTAGATTAGTCATGTAATTAGAAATAGATTAGCCATGTAATTAGAACTAGATTAGATCTAACTTAGATCTAATCAAGAGTAAAGGAGAGTGGAGCTAAGCTCCTGTTCTGGAGATGTCTGCAGAGTTTGGTATGTCTTGTATCCTTTCTTTGTAAGACTTATGATTCACATATTTATCTTCTCTATTTACTTCCATGTTTTTCATATATTTGGTTAAGTATAGTTGTTATGCTATTGCATGGGATCTCCGCTCGTATTGAGGACTCTAGTTATGCAAGGTAGCTAGAGTAGTAATCGATAGTGTAGACTTGGTGTCTAGATTATTGGTTACCCGAGGTTGCGCCCCAAACCTACGGATAGTTGTGGTAGCCCGGGGGTGATGACCTGTCAGGCCTTTGTAGTCCACCACGTATGGGTTGGTGTTTTGTAGAGCTTCTGGCAGCCTTCTCCCGACTACTTTCTTCCCAGTCTTCTTTGAGAGTTGGGACGGACCTGCTGCTCTAAAGTGCATTAGTATAATTGCTATCATAGAACCTAAGTAATAGAGAACTACCCAGGAACCTTGATCTCTCCCTTTGACCTCTTGATTAGTTTAGTTACTCTTTGATATCTTAGGTAGGTTATTATTTTATGCATTGACATTTATTTATCCTTTAACAATTACCTCCTCACTATCGTCTAGTGGTTTGCTAAGTTAGTGGATACATGATTGTGACTTATTAGAATTCTTTAGCCAAAGCTTCCCTGTGGATACGATACTCTAGAATACTCATCCTAGGGAAAAGCTACAATGGTAGGTGTTTTGTGCGCTTGCGAGAATCCTTCATATTCTTTTAGCACTTAACAAATGCCAACAAGCTTTTTGGCACCGTTCTTTAGGGAAGCAATTGGCCTAAAGATTCTAGTAATGATCATGATGTTCGCTAATTTAGTGTATCACTAGCTTTAGTAGGATTACCCTTGTTCTGCTGAGTTGTGGAATAGACGGGACAAAAGATGTCGTTGCGACTTTTCGACAAGATTCCACGAGAAAAAAAAAAGATTGAAGAACCTAGGGTGCCCGATCATTCAAGATTCATCACGCATTGGAACCCTGCTATCTCAAGGTATGTTTTTAAATATATAAAATCTTCTAACCATGTATAGATTGGAGAAGAAGTCGCCGTCACATGAATTCAACATGAAAACATCTCAAGAGACGCACATAGAAAATGCGCATCATGGTAAGTATGATTAAAAGGTGAGAAAGTCTTGCTCATGGACTATAAATTGATTGAGTAGTTACCATTTAATTTCTTGCATTGCATTGCATGTTTACTTAATCAACTCATGCATCCACTCCGCTTAGTTTATGTTTTTCTCATAGTAGATCCATTGCATGTTTAGTTCTTTTGCATCTATCCATACCATTTGCATTTAAAAAAAAAAAAATCCTCACCTTGATCATGCTCTTTCATCTCTAGTTAAGTAAATCTCTAAAGTGCTTTCTTTCTACCTATGTTTGCTATAGTATGCTTTGGTTTGGGAATGTTTGCTATTCACGAATAGGGTGTTTCTAAAGGCATTTAAATTAAGCGTGGTGCTTAGGTTAAATGGCCTTCCTTAATTGAATTAGACATGGAGTCTAGTTTGGTTATTGAACTAAGAATTGCTTGCGTAGACATTGGTTATTGTGTTGGACTAACCCCTGCAGAAAATTCTCAAATCCTAATTTGGGTAAGTCAAGAGATGAATTTAGATCAGAGATGAAGCAAGGTATATGATGAACTCCAACCTTGTGCAAAAAGACACGGCTCATTCATGAAAGAATTGTAAGTATCAAATATCATTCACTCTGTCTTTTGTTACAAGTTACCTTTGCCTTGATCCACATGCTAAAGTGCAACCACAAACAAAATTGGTATAAGACAAGATAAATAAAATCTGCGCTAAGAGTAAACAAAGAATCACCTTTCCTTTAGCATAGATGAGATCTTATGAACTTTGGACAACAACCCCTATTCCAACCATGTTGTATTCCCTCGGGTATGTGTCCACTAACATTTTGCAGGAAAGGTGCGTGCTATGTCTATTCAATGAATACGAGTGTCGCATACAACACAATCTAGAAGAAGCTCTCATTCGAAGGAAGAGGGTGAACAAAGCAACAGGGCCATAAGAACATCAAAGACAGGTAAGTGAATATAAATCTCATATTTGTATCCAACTTTTGTCTTATGTTCTAAAGAAAAAAAATAATATATAATAATATATATCCGAGCACATGAAGGCTCATGCTAAAAGAAACATGTTCCTAGGGACAAGTTCCTTCGGGTATTCTTGGTCACTAAACTTGCAGGAACAAAGGATGAACAACATCTAAGGACATGGTGATTACAACACACGATTAGGGACGATCCGAATTCACACTTGAAGTGCCGAGTGACAGGAATGCTCAAGCATGGGGGAGGAAGGTCGACTCCTCTAAAGATCATCCGACATACTCCTCCTCTTCTCAAGCTTCTATCACTCTGACATGCTGGTTTGCAATCTCTCTACTCACTATTACTTTGTCTCTCTAAGTTTGAATAGTTAATAAATGTCATGCATAAGAATCAAACTTAAGATATAATAAAATATCCTATTAGAGAAAAAGTAATAGTGAGCATATGCTAATTAAAATATCCAACCAAAACTTTTTGTAGCATAGAAGATACCTTTAGCTCCATGACAATTCTACCCTTGTTGAAATTACTTGTATATTCCTTCGGGTATATGTTGTCAACTAATACTACAGGAATAAAATCATGAGAGGAGCAAAAAGGATCGAACATAATTTAAAGAACAAGAAAGGAAGGACAATACAATAAAAGAGACAAGTGAGGAACAAGATACACAAAAGGCCAAAGAAGGAAAGCTTCGAAAGCAGAAGAAAAGGACCATCACAAGGTGTTACGATCTTGTCACACTCCGATATTAAGGTAACATCTTGAGGTATGTTATCATTAATTAAGCTTTACCTTAATTATGACTTGTTCATAAATAAATAATCAAACATGTTAGAGTAACAACCTTGCCTGATCCAATTTCATTAGCTCAACATGTTTTGTTTCTTTAAGTGTTCCTACCATCACTCACTTGATCTCATAGTCCTAATCAAGCCAGAATGTTGCTTACCTTGCTTTGGATGAAGATAATCATAATCATGCTTTTGATGTTTAGATAAGAAAACCCTTCCAAGAGTCAATGAGCTTGATTCGATCTGACGAAAGTTTTTAACCACAAACAATCATGCTCAATCTTCTGATGTTGTCACTCAAGATAGGTTTAAGCAAAGCATTTAAGAAATCAACTCTTTCTTGTTTGTTGTGCCTATGGTTAGAGAAGAATGAATGAAGTTTTGGTTCTATTGGTGTTTTCCCACCAACAGAGCCCATGCACTTGATCTCTACCATGACTTTGCAAGCGTGACACACTTTGAGCAAAAAGGTGGAGAAGCCTATTAGTCTCTCCAAAATGCAACAAGTGAATGTCTTACAAGCATGCACACTAAACAAGACATTTGCCTACGCTTCACTCACCCAACTCATAAGACCAGCAAAAAAGAACATGGGTGACGCCGCCCTTCACCATCTCAAGGAGCATGACCGTCATGATCAGATAATACACTCAAGGAAATGACAAGGTAAGAAGTCTCGTTCAGAGGACTTAAAACACTGAACCCTCGCCGAAAGGTAAGATCGGTAGTTATCTATATGCATAACATATTTACTTCCTTGCATCGCATAATTATTTTTCTTTAGCATATCTCGCATTATAGCACTAGCCTTACATTAGAAAAAGAAAATAAATATTTGTTTGTTGCATTTACATTAAAAAACTCTAAGCCCCATGTGAGTAATTTTGTGGCGTGTGACAACCCACAAGGATATTTACTGTGGTGGCATAAAAATAAAATAAATATGCATGCATCATCATCTTTATTTGCATAGAAAATCCAAAAATATTAATGTTGCTGAATTACTATCTTAATTTTGTGGTGTGTGACAACCCACAAGTTAATTGACGGATATGATATAAGAGAGTCTGAGCTGCTATTTATCTTACACCTAGTGATACTAGATTTCTGGAGATTTTCTTTTGAAAATTAAAGTGCACATGATAAGTTCCTGTGTGACAAGAGTGTTGAACCTCCTACCACAGCCATATATATATGCTCCATAGTTAGGAAAACCCTTTGACATATTGTCGTGGTCTAATACCACCGTCACAGTAATGTCTGGCTAATGCGTACTCCGATGGCCTAGCTCTAGAGACAATGACACGAGATTTATACTGGTTCGGGGCAAATCGCGCTCCCTAGTCCAGTGTGATCACTATCCGAGCTCAAATGCTCATACCGGGGCTCAGTACAAGCAAGGCGAGAGAGGGAGAGGGCTCCCAAGTCTCTATGATTGAGGCTAGTGCCAATATCGAGTGGAAGTTGTGGTGTTGGGAGTGAGCCTTGGTGTTCCGCCTCATCCCAGGGGCCTACCTCCCCTTTTATAGTCGCAAGGGGGGTAAGGAACATGAGCTCCCCTAGGGTTGAGGATTTGGAGAAACGTAGACGTACGTACAGGGTAGTAGATATGTGGAAGAGCTCTCAGTCGAGCTCCTGGCGTGGACGGGAGCTCCCTTCGAGCTCCTGAGGGTCTTGGGCATCAAAATTGGTCATCGTCGTACGCGGGAATCGCGGTTTGGGCGGTGGTCAGGCGTCGCCCTGTCTCTAATCGCGGTTGGAAGACGTCTTCTCGGTATGGGGGGCGTCCATACCGTCGATGGGAAGGCGTACCCCATATGTACCTACGCGGCACTGTAGCGGAGCTGTTGGAGCTGACGGGGTATGGCGAGGTGGTCGAATGACCTCTCCCTGTAGCTGTAGCTCTACGTGGCTACAGTGCACGTCAGAGAGTGGTTGAACTTGTCAGGGAGTTGTTGGCCAACCCCGCACTGCAGACTTCTTCGAGAAGGCAGGCGGACGAAGCTCGACAGTCGTGGGTCGTGAGGCTCGTTGCGAGGGAGCTCGAGCGAGGCGGAAAGAGGTCCGGGACGAGGTCGAGCGCGTTGGAGCGGGGGAGCTCGTCGTCGAGAGACTTCGAGCAGAGCGGAACGACGGATCTCCGTCCGAGGAGCTCGTTTGTGAGAGCCTGAGGGAGGCGGAGGCATGCCCTTACGTGGAGAGCTCATGTGTGGTAGAGACTTCATGTGCCACGGTAGGATGTCTTGCCTTTTTCGCGATCGGGATTCGGGGTTATGTTTGGGCTGAGAGCTCGCTTACGGGTATCCCAAATATCGATCCCCCACAGTAGCCCCCGAGCATTTGGGGGAGAAGAGGTCTCTCCCAGATGCTGTTCATGCGGCAACTCTCGTGGTGGGGGAGCCCTGTTGTCGGGTTGATGTTTGATCGTGATGCGAGCCTCATCCGCTGGTGAAGCCTCCCCGAGGCCCGTGAGAATAGTGGATTCTCGCGAGGCTTTTTAGAATTTTTGGGCTCATCGACCCATTCCTCCGGGCGATTTTTCACGGAGGTGGTGAGCTCGAGCTCGATCTTGCCTCGTTAGCCGAGATCGAGTGCTCGGTGAGCTGCCGCCGGATAGTCTAGGGTGAGGCTCGAGCTCGTCGCCTCGTTCGTCTAATCAGCTGGTGGATCAACCTCAGGTTCCGAGAGCCCGACTTCTGTGGTTCTCGAGCCCCCAAGCGATGTCAGGGGTGAGGCGCTTCCTCATCGGAGAGGTTAGCTCGAGTCGACAGACCTCGGACCCGACCTGAACGCGCTAAGCAAAAGCCCCTGAGCCCTTTCGAGAGCTCGAGGCGCGGGCCGTCGATGCCGCTTTTGCAAGGCGCTCCCGCCGTGGTATCTCCGGCGGCTCTGAAGCTCACGAAGTTGAGCTGGCCTTCAACCCTAAGGCGGTGAGCTCGCATTGCGAGCTCCGCGCTGAGCTCGGTGACTTGACCGTCGCACTGAAGCTCTTGGATTTTTACCCGTTGTGTAAAAAATAGCCGTTGAGATCTTACCGTTGGGATTTTTACCGTTGGTGATTGGTTATCCCATTAATGCCGCGCCGTTCGGGCTCGCCCGGTGTCGCGCGCGCGCCCGATCTCGTGGTGTCGGTTGCGGGCGGACGTGGTGCGCGGTGGGCCCCCGGCGGTTTCACCTGCCGTCGCCTCCGCCCGCCGGAGCTCTATAAATAGGCGGAGATCGGGGAGCGGATTCACCTTCCGTCCTTTCCCTTCCTTCACGCAGAGAGAGAGAAAAAGAAATCAATCGCCTGCACTTTGCCGTAGATCCGATCCCCCCCACCTCCCCCGCTTCATCGGTGGCTCATTAGGAGGCGAGAGATGGGCTCGTGGTTGCGTTCGACGGCGGCGAGGCGTTGATCAGCGGTGCAACACCGTCGGGCGGGTTGCCGTACCCGCGGACGGCGGCGGAGGAGTGGATCATCCCGCCGGCATCCCACGCGGTGCCCGGCTTCGCCGGCCGGCGGGTACGTCGTGTCATTCATCGCCTTCCCGAGCGCGGGCTCGGCGTGCCCCGGACGACTTCTTCCGGCGCTCATCGTGATACTGGGGCATCGAGCTCCAGCACCTCACGCCGAACGGGGTGCTGCTCCTCTCCACCTTCTCGATGCTCTGCGAAGGGTGGTTGGGGATCCCTCCCAACTGGGAGCTCTTCAAGCACTACATCTTCGCGAAGATCCAGCCACTGCCGGGCAGGGGAGGCGGCCCGGCCCCGATCGCCTGCGTGCCGATGCAGCTGCGCGGGGGGAAGGTTCGGGAGTCCTTCCCGGAGGACGACTTCCCGTCGGCCAACCCCGGGTGGAGGGAGGAGTGGTTCTATCTCAAGAACGACCCCTCTCACCCCCTGCCCCGGTTCACCGGCCGTACCTTCGCCAAGGGGAGCCGGTGGGCGCGTGGGTCCGCACGACAACACCATAGAGGATGTGGAGGCAGCCGTGAGCAAGATCAAGTCGCTTCGGGACGCCGGGCTGATGGTGAATCACATCATCGAGGCCTGGCACAGCAAGGCGGTGGTGCCCCTTCAGCGTCGAACTCTCCGGATGTGGGAGATGAGGGAGGAGGAGGCCCCGTTTGTGGGAACGGCCAATGCCCCTGGTCTCACCGTCGACCAGGTGGAGTTTTGGATGAAGCAAGTGACGAAGACGGGGGTGAGGGCGCCAGGAAATCCCCAGATCCTCCCTAATCCAGAGACCTCTGCGCTGGTAAGTGCTCGTCGTCTTGCCTTAGCTCGTTCCTTCGCTGTCTTGGGTCTTCTAATGAGCTCGAGCTCTACAGGTTGGCGTGGTGCGCCCTTTCGGCTCCCAACCCCCTCTTCCCGTGGAGCCGAGGCCGACATCGCCGGCGCCTAGCGTGCTCTTGCTCAGACAAGGGGCTCGCTCTGGTGGTGACGGCGAGCAGGCGACCGAGGAGGTGGAGCCCGACGCCGAGCGTGGGGGCGCCTTCGGCGTCAACACGCCCTCTGGCCGAGGCGGCGGGGGCTTCACCGAGGGCTGCAAGCTCGCTACCCCCCGGTGGTGGCCTTGAGCGCGCTGCTCGCTCCGGCCTCGCCCCGCCGGGCGCCCAATACCCCGACGCAGGGCGTGGCGCCGCCAGTGGGACGCCTTCGGGCTCGGGAGCGCTGGCAGCGTTAAGAAGAAGAAGCGTAAGAGGGTGGCCGCGGTAAGCTCTCCACCCTTCGTGTCGTCGTTGGCGGTAGCGGTTGACCGCAGGCATTGACTCTCGGGCGCGGTTCGGGGTGGTGATGGCGTACCCCGTGAAACGCGCCCGAAGACACGAGCCGAAAGAGCGGCCGGCGCTGGCCCGGCTTAAGAGATGACGAGCTCGACGGCGCCGTCGACCATGAGAGCCTGCCCGGTGAGTCGAGCGCGCCGGTGAGCTCGGGGACAGCGATGGCGAAGCTCGGAAGCGGGAGCGGGGCGACGACGGCGAGCGAGGGAAAGGCTCAAGATGATGGCGTTGTTCCCCTTCAAGGGGATGTTGTCGACCAGCGCTTCGCTGGTTTCGGGAGCCTCTCGTGCTCTGGATTCCTCGTCGGCGCCGACCGTCCCCGTGGGCCAGTGCATTGAGGACCGGTTGAGCTTCGGCCGAGAGAGCCAGCCGACGGCCTCGGGGCCGCCTCGTACTCAAGCCGCCACGAGCTCCTCGGCGGCGACGGAGACGGAGAAGGCGGTTCTCGAGGAGACCCCGGCCGCCGAGGAGCGCGTCGAGGAGCTCGCAGCGAGGTCGAGGCCCATCCTCAGGCTGAGGAGGTCGTCGACATTTCCGATGATGAGGACGCCGAGGTGACGGCAAGGACGGTGCGGACCGGCGACGAGGGCCTGGCGGATGAGGCTGTCGAAGGCGCCGCCACCCTGAATGTTGCCGCCGCGTCCAGGGTGTCGTTCCTCGCCGTAGGGGCGATCGAAGTTGACGGGGCCAAGGTGTCCGTGTCGCGATCGCGCGACAGCGCGCTCCACCGGGTGTGGACATCGTCATTCCCCGGCATATGGTCGCCCGCTGCCGCCGCCATTGCCGGCCGGGAGGAGGCGGATTCATCGACCATTGGAGCCGGGCGAAGTGCGCCCGTCGTCTTTTGAGGTTTGTCGTCGTCGCGACGGTCGTGGCTTCGTTTCGTGCCTTCCTCCTTGTTTAATTATTTGTGGTTTGCAGGCGTAAGGGAGTCTATGAGGGGATATAACCGTCGACAAAGACCTCCCCGAGGGCCGATGGTTTCGTCGGGCGGCCGACGGCGTTGTGTGCGGAGATGTGCGACGAGCTTGGCTCGCGCAGCTCCAAAGACCGATTCGGGAGGCCGGGCGGAGGAGGCGGCCGACCTCATTCGCGGAGCGGAGGAGCTGGCCGCCAAGGAGGCCCAGCGAAGGTAGAGCTGCGCTGCAGGAGGCGAACCCGGCGGGAGGAGGAGCTCGAGCTCGCCCCCCCGCAGCAAGTGAGAAGATGCGGGAGGAGCTCGACTCCCTTCGCCGAGGCTTGACAACAAGGAGCTTGAGCGCCGGGCGCTTGAGCTCGCCAGGAGTCCCCGCGGAAGGACAAGGACGAAGCTCGCCGAGCAACTCCGCCACCGTGACGCCGAGCTCGAGGGTGAGTGCTCTTGCCCTTGTCTTTCTTGTCTTGCTTGTTTGGCGTTCGAGGTCGATCGCCCTCGTCGGCAGGACTTTAGCCTACGACCTTGAAGCTTCCGAAGTTGTGGTGCGACCTCCGCGCCTCGGAGGCGGAGCGGGTTCGGTTTGAAGCCGAGAATTATGAGCTCTGGTACAATGAGCAAGGGCTCTACGACGAGCTATGGAGTAAGCGGCGGCCGCCTCCTCTTTTGCGCCCCCATGGCCTCGTGGCTCGTGTCTAATCCGTTGTCTTTGTTTGCGTACCGAGAAGCAAATCCCTCGAAGGCGACGCGGGAGGCCGAGGATAGGAGTCGGAGGTCGCCGCCTCCAAGCCTCTCAAAGACACGCAGCCTTGCGCTGCAGAGAAGGAGGCGACCGGGCAAAGCAGCACCCGACCTCGTCGGTGCGGTGAAAGAGCTCGAGCCTCCAAGAGTATCTCGCTAAGGCCGTGGAGGAGGCCGAGCTCGAGCGGCGGCGTGAGGGTCTCGCGCCCGAGGTTGAGGCCGTCTGCGATGCCCTCGGGGTGGCGGACTCGGCAAACCTGGTCGAGCGGGTGTCGGCCATCCCACAAGGTGACGGAGGATGCAGCCGCTTGGTCCACAAGGTGATCAACGCCGTCTTCACCCACTACCCTTACTCGAGGTCGACATCGTGAAGAAGGGGTGGGGCCGGCCTGGCGATGCCGATGTGGAGCGGAAGGTCGCCGCCGCTGAAGTCGCGACCGCGAGCTATCCGCCGAGCTCTTCAAGCTTGCCACCGAGGAGCTCGAAGTCTTCGAGCCTCCTGGCCGGTGGAGACGGAGAGCGAGAGGAGCCCGCCGAGGAGGAGGAAGCCGCGCAGACATCCCCCCCCCTGCCGATGGACCAAGACCCGCACAAGCAAGGATAGGAACTCGAGGCTAGGCCTCTTTTGGTTGTGAGCTTATTAAGTCCTCGTAGTCGAGGCAAATTGTAAAAACTTATGGCAGCTCATGTGTTAACTAATGGAAGTCGTCTTCCCCTTTCATCGCATCTGTTTCTACTTTTGACTTTTGGTGAGCTCATGATTCGAGAGCCGGATGGTGGGCCGTTCCTCGCTAGCCGCAGTGGGCGCGGGAGGTCGTTAGGGCG
Source organism: Hyparrhenia diplandra (assembly GCA_015847255.1). Lineage (NCBI taxonomy): Eukaryota > Viridiplantae > Streptophyta > Magnoliopsida > Poales > Poaceae > Hyparrhenia > Hyparrhenia diplandra. The sequence continues at coordinate 32,779 of JADLZK010001678.1, forward strand.
ATCGCACCATGCTCTAAGGCGATGAGCTCACGACTTAGTCATTTTGGAACGTCGTTTCGAAAGTTAAGGGGGGAGAGTGTGAGTTTGAGCTTGCGCCGGGTGATCAAGAACGCCGTACACGAGCTTCTCGAGCTGCGCCGTAATGAGTCTTGGTGTCCGTGGAGGACTTCGGCCGATGAAGTACACCGGGCGCTGTACCTTGAGCGCGTGCCCTTCCTCCTCCCTCTCGACGACGAAGCGTGGTGCTCACCACCTTCGAGGTGGCCAAGATGTAGAGGAGGATCGGTTCGTTGGGCGCGGGCGCGACGAGCACGGGCGGGTTGGCGAGGAGTTGCTTTAGTGAGTCGAGCTTGCTGGGCCTCGTCGGTCCAGGCAAAGCGCCGTTTTCTTCAAAGCAACTTGTAGAGTGGGAGGCTCCGTTCCCCGAGTCGAGCTATGAAACGACTTAGCGCGGCTAGGCACCCCGTGAGTCGTTGCACGCACTTGATGTTTTTGATCGGCCCCATGTTCGTGATGGCGGCGATTTTCTCTAGGTTAGCCTCGATGCCACGCTCAGAGACGATGAAGCCAAGCAATTTCCCTCGTGGGACCCCGAAAACGCACTTTTCGGGGTTGAGCTTGACTCCGAACTCTCGGAGTTTGGCGAAGACCTTTTCGAGGACAGGGATGAGCTCTTTTGAGCGTTTCGTCTTGACAACGATGTCGTCGACATATGCTTCTACGAGCTTTCCGAGGAGCTCTTTGAAGACTTTCTGCATACACCTCTGGAAGGTGGCGCCAGCGTTCTTCAGCCCGAAGGGCATTGTTACGTAAATGTAACGCGCCAAACGGGGTGATGAAAGAGGTGGCGAGCTGGTCGAGCTCATTCATCGCGATTTGGTGGTAGCCGGAGTAGGCGTCGAGAAAACAGAGTGTCTCGCACCCGGAGGTGGAGTCAACAATTTGGTCAATGCGCGGCAAAGGGAACGGATCCTTTGGGCATGCCTTGTTGAGACCCGTGTAATCAACACACATTCTCCATTTCCCATTCTTCTTCTTAACTAGTATAGGGTTGGCTATCCACTCAGGATGGTTCACCTCCTTGATAAACCTAGCGGCTAAGAGCTTATCTATCTCCTCGGCGATTGCCTGGCATCGATCGTCGTTGAAACGTCTAAGTTTTTGCTTCACCTATAGAGCCGGGTTTGATGTTCAAGGAGTGCTCGGCGACTTCCCCGGTATGCCGGGCATATCCGAGGCCCTCCACGCGAATACGCCGAGGTTCGCGGAGGAAGTCGACGCAGCTCGCTTTCCTATTTGGGGAGAGCTCGGACCCCATGCAGAGGGTGCGCCCGTCGCCGTCGATCTTGACCTCCTTGGCGTCCTTCTCGGGCTCGAACGTGCCGGTGACCTTGCCAGCCTCGCCGGGAGGGCTCGCGCTCCCAGCTTGCTGAGCTTATCGGCCGCGCCGTCTTTGGCCACCTTCTTGAGCTTGGGGGAGTCCTCGCCGCTGGCCCAGCCCTCATCTTCGGCAGCATCTCCTCGATCTCGATCGCTATGTACAGCGTTGACGGGCGGCTTCGCCGCCCAAAGGCGTGCTCGAAGGTGGAGTCGACGGTGATGACCCCCCTTCGGCCCGAGGATCTTGAGCTTGAGGTAGGTGTAGTTGGGGACGGCCATGAACCTCAGATAGCACGGCCGCCCCGCCAGAGCGTGGTAGGCGTTCTTGAACGGAGCACCTCAAACGTGAGGACCTCCTTGCGGAAGTTGTCGGGGTGCCAAAGGTGACGGGGAGATCGATCCGCCCGAGCGGGACCATCTCGCTCCCCCCCGCACCACGCCGTGGATCGGTTCCGCGCGGGGCGGAGTCGCGCCTTTGGGATGCCTGCGGGGCCCTGGAGCGCATGGATGTAGAGGAGGTTGAGGCCGCCGCCGTCCATCAATACCTTGCCGAGGCGCTTGGTGCCGATGATGGGGTCGACGACGAGCGGGTACCTCCTCGGGTACGGGATGTGTCATGGGTGATCCGCCTTGTCGAAGGTGATCGCCAAGCTCGACCACTCTGAGGTAGGCGGGCGTCGCGGGGCTCGGTGAAGAGGACCTCGTGGCGGGTGAGCTTCTGGCGACGCTTGGACTCGTGGCCGGGAGCTCCCCCGAAGACCACGTTGACGGCGCCGTCCTCGATGTAAAGGTCACCGTCGAACTCGTCAGGAGCCGGCTTGGAGTCCTTGTCATCGCCGTCCTTGCCTCCTCCCCAGTGCCCATCACGTGCTTCTTCATGAGGCGGCAGTCCTTCATCTTGTGCTTGATCGACCCCTCGTGGTGCGGGCACGCGGCGCCTCGAGCATCTTGTCGGTGCTCTTTGGGCACGGTTCGCGCCACCCTTTGGGGCCAGCCTTTGCGCTTGTCCGCCACGGCGACGAGCTTGTCGTCGCCGCCGCCGCGGGACGCTTGTTCTTCTTGTTCTTCTTCTTGCGAAGCACGGGAGCCAAATCCTTCGGCGGCGACGCCGTCGCCGACCTTGGGCTCGCGCTTGCCCGTGACGGCGGAGACGGCGCCTCTCCCTCGGCATGGCGGGTGGCGAGGTCGAGGAGCTCTTTCACGGTCTTGGGCTTCGGACGCCGAGCTCGTGGATGAGGGTCTCGCAAGTGGTGCCGAACGTGAAGGCCATGATGACCTTGGAGTCGGAGGCCTCGGGAGAGGTTGTTGCGCAGCTTGGAGAAGCGCCCGATGTAGTCAGGCAGGCCCCCCTTCTTGTGCTTGCACCCTGAGGTCCCACGCCGTGCTCGGCCCGTGTGTAGGTGCCCCGAAAGTTGCCAACGAAGACGCCGCGCAGGTCCTCCTGGGGTTGCGGATGGTGCCCTCAGGGAGGTGCTCAAGCCACAACCGCGCGGAATCTGCAAGGTAAAGTGGGAGGTTGCGGATGATGAAATAGCCGCTGTCGGCGCCCCCAGCCTGGTAGCCGAGGCGGTAATCCTCGAGCCAGGTGGCAGGGTCGGTCTCCCCATTGTACTTCTGCACCGAGGTCGGAGCTCGAAACGAAGGGAATGGGGCGTCGTGGATGCGTGAGCCGAACGCCCCTCGGCCTCCTTGAGCTCGAGCTCGAGGACCGGGCGATCCCGCTTGGGAGACGGGGCTCGCGGGGCGGCGCACCGGTGTGGGGCTGCGCTTGTCTTCGCCTGCCGTGGCGCCCACCGCCGCTTTGCCAGAGGTGCGAGGGACGCTTCTCGTGGTCGTCGTGGTGGTACTTGTCGTCGTCCCTGGGGACGTTCTTTTTAACCCGAGCCTCCGCTTTACGCCGGGCGTTGATGGTGTCCCTGGCGTCGCGGTTCTCGCCGACTCGTCGGCGCAGCGTGGACTCGAGATACGAGGAGGCCTCGTGCTCCTCCAGCTAGTCGGCGGTGCGGCGCTGGGCTCGCCTGCTGGACCGCCGCCTCGCCGGGGAGCCTCTTGAGTTGCTCGTGGGTCCCGTGCCTCGGGTCCCTCGAGGGCCGGGCAGCGGCGTAGGAGCAAGCACAGCGGCCGCCAGGTTACAGGATGCTCTCCCGAGCACCGGGCGGAGCTGTTCCGGCCCCTCGTCGGTTGATGCGGTCGTGGACCTCGCGGGCTCGAGCTCGTGCTCGTGATTGCTATCTCCTCCTTGCTGGCGGAGGGCCTCGCGCTCTTGGGCGTCGCGTGCTCGAGCTCCTCGAGCTCGCCCGGGCCGGCCTTAACGCTGTCGACTCGGGAGGCTCAAGGCCAGTGTGCGGCGGAGCCCCGAGGTGTGTTCGAGGCGCCGCCGAGCGGATCTCTTCCACCGCACTCGGGGTGTCGCGACATGTAGCAACCGACGTGTGGGGTCATAGTCCATGAGGCTCATCCCGCCGAGGGGAGCTCGAGCTCGTGGACGCTGGTCTCGCCGACTCATCGCCCCAAAGAGTGGAAGGCCCGGTTGCCCGCCGGGGTACATCCCGGCGTAGGCCGTGAACTCGTCGACGACAACGCCTCCCTCCGGCGAGCCGCAGACAACGTTGGCGGTGGAGAAGGTCACGCCGCGGAACGAGCCTGCGTAGGCTCGCCCCGTGATGTTCGGGAGCAGGTCCTTGATGAGGATGAAGAAGCGATCCGCGGGCGGCGCGAATGGGGCTGACCGGCGGCGGAAGTCGTAATCCCGCCCCATGCTCGTCGACGGAGTCGGTGGCGCCGGAGGCGCCGGGAATGTCCTCACGCCGCATCGGGCGGGTGAAGACATGACTTCCGGTGTGGGATCGCTCCGCTCGGGCGCCGGAGAAGTCGATGGTGCCGGCGCGCATCGCTAGCGCTGCCGGGGCCGCTTGGTGAAGCAAAGGAAGCCATCGGTGGAGAATCATCGCACTAGCGCTGCCTCTACCGGGCGCGCCAACCGCCATGGTCTAATACCACCGTCACAAGAATGTCGGGCACGCGCATCTGATGGCCTAGCTCTAGAGACAATGACACGAGATTTATACTCGGTTCGGGCAAATCGCGCCCCTAGTCCAAAGTGTGATCACTATCCGAGCTCAAATGCTCATACAGGGGCTCAAGACAAGCAAGGCGAGAGAGGGAGAGGGCTCCCAAGTCTCTATGATTGAGGCTAGTGCCAATATCGAGTGGAAGTTGTGGTGTTGGGAGTGAGCCTTGGGTGTTCCGCCTCATCCCTGGGGCCTACCTCCCCTTTTATAGTCGCAAGGGGGTAAGGAACATGAGCTCCCTAGGGTTGAGGATTTGGAGAAACGTAGACGCACGCATGTGGTAGTAGATATGTGGAAGAGCTCTCGCCGAGCTCCTGGCGTGGACGGAGCTCCCTTCGAGCCCCGAGGGTCTTGGGCATCAAAATTGGTCGCCGCCGTACGCGGGAATCGCGGTTTGGGCGGTGGTCGCGCCGCCGTCTCTAATCGCGGTTGGAAGACGCCTTCTCGGTATGGGGGCGCCCATACCGTCGATGGGAAGGCGTACCCCCATATGTACCTACGCGGCAATCGTAGCGGAGCTGTTGAGCCGACGGGTATGGCGAGGTGGTCGAATGACCTCTCCTCGTAGCCGTAGCTCCACGTGGCAAAGGCACGCCGAGAGTGGTTGAACTTGTCGGGGAGTTGTTGGCCAACTCCCCATACCGTAGACTTCTTCGAGAAGGCAGGCGGACGAGCTCTCGGCAGTCGTCGTCGTGAGGCTCGTTGCGAGGGAGCTCGAGCGAGGCGGAAAGAGGTCCCAGGACGAGGTTGAGCGCGTTGGAGATAGGGGAGCTCGTCGTCGAGAGACTTCGAGCAGAGCGGAACGACGGATCTCCGTCCGAGGAGCTCGTTTGTGAGAGCCTGAGGGAGGCGGAGGCATGCCCTTACGTGGAGAGCTCATGTGTGGTGGAGACTTCATGTGCCACGGTAGGATGTCTTGCCTTTTTCGCGATCGGGATTCGGGGTTATGTTTGGGCTGAGAGCTCACTTACGGGTATCCCAAATATCGATCCCCCACACATATATATAGGCTGCTTACTTTGCATTGAGTTCGTTCAATCTTTGTCGACCCTTAGAAACTTGTCATGCTGATCATGCACACTCCACTTCACCACACTCTACTCCATTTCATTACACTCCATCTCGATCCACTCTACTCCATTTGCATTTATGCTACTTCTACCCTAGAAGTACGCATCCATAAAGCATCCACCAAATATCCACCAAAAATGTTCTACTCCTATCCTAGGAGAGAGCAACCAAAAATATTCCCCACACATATCCACTTAGCCAACATCTCATAAAGCTCCTTTATCCCCTGTTCCTATCTCTACAAGTTTATTGCAAAAAGAGGCTTGGGTTGTATAATCGAAAAAAAAAAAAAGAGTAAGTAAAGGAAAAAAAAAAAGAGAGAAGAAAGGGGAGATGAGAAATGGACAAGTGTCCTACGGGCGAGTAGAGCCTACCTCCCTAAAAAAAAAAAAAATAAAAATAAAAAAAAAAATAAAAATAAAGGAGAGTTAAAAAAATGGACAAGTGTCCGCAATAAAACAATGGGTACTTAGATGCCCGCCTCTCCATGAAAAAAAAAAAAGAGAAAGAGTATACACCCAGCTTCTCCCAAATACTTTCAAAGTCCTAAAGAGAGAGATATGTTTCCTACAGAGCAAAGTAGAATTAGGTTTTCACTTCATTCGCCTCATACACCTACTATCATATTCCACCATACATATGCATCACTTGATCAGTATGACTCGTGACTTTGGATCCATTGCTTGAACTTACAATATATGCTTAGTAAGTAAATTTAGTTTCTCCCACCTAGAGCTCCAGATATAAGCCTTGGATATAGGGTGAGAGAGAAGAAGGCATAGTGTCCTACTGTCTTATTCCAAAAATACCACATATTATGAGAGAAATGCAACACAACATTATTGCCTAAGTGAGGATCCACAAATACCACAAATGAGAGACTTGAGAGAGTCATACAAGGAACTTTGAGTTTTATTTTGAAAAATTGCAAAAACTCCAGAATAAAGGTTGAACAAAGAGTTTGAGACATGATGCTTGACTTGATTGTTCTATCTTTCAATTGCCCAAGATCCTAAGAAAAGGCTATAAGCTCCATGGTTAAAGGTAATATGGGTAAGTTGAAGGTTGAAAAAGTTTTTTTTCTAACATAGAGGAGAAATTTTGTTTGAGAGCATGTGTACTTTTGAGGTGTGAAAGCATTGCAGCAAATCCTGATCCATTGCTAAGTTTGGCTTTGCTAGGGACTAGCAAAGGGTAAGCTTGGGGGAACTTGTTGACACCTGTTATAGCATAATATTACTAGTCAACTAAACATGGATAAGGGCATAATATGAATATCAACATAGACTAGGGGTCTAACTAACATAATTCTACAAGCTTTGGTGATTTATGACTTTACAGGGACTTAACAGATAAATGCAGAGACGAATGGAGAAAGTTCCAGAGTTTACATCCCATACGATGACAAGACTTAACTGTGAAGTAACTCGACCCAAAATGTGGACTAAAACACTCTAGAAGGTACCAGAAGACACTAGGAGGAAAGGGATCACAAGGTGACCCTCGAACCCGGGCGGCCGCCAGAGGTTTTTTAGGGTCGGCCGCCAGGTGGGACCCACCTGTCATCCTCATCTTCCTAGGTCGGTTTGTAACCGACCTTGAGGTTCTATCTACACCATTATTGAAGGTCGGTTTGATCCAATGGTCATCGTTCATCGCCAAGGCCTATATAAGAAGACCCCCGACCCCGTGGTTAAACCTAATTCATTCTATCTCATTCTATTCATTATCTCTCAGTTGTAGAGGTGTCCCAATGTAAGGATAACCTCTCTCTGGGATTAGTGAATTAGAAGTAGATTAGAAGTAGATTAGTCATGTAATTAGAAATAGATTAGCCATGTAATTAGAACCTGATTAGATCTAACTTAGATCTAATCAAGAGTAAAGGAGAGTGGAGCTAAGCTCCCATTGCGAGATGTCTGCAGAGTTTGGTATGTCTTGTATCCTTTCTTTGTAAGACTTATGATTCACATATTTATCTTCTCTATTTACTTCCATGTTTTTCATATATTTGGTTAAGTATAGTTGTTATGCTATTGCACGGGATCTCCGCTCGTATTGAGGACTCTAGTTATGCAAGGTAGCTAGAGTAGTAATCGATAGTGTAGACTTGGTGTCTAGATTATTGGTTACCTGAGGTTGCGCCCAAACCTACGGATAGTTGTGGTAGCCCCAGGGGTGACAGCCCTGTCAGGCCTTTGTAGTCCACCACGTATGGGTTGGTGTTTTCAGAGCTTCCGGCAGCCTTCTCCCGACTACTTTCTTCCCGTCTTCTTCGAGAGTTGGGACGGACTCGCCGCTCCAAAGTGCATTAGTATAATTGCTATCATAGAACCTAAGTAATAGAGAACTACCCAGAACCTTGATCTCTCCCTTTGACCTCTTGATTAGTTTAGTTACTCTTTGATATCCGAGGTAGGTTATTATTTTATGCATTGACATTTATTTATCCTTTAACAATTACCTCCTCACTATCGTCTAGTGGTTTGCTAAGTTAGTGGATACATGATTGTGACTTATTAGAATTCTTTAGCCAAAGCTTCCCCTGTGGATACGATACTCTAGAATACTCATCCTAGGGAAAAGCTACAATGGTAGGTGTTCTGTGCGCTTGCAGAATCCTTCATATTCTTTTAGCACTTAACAAATGCCAACAATCACGCAGTACTCCTTGATGCAAGGGCATCATTTGAAACTTGATGATAACGACCACGAGACGCTTGTTTATTATTTCGGGCTATACAAATGAGTATCGGCTTCCTAACCCGAACTCTCCTTGTATAAGTCCGCATCACTTACCTTCGACCGAGTCGGCGCCGGGTTCTCGCCTCTCGCAGTCATACAGAGAAGGGGAGCAGATGAGCCTGGAAGCTCACAGGAGCCATGGGCTGCACCGCAGTACGTCCCAACACCTGGGGTATACTAGACCATGCACACTCCTTGGATGACACCAGAGTATGAGTACCCTTAGGGGTACACTCAGCCTTCAGGAGGGGTTGGAAGCTCAGGGGATCCAGAGATGTAGAATCTGTCATCTGACTCAGACGGGCTACCACCATCTGTCGATCCTCGCCGGTCCACTGCGGATCAACAGGCAATCGACAACCTCAGCAGTCAAATCGGAGGACTTGAGGTCCGCACAGGTGAGATTCAAAATACAATAACTAACCATGTGCAGCAGACTACACAATGGCAGCAGCGAAATAAGCAGCAAATCGCGGGCATCGAGTAATCGCTGCAGTATATGCAAGAATCACAGAAGGCCTACTGGAGATACATCGGGTTCAACCCCGATGCATAGGCCATGAGCTAGCTTGGGGGAGGACCCCCGAAGAGGTAAGTACTTTCCCAGCTTTCTTTTATTTGTTTTATTGCATTTTCCAAAAAAAAAAAAAATCCACTCCTATATGTGACTATGGTATGTTCAAGTTTCCCTAAAAAGTTGAAATGATGAATAGTTGCTCTATCTATAATTCAACTTGTACCTAGTTTATAACTTTGTATTCCCCAATATTTAAGTTTGTTGGCTAAATAACATCTCACCTTGAAATACTTAAATAATTGTGGGTTTGCAAAAAGACATGATCCTTTTTCTAAGTTGTTGCCGGAATTGATATGGTGCAAAAAGAATCTGCTATGATTTCATTCTAAAGAGAAACTTGACATCCGGGAATTTTAATTCTTCAAGAATAAAAGAGAGATATGGGCTATGAAAAAAAAGAGATGAAAAATGGACATGTGTCCGAGGGCGAGTAGAGCCCACATCTCCAAAAAAAAAAGAGAAGAAGAAAAGAGAGGAAATAAAGGACACAAGTCCAAGGGTGGGAAGAACCCACCTCCAAAAAAAAAAAGGGAGATATAGCCCATACTTTCTCAAAAATATTTCAAAGCAAAATAACAATATTCCTGGATTGAAAGATGATCGGAAGAATGAATGACTAGTGTTTCAAAAGCGACCATTCTTTTTTGCAACCACCGAAGAACTTGGAAAAAGTCAAAAGCCCCGCATACTTTGAAAAAACAAAAGGTGGATATAAGTGCCAACTTATTTAAATAGTGGAGGAATGCTTTGTTATAAACCTGTTACACTTTGAATTATATCAAAGCATTGAAGCAACTCCCGATCAACAACCAAGTATCTAACTATTTGCTCGGGACGAGCAAAGGTTAAGCAGGGGACTTGTTGGCGGTCGTTATCGACCATTTTATACCGCCAACTTATGTCTTTTTTCGGGAATCTTGCACACCAACGGCACATATACCTTTACTTCTAACCTAGTTCCACTTGTATTCCGAGAAATATATTTTGCGGGACAAACACGAGGGAATCAAGTGAGAATGTGCCAAACTTCATGGAAAGCGCACTTTGGAAAACATGTTTATCAAACAAGTGCAATACAAGAGGGCCAAGCACGGAACAAGATGGACCGAAGCACCCCTAAACTACGGATCCAGCTGGCCCGAAGCCCCTGAGACGAAAGGCGGTCACGAGGCAGGCCACCCCGGCCCGGGGGATGGAAGTGGGTCCGTCTAGACCCACGGTGCCGCCTCTCGAGCCGATCTTGCACAGGCGGTTGCATGCCGCCATGCATAGGCGGTATTGCTAGGTGCTTCCATTTTTACCTGCACAAACCGACCACAAATCAGTATAAATAAAGGGTAGAGCCTCACCTCTATGTAGAACATCACACCAAGAGCTACTACCTCCCTCACTTGTTCATTCTTAGTCCTAGTAGTTAGATTGTGAGAAAGGCTAAGCTTCAAGGAGGGCTTGTCTCCTTGGAAGGATCTTCTTGGTAATATACTATGGAGTGTTCTTTCATATTCAAGTTCTTTTATTCATATTACATTGCATATGAACTAGAGTATAGTTATCTTCATGTTATATTCGTAGGATATGAACTAGACTATAGTTGATATGCTATGGAATGACATGAACTAACTATAGGTTAATTATTCTTCATATGTTGTTCTTGGAGGGTTGTAATATTATGCTAGGGTGATGGTTCGGTGTACTCTCGGGTTTGCCTTTATCCTTGCTTGTCGATCCGCAGGGTCGGAGTCCCGGGGGGATATTGGTAGTTTCCTATATGCATAGGCGTGGTGCCTAGGTCTATAGGGACCATCAAAGATGTCGGCATCCCACGGTAGTGAGGTAGGTAGGCGGTGGTGGTGATAGCCCCCTGTCCGTCCCTTGCACTCCTCCACGTTCGGGTGTTGAGTTGGAGTTCCGAAAGTGTCTATCTACCGCGCACCACCGCGGGCATCTCCTCATCATCTAAACATAGTGTTACGATTGTCCATTAACTTCGTATGACTACTAATGTTCTTTGCATATGTAATATTAGAATTGCCTGTTCACAGTAGATATTCTTTTATCCTTATTTTCCTTTATCCTTATAGTAGCTCGAAGTGTGTTCTCCCTATCCTGGATTATCATGTTTACCCCTCTACTAGACTAATGGTTATTCATACTTACATTGTGGAGCCATAATCATCGCTATGCTAGTCTTTACATAAACCTGCCTTCCTTTGGGAAAATATAAATAACGATACCCAAATACTCACGGGTGAAATGCTACAATGATAGATCCGTGCGCTTGCGGATTGAACTCGTATCCTATGAATCTATCTAAGTATTTCTAGAGTAATCATCCTGGGTAGATCAAAAGTCTACTCGGTGGTTGCGCTAAGAAATACCAATAAGCATTTCATCGCCCTTGAATTGAAGGTGGATTGCCTCCCCGATCATCTCCGAAGCGCAGGATGGTAGCGGAGCGGCCATGAAATCTTGATCGTAGTGGTGGTCGGAAGCCATCGGTGGTGGGAATCGCCCTGGTCTCCGGATACCAGCTGTCACAAACCGGATGGATCTCCAGGCGTTGGTGACACGCCGGTGACGAAGTTTGACGGCGGCCTTGGCGAGGTAGGGGAGGAGATGGTGGCGAGGCGGGGCATGGGGCGGCGGGCGCCGGCGCATGGGCGGCACAGAGATGACGACAGCGGCGCGGGCGGCGGCGGGGGCGGCCCACGTGCGCACGAGAGAGAGAGAGAGAGAGAGAGAGAGAGAGAGGTCGAAGGTCGGAAAGCCGTCGGGAGTTACCCCTTTATTTTTTCGATTAAAATCCAAATGATTACACCTCCCTTGTATTTATAGTCCGGGAAGACTTCAGTGCTAAGAAATATCTAGGAGGTTTCCTTATAGATTGGAATACCTCTTGACAAAGCAATCTAATTTCTTTCCCTAAATATTTATTCCCTAAATAATTATTACTTAAGAGCGGTTTAAGGATGACGATGTCGGTGGCGGCGGTCTTGGCCAAGCCCCGGCCGCGTGCGTGGTTCCCTGTTGGGCTTCCGCCGTGGGCCTCTTGTTGGTACATGAGGTAGATGGAGGTTTTGTTTGAAAAAAAGTGAGGGTAAAAACATAAAATTTAAAAAACAAGTGTAAAATCACCATTGAGATTTAAAATAGGGGTAGAATCACCAAATTCCCAAAAATCAAATGCTTATTGAAAACAACGATGAAAGTGCTACACATTTATTTGTATTTCATTTTTTATTATAAAATTTGAAATCTAAAATTTATTTTATGAAGACCATAACATCTTTAATATAACCTAAAGATGACAACATGTAAAGATTATATGAAATAAAAATAAAATCTTGATTAAACAAAAATTAACATATATAATTTCAATTCTATTTTTTATATTATTCAGATGTTTCAACCAATATCGAGCTACATGAATTTCTTTGATGATCCATATAAATAAGTGAAGAGAAGCGTGCGTTGGTGGATGCCAAATTATACTTGCTTGTTACGTGGCTAATTTTAGAGTTGCCATTGTTTCAAATGGAAAAAATGCTACTGTTTCATGAAGATGGTGCAAAACATAAATGAAACTTATGTATAGAGAAATCAAATTCTCCTCCGTTTTCTCCTTACACAACTATCTTTTACCGATACCCGTCCGGTGGCTCCGCCTCTCGTGATTCTCCGAAATTGCTCTCATGCTGCCCGAGGATCGCTGGCGAAGCTAGAGAAAATCCGAGGGGGTGTGCCTTGCCCCATGACTACAAATGAATGGCCAAAATTCACGGAGCCTTGCGGCCGGGCGACTTCGGATGGCGATTCCCACCCCGACCTCGATCTAGGTTGCCGCCCGGCGACCTTGATCCGCCACGCCGCTAACCGCCCGGTTACGGTGGCCACGCCCGATGCCAATACCGTAGTTAGAGTCAGCCCGCATATCGTCGGTTAGCCGTTCTTGGCGCCGCCGACCACGATAGCCATTAGGGCTTAGCCGCCTAGGTCTTCCCTGTGTGGGGCTCTTGGTTTTTGGTGGCTGTCTTTGGTTTGGCACAATGCATCCATCCGCATGTCTCTGGCGGTGTCCGACGGCTTTGCAAGGAGACCCACGGTGCGAAGGGAGGGGCCGACGGCCTAAAGCCTAGTGTCGAAGACGCGTGTTAGGAACCTCAACCTAACGGAAGAGGAAGGAGCGGTGATGGATTTTGTCGATGAGGAAGACGAAGAGGAGATGGAACCGGCCGAATGGGCGCTGGTGGGAAAAATTTTCACCAACGCCGGTTAACATGGAGATGGTACACTCGGGCGATGAGGTCGGCATGGGGCAACCCGGCCGGGTTTCAAACTCAGGGGGATCGGTGAGAAGGGAGACAACTTTGTTCATGGCTGGATTCGGAAGCGGTCAGGATCTGGATTGCGTGATGACATGGTCACCGTGGTTGTTTGATAAATATGCAGTCCTGCTAAAGGATTATGACAAGAAGTTGAGGCTTGATGAGATCGTGTTTCACAGACTAGAGCTATGTGTTCGGATCCTCAACCAACCTCTAGGCTGGATGAATCGATCAAAAGGATCAAAACCTATGAGCTTGATTGGGCAAGTCCTGATGGTGGATGTTGATGCTGATGGTAAAGCAAGTGGGGCCTTCCTACAAGCTCGTGTTGCGATTGAAGTCGATAAGCCGATCAGAAGGGGGGTTCTCATCTGGATGCATAGAGATGAGGAACCAAAATGCTTCCATGTGCAGTACGAGAAGCACTATGTAAAAAAAGGCATCTACATGCAAGACGCCGCCGCCGTCTGCCCATTAGGGTCTCTAAATGTCGACGATTTACGCACCTATTCGTAGCGGACGTGCGCAGCTTCAATACGACGATTTAGTGCGCCTCAAACTTCCCCCGTAGTGAACCCATGTTACACACGCGCAGGTGGAACGCCGTGTCCTAGCGTTTTGCTCTACGGGTCGGGTCTACGGTTCTACGCACATTATTGTCTAAGATGCGATCGCACCTGAAATGTCACGCACTATGGCATCGAATCGACCGCACCGCATCCAAAAGTAGTGATGCCCGGTAGCAAAGATACGATCAGAAGCTTCTGACCGGGACCCATTTTACAAAATCTGCGTCGTAACAATGATGCGCATGTCGGGCGCGCCGCGTACCACGCTATAACTGCGGTACACGGGCACGCACGCCGCCGATGCTGAACCACGTAAAGCATTAGTAATATACGTAACCGGCGGGACGATAACTTTTGAGGGCGGTTACGAACATACGCCAAACCCACGTGGTTTTCGCTTCATTTACTGCACGCAGCGTCGCGATTACCGCATGCGTAGTTCCTTAACCCTTTACGACGTTCATTTTGTCCGCCACGCCGTAGCTTTCGCTTAGTTTACGTGACCACGTTTTTTTTCGACCGTAACTTTTCCGCATTTTCAGGACGCTTGTAGCGGATGCTCGGACAAATAGCTACACGGAAATTACAGATGCGTGTCCCTTTCACGTGTCTGCGTCGAGGTTTCTATTTCGCACATCGTTTACCGGTGCTCGACGTAAACCGACGCCGAGACTACGACGGTGGTTCACAGACGCATCTAAACACCGTCGTTAATTATTTAGATGTTACTGCACGGATTCACGCGGCGAAACTATTCCAAAACCCACAGACGCTCATTAGCCGTGGTGGTCTCGTACTTATTCAGTTATTAAAGACAAGGTTAAGATGGGTGCATCTTGTCTTTGAGACTAGAGACGCCTCTAGAAAACCGAGACGTCAGATAATGATGACGCCGCAGACGCCGCTTAGAACCGTCTGCAGACCAAAGCATTGGTATTATTAATACGTATATAATACATATACACGTGTCCGATCACAAACAAATGGCGACGCCCGCAACATGGAAAATTCATGTGTATTTCTTAAAATTCATGTGTATCTCACGAAAATTCATGTGTATCTCGAGAATGTTCTTCACACGACATACCCAGTTGTTCGGGGCACGCCACAATGATTGTTCACAACACAAATAACACAGTTCAAATGCATGTATCCACCGATCATCATGCGGCAAAAGGAAAACAGAAGGAACTCACGGTTCCTAAACGCGAATACTCGCCTTCAAGGCTGATGATCTCTTCCATAACAAACTTGGCGATCTCCTCTCTAATATCCTCCAAATTAATCGAATTTCTAGACAAATCGAAATCCTAATACAAAGAAAGGTAGGCATAAGTGTTCGTTGTACACATGGTCTTTATTGCCAAACAAAGGTAGGCACATGATGGAGCCGCACTTCGAGTTACCTCGTGGCGGTCCGAGATGAACTTGTTTCATCGCGCCCGGGGAAGTGGTGGGCGTGTAGAACCCACATGTCTTTTCAACGGTTTGCGGCCGCACTTTGCAAACATATGAAACACAGTGGTTATTCACTGAATGGAAACGTCACGAGTGCGAGAACTCCAAGTGAAGCACTACTTACCGTGCATTCTTGTTTGGACCTCCATGCTTCTTGCCCGAAACATGCTTGTTTGGACCTTGCCGTCTGTTGTTGAGCCACGCTTGATTCTCGGTTTTGCACTCACGAGAGGCACTCGGATATTCTTGTCATGCGAGCCACTCCCCGCATTCTCGGCCCCTGCGCCGCTGCGAGGCACTCCGGGTCATCCTTGCCTTGAGAGCCGGTTTCCACATCGTTAGCCGATGCACTCTGCAAGGCACTCTGACCGTCATTGGCATGTGAGTGAGTCGCCGCATTCCCATCCATTGCAGCCTGAGAGGGACTCTGATCATTGCTGTCATTCCCATTTAAGCTACGTGTCATACAGTCCTTTAGATTGACTTTTATTGAGGCGGCAGAAGTAGGCACAGGAGGTTTTGGGGCGGTAAAAGAAGAGAGCTTTAGGAATGCTACAGTAAGACGGGCTCTGCTCCACTAGATCATCTTACACATAGCCTGTCCAAGAGCCTTAATCTCGCCTGTCGGCGGATCCAGTAGTGTAGCCTCAAAACCAGGAGTTACATGATCAATAGAAACAATAGAATGTCCTTCCAGTATTGGTTGACCTTTAAGATGTAGTTGATTCGGGTATACCATTCCCCTTGCTACCTCAACCAGATAACCTCGAGTCTTCACTGCAAGGGTACATGGTGCTGACGTGGAAAGTATCTCAACTGCAGCATCCGGTTCGTCATCCGAATCGGCTTCTCGCACGCAGCTGCTCTTCACACCACCTACACGGCTAGGGGTGTTGGCAGGCAGTGAACCATGTCCTCCTGATTCCAACGCCGCCACCTTAGCTGTGAGCTCATCTAGTTGAGGTCCAAACTCTTCTCTATATGCTTCGGCCAACGCACCTGGAGACTTCCTCTTTCTGTACATGTCGGCGCAAGCCGGCCAAAACTTCCAACCAGCCATACTAGACATACCACGCACACGCCCTGTCTGCTCTGGGGTGCCCAGGACCTCTGTGAGCATATCTCTTTCCCTTACACCAGTGCCCTCAGAAGAAGCACGGGCGGTCTTCTCTAAAACCTTCTCAGATAAAGACCGAGACTCTTCACCTGACCAAACAATTGCAGCCTTATTACCTGACACAGCCAGACTGCACCGTGCACGCAAAAAATGCCGAGCGCGGTTCACTGGAAATTCATGCCAAGGATTCTTGATGCTATTGTGGAGTAAGTAAGTGTCCTCCTTCTCCCACACTTCGAACTTTGCCTCATAACCTCCTGTCCCCAGGCAGTGGTCATGCTTGTTCTTCTCCCTAAGCCACTTGTATCTCTCACTTGTTGCCGGTGCCTCTTTCTTTGCTCTTCGCTTCAAGCGAAAGCTGCCCAATCGTCCTTGGTGATGTATGGGTGCTTCACCGTGGCATCCAACCCCTTCATGACGTAATTCCGCACTAGATTGCTTTTGAAGGTACTAAAACTTTAGCCTACTGACTGCCACAGCTTCTTATATGCTGTGGGCCTTAAGTTGCCTACAAACTCCAATGAATTCTGGACACAGTCCTCAAATAAGAATTCCTTTGTTGCAGCACTTAAGGAAGAGACTGAATCTGTGAGCAAGGGGACCCTTTCTCTAGCAATCAGACCAGCAAGTCTCTTCATTCTTAGCATGGCCACCCTGTGGTACCATCATCTATCTCTTTCTTTGTCTCTTCATATGTAGCTCTCCAGCCATCCTCTAGAGAATAAGTTGTTTCGTTGCCAGATGATGTTGTAAATGTGCCATCAGACACCTACATCAAACACATTTAGGTTACACAGAGAAGTCAACAGCTAGCACTAGGCAAAAAGCTAACAATAAGTAGGGTTTGTATATCACATAGCTGCAGCCTTACCATTTTCGGCGTCGTCAACGGCCCAAAGACACACGACAAAGCTTCACCGGGCAGTTCTAGGGGCGAGGAAAAGGTACAGTCATTGTTCTATCTTGAGCACGAATATTCATCTCTATAAATAAAATAAGCGGCAGTAGTTGCAGTTTCCTATGACAAAACCACACAGATAACAACATTATAGTAACACTCAGTTGTCAAGTTCAGTATCTACAACTAAAAATATCCATGTGAGGATAAAATTATACGATTCAATTCAAACATATGGCTTTTTTTATGAGGACTAAACAAACCACCGAGGCGAGAGAACAAATAAAATGTCGAAAACCGGAAAGGAAGCCGAAATATGTTGGTCGTAATATGAATGAGACCATCCAACACCTTTTCCTAGATTGTCCGTATTCAAAACGGTATGGAGGATCATCTTTTATGCTCTTGGCCTAAACCAGCCTAGATCTATATAAGCCATATGTTTGGTACATGGCTTACTAATCGAATAAAAGGTTTAGAAACTTGATTTGGGTTGGCGTCACGGCTATATATTTGTGCCATTTGAAAATTGTAAAAAGCGATATTATCTTTAACAAAATGAAAGTTTTCTCGTTGTCGAAGGTTATTTTTGAGATGAGCCTATTGGCTGCGTGCTCGAGCCCGCTTGCAAAAGCATGATGAACAAGACAGAACACCCTTTGGCTAATTAGCAGAAAACTAGAAGTGGTTACTTTGGAGTTTCCCAATAGAGGGTGGAAGCACATTTATCATTTGCTTTAGTTCTCTTTATCTGTTTTAGAGACTTGTTTTGCTCTACCTTTTTATCCACTACTTGTAATAATTGGTGTGTACATCCTCGGATGTAGAGGCCGGATGTTTTTCTCATCCATTATCTAAAAAAAAAGCTTCGTCGCTGAACAGATTTGAAAATTTCGGTACCACGGAAATTCGCAAGGCCCTAATATTATACAGTTCAATTCTATAATAGAAATTCTATGACGACTACACAATCCACAGAGGCACAGATCACAAAAAATTGCACTCCATTTCCAAATTGTAAGTCGCTTTGACTTTTTTGGTTCGTCCATTTTGCTATGTATCCAGGCATATTATTGTATCTAGATACATAGCTAAATAGATATACCAAAAAAGTCAAAGCGACTTACAAGTCGAAACGGAGGAAGTAGTTCAGAATAGAGGAATATAAACAAAGCTGTAGTTTAGCAACAGTTCGTTTAGTGGGGAAAATTTTTGTAAGACAAGATAGTAGTAGTATTTTCGACAGCGGTCCGTGTTCTCATGCTTGTGTATTCATCTATGAAGAAAATAAGCGGCGAGAATTATCATCTTTCCTCACTACGGTGAATGAAAAATTCAGGCGACACCGGATGATGCGTTGATGCCGGAAATCATGAAGTAGCTACGTCGCCTGAATAGATTTGAAAATTTCAGTCACACGGAAACTAGCAAGGCCCTAATATTATACAGTTCAATTCTATAATAGTTAGTTTGTGAGGACTACACAATCCACAGAGGCACAGATCACAAAAAAAATTGCACTCCCTCCGTTTCCAAATTGTAAGTCGCTTTGACTTTTTTGGTTCGTCCATTTCGCTATGTATCCAGGCATATTATTGTATCTAGATACATAGCTAAATGGATGTACCAAAAAAGTGAAAGCAACTTACAAACTGAAACAGAGGAAGTAGTTCAGGAATAGAGGAATATAAACAAACTGTAGTTTAGCAACAGTTCGTTTAGTGGGAAAATTTTTGTAAGACAAGATAGTAGTAGTACTCGACAGAGCAGTCAGTGTTCTCATGCTTGTGTATTCATCTATGAAGAAAATAAGCAGCAGAATTATCATCTTTTCTCACTACCTGGTGAATGAAAAATTCAGGCGACACCGAATGATGCGTTGATGCCTGGAAATCACTGAAGTAGCTACGTCACCTGAACAGATTTAAAAATTTCACTCACCTGGAAATTAGCAAGGCCCTAATATTATACAGTTCAATTCTGTAATAAGCAGTCTGTGAGGACTACACAATCCATAGAGGCACGGATCACAAAAAAAATTACACTCCCTCCGTTCCAAATTGTAAGTCACTTTGACTTTTTGGTTCGTCCATTTTGCTATGTATCCGGGCATATTATTGTATCTAGATACATAGCTAAATGGATGTACCAAAAAAGTCAAAGCGACTTACAAGTTTAAAACGGAGGAAGTAGTTCGAGGAATAGAGGAATATAAACAAACTAGTGGGAAAATTTTTGTAAGACAAGATAGTAGTAGTACTCGACAGAGCAGTCCGTGTTCTCATGCTTGTGTATTCATCTATGAAGAAAATAACCAGCAGAATTGACACCTTTCCTCACTACCTGGCGAATGAAAAATTCAGGCGACACCGGATGATGAGTTGATGCCTGGAAATCACTGAAGGAGCTACGTCGCCTGAACAGATTTGAAAATTTCAGTCACCTAGAAATTAGCAAGGCCCTAATATTATACAGTTCAATTCTGTAATAGGCAGTCTGTGAGGACTACACAATCCACAGAGGCACAGATCACAAAAAAAATTGCACTCCCTCCGTTCCAAATTGTAAGTCGCTTTGACTTTTTTGGTTCGTCCATTTTGCTATGTATCCAGGCATATTATTGTATCAAGATACATAGCTAAATGGATGTACCAAAAAAGTCAAAGCGACTTACAAACTAAAACGGAGGAAGTAGTTCAGGAATAGAGGAATATAAACAAACTGTAGTTTAGCCTTGATGCATTTTAGGTGGGAAAATTTTTGTAAGACAAGATAGTAGTAGTACTCGACAGAGCAGTCAGTGTTCTCATGTTTGTGTATTCATCTATGAAGAAAATAAGCAGCAGGATTGACACCTTTTCTCACTACCTGGCGAATGAAAAATTCAGGCGACACCAGATGATGAGTTGATGCCTGGAAATCACTGAAGGAGCTACGTCGCCTGAACAGATTTGAAAATTTTAGTCATCTGGAAATTAGCAAGGACCTAATATTATAGAGTTCAATTCTGTAATAGGCAGTCTGTGAGGACTACACAATCCACAGAGGCACAGATCACAAAAAAATTGCACTCCCTCCGTTTCCAAATTGTAAGTCGCTTTGACTTTTTTGGTTCGTCCATTTTGCTATGTATCCAGGCATATTATTGTATCTAGATACATAGCTAAATGGATGTACCAAAAAAGTCAAAGCGACTTACAAGCTGAAACGGAGGAAGTAGTTCAGGAATAGAGGAATATAAACAAACTGTAGTTTAGCAACAGTTCGTTTAGTGGGAAAATTTTTGTAAGACAAGATAGTAGTAGTACTCGACAGAGCAGTCAGTGTTCTCATGCTTGTGTATTCATCTATGAAGAAAATAAGCAGCAGAATTATCATCTTTCCTCACTACCTGGTGAATGAAAAATTCAGGCGACACCGGATGATGCGTTGATGCCTAGAAATCACTGAAGTAGCTACGTCGCCTGAACAGATTTGAAAATTTCAGTCACCTGGAAATTAGCAAGGCCCTAATATTATACAGTTCAATTCTGTAATAGTTAGTTTGTGAGGACTACACAATCCACAGAGGCACGCAGATCAAAAAAATTGCACTCCCTCCGTTTCCAAATTGTAAGTCGCTTTGACTTTTTGGTTCGTCCATTTCGCTATGTATGTAGGCATATTATTGTATCTAGATACATAGCTAAATGGATGCACCAAAAAGTCAAAGCAACTTACAAACCGAAACAGAGGAAGTAGTTCAGGAATAGAGGAATATAAACAAAGCGTAGTTTAGCAACAGTTCGTTTAGTGGGAAAATTTTTGTAAGACAAGATAGTAGTAGTACTTTTCGACAGAGGCATTTGTGTTCTCATGCTTGTGTATTCATCTATGAAGAAAAAAGCAGTAGAATTATCATCTTTTCTCACTACCTGGTGAATGAAAAATTCAGGCGACACCGAATGATGCGTTGATGCCTGGAAATCACCTGAAGTAGCTACGTCACTGAACAGATTTGAAAATTTCACTCACCTAGAAATTAGCAAGGCCCTAATATTATACAGTTCAATTCTGTAATAAGCGATGCAGGAGGACTACACAATCCCGAGAGGCATGGATCACAAAAAAAATTGCACTCCCTCCGTTCCAAATTGTAAGTCGCTTTGACTTTTTTGGTTCGTCCATTTTGCTATGTATCCAGGCATATTATTGTATCTAGATACATAGCTAAATGGATGTACCAAAAAGTCAAAAGCGACTTACAAATTTGAAACGGAGGAAGTAGTTCAGGAATAGAGGAATATAAACAAACTGTTTCTTTGGGAAAATTTTTGTAAGACAAGATAGTAGTAGTACTCGACAGAGCAGTCCGTGTTCTCATGCTTGTGTATTCATCTATGAAGAAAATAACTCAAAAAGAAATTGACACCTTTCCTCACTACGGCGAATGAAAAATTGGGGCGACACCAGGATGATGAGTTGATGCACGGAAATCTTTGAAGGAGCTACGTCGCTGAACAGATTTGAAAATTTTAGTCACCTAGAAATTAGCTAGGCCCTAATATTATCTGAGTTCAATTACGTAATAGGCGATCTGTGAGGACTACACAATCCACAGAGGCATAGATCACAAAAAAAATTGCACTCCCTCCGTTCCAAATTGTAAGTCGCTTTGACTTTTTTGGTTCGTCCATTTTTTGTGTATCCAGGCATATTATTGTGTCTAGATACATAGCTAAATGGATGTACCAAAAAAGTCAAAAGCGACTTACAAACTGAAAACGGAGGAAGTAGTTCAAGAATAGAGGAATATAAACAAAGCGTAGTTTAGCAACGGTGATTTTATTTCGTGGGAAAAATTTTTGTAAGACAAGATAGTAGTAGTACTTTCGACAGAGCAAGTCGGTGTTCTCATGCTTGTGTATTCATCTATGAAGAAAATAAGCGGCAGGATTGACACCTTTCCTCACTACCTGGCGAATGAAAAATTCAGGCGACACCGGATGATGAGTTGATGCCTGGAAATCTCTGAAGGAGCTACGTCGCCTGAACAGATTTGAAAATTTCAGTCACCTGGAAATTAGCAAGGACCTAATATTATACGAGTTCAATTCTGTAATAGGCGATGCTGTGAGGACTACACAATCCACGAGAGGCACGTAGATCACAAAAAAATTCCACTCCCTCCGTTTCCAAATTGTAAGTCGCTTTGACTTTTTTGGTTCGTCCATTTTGCTATGTATCCGGGCATATTATTGTATCTAGATACATAGCTAAATGGATGTACCAAAAAGTCAAAAGCGATTTTTACAAGCTGAAACGGAGGAAGTAGTTCAGGAATAGAGGAATATAAACAAAGCGTAGTTTAGCAACAGTTCGTTTAGTGGGGAAAATTTTTGTAAGACAAGATAGTAGTAGTACTCGACAGGAAGCGAGTCAGTGTTCTCATGCTTGTGTATTCATCTATGAAGAAAATAAGCGGCAGAATTATCGGCTTTCCTCACTAGGAAAACCGGAAAGCAAGCCGAAATGTGTTGGTTGTAATATGAATGAGACCATCCAACACCTTTTCCAAGATTGTCCGTATCCGAAAAACGGTATGGAGGATCATCTTTTATGCTACTTGGCCTAAACCGACCTAGATCTACATAAGCCATATGTTTGGTACATGGCTTACTAATCGAGAATAAAAGGATTAGAAACTTGATTTGGGTTGGGTTGGCGTCACGGCTTATATCTTTGCGCCATTTGGCTATTGTCGAAACGATATTATCTTTAACAAAATGAAAGTTTTCTCGTTGTCGAAGGTTATTTTCAGATGAGCCTATTGGCTGCGGATGCGAGCCCGATTGCAGCGTGATGAACAAGACAAGAACACACTCGCTAATTAGCGTAAAACTAGAAGTGATTACTCGAGTTTCCCTATAGAGGGTGGAAGCGCATTTATCATTTGTTTTAGCTCTCTTTATCTGTTTTAGAGACTTGTTTTGCGCTACCTTTTTATCCACTACTTGTAATAATTGGCTGTGTACATCCTCGGATGTAGAGGCCGGATGTTTTTCTCATCCATTATCTAAAAAATAAAAAAAATAAAAAAAAAGCTTCGTCGCCTGAACAGATTTGAAAATTTCAGTCACTTGAAAATTAGCAAGGCCCTAATATTATACAGTTTAATTCTGTAATAGGCAGCGCTGTTCCGCTAGGCGCTCGCCTAGGCAGATTCAGCGCGCCTAGGCGCTAGTCGACAGGGTACCGTAGAGCCTAGGGGGGTAGTCGGACCCCTAGGCGGGTGTCATGGGCGGCGGGCGGCTTCGCTTGGGGAGATGCATGGTCAAGACCGCATGGGGAGTTAGGAACATGCAATGGCCAAAGCAACCCGAGGAGCTTTAGAAGTGAATGGCTAGCATTAGGCGGCCGAGGTTTAGCTATTAATAGCAATTAAGCGGGTTGAAAGGTTAGGCGGCTGAGGTTTCCCTTTCTCCATGGGCCTTTTTCCCTTTCTCCTTTTCATGACCCCTCATTTCCTCTCTTTTTCTTTTATTTTAAGTATTTATACATGATTATTCATCGCTTAGAAAAACGTCTAGCAATGCCTAGGCATGATTACTCGACTAGATGCTAGGCGGAGGGTAAGCGCCTAGAATCCGCCTAGCGCCTAAAAAACGAGGGATAGGCGATGCGTGAGGACTACACAATCCACAGAGGCACAGATCACAAAAAAATTACACTCCCTCCATTCCAAATTGTAAGTCGCTTTGACTTTTTTGGTTCGTCCATTTTGCTATGTATCCAGGCATATTATTGTCTCTAGATACATAGCTAAATGGATGTACCAAAAAGTCAAAAATTTACAAACTGAAAAACGGAAGAAGTAGTTCAGAATAGAGGAATATAAACAAAACTGTAGTTTAGGCGTTTAGCAACAGTTCGTTTAGTAGGAAAATTTTTGTAACACAAGATAGTAGTAGTACTCAACAGAGCAGTCAGTGTTCTCAAGCTTGTGTATTCATCTATGAAGAAAATAAGTAGCAGAATTAACACCTTTCCTCACTACCTGGCGAATGAAAAATTCAGGCGACACCGGATGATGCGTTGATGCCTGGAAATCACTAAAGTAGCTACGTCGCCTAAACAGATTTGAAAATTTCAGTCACCTGCAAATTCGCAAGGCCTTAATATTATACAGTTCAATTACGTAATAGGGCGTCTATGAGGACTACACAATCCGAAGAGGCACAGATCACAAAAAAATGCACCCCCGCAGTTTCCAAATTGTAAGTCGCTTTTGACTTTTTTGGTTCGTCCATTTTGCTATGTATCCAGACATATTATTGTATCTAGATACATAGCTAAATGGATGTACCAAAAAAGTCAAAGTGACTTACAAACTGAAACGGAAAAAGTAGTTCAGGAATAGAGGAATATAAACAAACTGTAGTTTAGGCGTTTAGCAACAGTTCGTTTAGTAGGAAAATTTTTGTAACACAAGATAGTAGTAGTACACGATAGAGCGTCGGTGTTCTCAAGCTTGTGTATTCATCTATGAAGAAAATAAGCGCAGAATTAACACCTTTCCTCACTACCGGCGAATGAAAAATTCAGGCGACAGGATGATGCGTTGGCCGCTGGAAATCACTGAAGTAGCTACGTCGCCTGAACAGATTTGAAAATTTCAGTCACCTGGAAATTAGCAAGGCCCTAATATTATACAGTTCAATTCTGTAATAGGCAGTCTGTGAGGACTACACAATCCACAGAGGCACAGATCACAAAAAAATTGCACTCCCTCCATTCCAAATTGTAAGTCGCTTTGACTTTTTTGGTTCGTCCATTTTGCTATGTATCCAGGCATATTATTGTATCTAGATACATAGCTAAATGGATGTAAAAAAAGTCAAAAGCGATTTACAAACTAAAACGGAGGAAGTAGTTCAGAATAGAGGAATATAAACAAAGCGTAGTTTAGCAACAGTTCGTTTAGTGGGAAAAATTTTTGTAAGACAACATAGTAGTAGTACTCGACAGAGCAGTTAGTGTTCTCAAGCTTGTGTATTCATCTATGAAGAAAATAAGCGGTAGAATTATCACCTTTCCTCACTTCGGGCGACCGAAAAATTCAGGCGACAATGGATGATTCGTTGATGCCCGCTATTGGATGGAAATCACCTGAAGTAGCCGTCACACCGAACAAGTGGTCCCAAGCCCGGGTAAAGGAGGAGGGTTGCGTTAAGTTTGGCGAACCAGCGTAAAAAATAGCCACTCTAATGGACAGAGGCACATATCACAAAAATTGCACTCCCTCCGTTCCAAATTGTAAGTCGCTTTGACTTTTTTGGCTCATCCATTTTGCTATGTATCCAGGCATATTATTTTGTCTAGATACATAGCTAAATGGATGTACCAAAAAAGTCAAAGCAACTTATAAATTGAAACGGAGGAAGTAGTTCAGGAATAGAGGAATACAAACAAACTTTAGTTTAGCAACAGTTCATTTAGCAGGAAAAATTTTGTAAGACAAGATAGTAGTAGTACTCGACAGAGCAGTTAGTGTTCTCGAGCTTGTGTATTCATCTATGAAGAAAATAAGCAGCAGAATTATCACCTTTCCTCACTTCGTGGCGACTGAAAAATTCAGGCGACACCGGATGGCGCGATGATGCCAGCTGTTGGATGGAAATCACTGAAGTATCCATGTGAGGCTAATATTATACGTTCATTTCTGCAATAGGTAGTCTATTAGGACTACAGTAACCACAGAGTCACAGAACACAAAATAAATTAAATGTAGTTCAGGAATAGAATAGTATAGACAAACTGCAGTTTAGTAACATTTCATTTAATAAGAGCAGTCATTGTTCTTGAGCATGTATATTCATCTATAAAGAAAATAAGCAGTAGCAGTTGCAGTCTCCTAAAACAAAAACACAAAGGTAATAACAACATTAATGTAGTAGCCAGGTGTCAAGTTCAGTATGTACAACTCAATACATCCATCTCAGGATACAGTTATACAGTTCAATTCTATAATAGACAGTCTATGAGGAGTAGACGAGAGCCTGTTCGCTTGTTCTTGCAATTTTGCTTTATCTTGTTTCAGCTTATTCTCTCACAGGATACTATTAAACAAGCGAACAGGCTCTCAGGAGCATAGATCACCAAAAAAAGGTAGTTCAGGAATAGTGGAGTATAAAGAAACTATAGTTTCATGGCGGTTCATTTAATATGCACATTTTTGTATGACAAGATACCTATAGTACTCTACAGGGCAGTCGTGTTTACTTGAGCACGCATATTCATCTATAAAGAAAATAAGCAGCAGTGGATAACAACAACATTGTAGTTATATATAGTAGCAAATCAGCCCTGGTAGCGGTGAGGTGTCAAGTTCAGTATGTACAACTCAATTATATCCATATTATGAGGATAAAATTATAGTTCAATTTCAGACGTAATAGACGGTATGTGAGGACTAGTCAACCTTTGTTCGCTTGTGCTTGTTTCATCTTGTTTCAAGCTTATTCTCTCTCACGTATGTAATACTATATATTAAACACAAGCGAACAGGCTTCAGAGGCACAGATCACGGAAAAAAAAAAAAAAGGTAGTTCAGGAATAGTGGAATCTAACAAACTGTAGTTCAAGAATAAAGAGGCACGAGATAAGATTGATGGGCTAGATATGATACCCTAGAATGGCCGGCCGGCCTTGGTGGAGGAAGAAGCCGTCGGAGAAGGAGGTCGCTGGCGGAAGCGGCGTCGGCTTGAATGGCGCGGATGCATCGGCGGTGGCGGCGGGCTGATGAGGCAGCTAGAAACCCTAGAGTCGCCTGTGAGGAGTGTGGCTAGGAACCAAACACCCCCAATCGAAATGAATCCTTTTGCTCGCGTGATGAGGCGGGTAAATTTTTGAGTTTTGTAAAGGCTCGGCGCCAGAAAAATCGTAGCGAAAAATTGGCGGGCACAAGTAAAACGTAATAATAAGTTTGTTCGGCTGATTTTGGCCGATTGAATAGTATTCTGTGAAAGAGAATAAGCCACTTCAGCTGCGGTGGCGCGTGGTGGGGCCGTCTGTCGGGGTCATAGTGCAGACCCGTCCCTATGTATGTAATGTATATATAAGTATCTACTACCTGCGTTTGCTCTCCCTCTGTATCTCTGCTTCTGCCTCTCACGATTCATTCCATCTCTCGCTCTCTTCCGTCCCTTCTCCCAGCTGAGCTCGAGACGCGAGGTCTTGAAGGATCTTGGCATCATAGGTGTTCGCCCTTCGAATTGGAAAGAGGAGCTGGTGCTGGATGAAGAAGAAGCTTCAGTGGGCGGTCCAAGTGGTGACACCAAGAAGAAAAACTTGGAGCGAATCTTTGGAGGACTTGATGTGGAAAGACGAACGTGTTTATTATTTACATGCGTTGTCCGTGTTATCATTGGATGTGTTCTGATGTATGTTGTAAACATGTAATAATGCCCGATACAATGTTATTATTGTGGTATTTGCGAATATCACAACGCGTCAATGCAATGCTTGGTGTCAAGATTTTACACTGTGAAAAGTCAATTGAGTGGAGTGGATCCACCTGCGGGTTAATATGCCATCCGATTACTGAGACCCGTGTTGTGTAAAAGGCGTGAGTGATACTCCCTCCGCCCAACCAAAAAAAAAAAAACGTAATTTTTGACCTTTTCAAAATCTAATTTGACTATTCGTCTTGCTCAACATATTTGTGTAAATTCCAAAATAAATTAGCTATTGTTATAATATCTATAATGATCTAATAAGTCATAACAAAATTGATAATATTTATATACATTATTCAAATAAAACGAATGGTCAAATTAGATTTTGAAAGGTAAAAGAATTTGCGTTTTTGGTTGACGGAGGGAGTACTCCACGTTGCCGGCTAGCGTGGGTTCGCAACTACGCCTCTGAACCACACGCGATACTAAAAAGCGCGTGAGTAATAAAGCGACTACCTGTGCTGAGTCTACTCTACGACGTCGTCCGCCACCTCTCTGCACTGCGCAATTGGAGCGCGAACTCACTTCCGCGCCCTGGCTACATCTATCTCGTCGCCGTCGCCGCCGCTATAAGCTTAGCTTCACGCGTCGCCTTTCACGTACCACCACCGCCGCCGGCGCTACGTCGTCCTCGCCGTGCACCATGCAGCGGCTTCCGTCGGAGATGCTTGCATTGGTTGCCATCCGCGTCGGCAAGGAGGCAGAGGATCCCTTGGACGACCTCACCATTCTGCGCCGTACCTGTAAGCTGATGGTAGAGGTGTGCGGCGATGCCATGGTGGGATGGAGCATCCCACTGGAGCGGGTTTTCCAACAGAACAGGGAATGGCGTACCCTCATCACCAATCTCGCCATCGTCAGCAACCCGGAGGCGTGCTTCAGAGCAGGCCTGTCTTCCCTGTTCGTCGATGGCCGCGGCACTGTCGTGCCCCCGCTCGACATGCTGCGCTACGCCGCCGATGCGGGGCATGAACTCGCTTCGTACGTACACGCCCTTGCTCTCTACAGGATGAACACCGGCGCCGATGATGATGACACTGCACGAAAGGTGTTGCGGGGGATCGAAGGCGACGCGGTGACGGCAGCGACGTGGGGCACCAGTAACTGTGCACGCCTCCGCGCACAGGCAATAGCGGTGTTGAGCGACGAGCTGATGGTGGCGCCGTATCCAGCGGGTTTTCGGTTTCTCCGTCGTCTCCCTGCTCTGGCCCAACCGCCGGTGCCTCGCCAACACGGGCATCTTCGATGCAGCGTGCCGGGCTGTGGCGACATTGCCGGATGGTCGGAGTCGGAGCGTGGAAGTCAACCGTGGGGAGTGTACTGCAGCGAGCAGTGCAGGATCAGCGACGAGTCTACTTTGTTCTTCGTTGATGGCTTGTGGGCATGAGTGTACTTTGTTCTTCCAATGCAGGGGAGTTGGCTCACTGTTGCAGGTGACGTCTAGCTAGATATAACAACTTTTGGTAGCTTTTGGAAGTGTGCACGTGTCGTAGGTGATGCATATATGGTGTGCATATGTTCGATCCTTACCTAGCAGTGATGTTCAAGAAACGTAGATCTGGATGGAACGAAGACCGAGATGTTTTAATTAGTTGTAATATAATCCGTGTGTTATAATGCTCACTTCTGTTTCAGTGTCTACCATTAATTCTCATCGCGCGCGGCCACGCAGCCATGGCCGCCGCGAGCACCCCGGCCGGTATGGCTATAGTTAGCCACCTCTCGGGCTGAACTCTCTCCCTTCTTTCCTACCTTGCCACCTCGAGGCTCGTCGGCTTGAAGGCGCGCTATTCCTGTGCCGTTGAGGTCACCTTGGAACGCTGCCGTGTCCGCCGGTTCACACGCCGGCCGGCCGCGCGTTCGAGCTAGTGTTCACCACGACGGCAACAACCCCTCTGCGACCCGTCCCCGCCTCAACCGAGTTTTGAAAACCGTTTACGCCGCACTCCTGATGCCTCCATCCCGTCCATGTAACCTCGGCTCGTCCTCGATCACCGGAGAGTGTCGCTCCCGCTTCGCCGCGCGCGCCCGCCCGCCAACGCCGGCGCCGAGCTCGCGGTAGGCGGAGCCCATTCAAACCCGCTCATCCGATAGCATAGTTAGGAACGCTAGGTTCGGGGATCACGGTGTTCGTCCTCCCGTCGCTAGAGACATCATCTCCCGTGTGCCGCGCCATGATGGACTTCTCCTCGAAGGGGTGATTCACCGTTGGCGCGGTTTCTAAGATGAGGGAATAGTAGAACGCAAATGATAGAAAAAGATTGACATGCATCATATTAATTAAACCGATACAAGGAAACAGTATAACCCAAATTAACGAAAGATAAAGAGATTGCCATGCAACAGATTAACCAACAACTGATTCCTTAGCAAATTAACCACACAGATCATTGTATCTTACACATCCACACAAATCAGACAACAGATAAATTAACATAAAAAAAAGAAGAGAACCTAGGCCGCCTTCTTGGGCCGGCTTCCTGGCGGCCGCCTCCTCCAGTTTGGCCGGTATCCCCTCGGCGAGGGTATCGGCCAGAGATTCGATCTGGAGGGTGTAGAAGTTGGCCCTCTCCTCGAGGGGCAGATTCACCTTTGGCAGGCCAACATCGTCGGCCGGCCGTTCGCCAGTGAGGGCGGCGCGGAGGCGCTTCACAAATAACTTCATCTCCTCCCGGGTGGCGGCCATGTCGACGATCGTGGGCGGCGAGTCCGGCTTTCCCCGTGAGAGGGGCACGAAAGAGAAGTTAGTGTTGGATAATGGGAGGGGGCGGTGGGCGGGGGGTGGGGTATAAATGTGGCGTTTCCAAAACACGGTTGCTCGGAAAAACATAACCGGCGACCGCGGCGCCCAATGGCCGTCTCCTCGGCACTCAATGGCGACTGTATTTTCCAAAGCACAACCGACAGTTAATTAATTGTTTGTTTTTGACAAATTTTACATTGAACAAGTTAAGATTCAAATCAAATTTAAGCGCTATTTAATTTTAATCGCTCTTTTTGAACTAGAAATGAAACAGATTCAGGGGACGAGAGGGAGCAATACACAAAGCAATAATATATATTTTATTAATATACAAAAAAAAAAAAAAATAGAACATATATTAAAAAAATGAAAAAAGGAGGAAGGCCGTCGGCCTAGTCCTCGTCCTCCTCCTCCTCCTCCTCCTCCTCCTCCTCCTCCTTGCTGGCGTCGTCCTTCTTGGCCAAGGCCTTGAGGACGATCCCGGCCAACTCTTCCACCTTGGGGGCGTAGTGGTTGATCTTTTCATCCAGAGGTGGATCCACCCTTGGAAGAAGACCATGGCCGTCCGCCAGCTCCTTCAGCTTCATGAAGGCAGGCCGGAGATGATCGAGGGTGAAATCCCTCTCGATTACCTCCTGATAGCGGCGCCGATCAGCAAGCTCATCGGCCGCCTGCTCTAGCCGGGAGGCCAGAACCTCCATGCGGTCCCGCTTAGGAGAGGGCGGGGACGAGGGAGTCGAAGTCGTCGTCGGAGACGGACCCGGTCGGCCGCCGCCGGCGCCTCCACCACCGGATCCTTGCCCTTGCCCTCCGCCGCCTCCATCTCCTCCCTGGTGCGCTTGTTGGATCCTGAGCCTGAGGCAGCCATGGCGCTGATGATTGCAAAGAGAATGTGGCTGGCTTAGAGAACTGGAAAGGATGAACACCATGATCAGAGTGTGTGCTTAAATAGTGAGTTAGCCGGCTGCTCCACTTCCCCACTATCGAACGCGGCGTCAACGCAACCGCTTGGAATTCCCACGATCGAACGCGGTAGTTTTAAATAGCAGGCTAAGGAGCAGTTTACCTCTAAAACAGCTATAGCGGAGCTAATAGCGGGCAAGAGCGAGGGCCAGCGCTCGTTGTCAAAGAGGAAGGGCAAGAGGCCGGCAACACGGCCAGACGCGATGGCTTGTACTATCAAGTAATAGGTCACGAAACAACAATAAAAAGACGAAACAACGGTAACTGTTGACAGAAGGAACAGGTAGTACGCGTTTGAAGAAAGAAAGAAACTGAACAAATACAGTGAAGAAGCACAAATGCAGAGACCAAGTACTTTATTCAAAGTTTCATCCTGGGTACTCCCTCCGTTCCAAATTATAGTTCACTTTGGCTTTTCTAGATACATTGGTTTTGTTATGCATCTAGTTATACATTATGTCTAGATACATACTAAAAGAAATGGATCTAGAAAAGCCAAAGTGAACTACAATTTGGAACTGAGGGAGTACAAACTAATCCTCAAGGAATTCACCGATAAGAGTTTGAGGATCAAGGAGATCGACTACAGCAGCGGCATGATTGCCGAAACTCCCCTCAATCCGGGCTCGGTCCTCCTCGCTGATTGGAGCCCCACGAAAGCCAGGAGCATGGATACACAAATCTCTGTAGGTTTGGGTTGACAAAGCTGCCAAACCTGTCGAAGGGCTGGATAAAACGCCGTGCCTGATGAGCGCCGTCACCTGAGGAAACGCCGCCGCGAGACGTAGCACCGGGGATTCACCTTGTACACATTCGTAGTGATTACTTTGGTTGTGTGAACGCTAGTGTTGTCAATGCATTCTACGGCGAGGTCAAAACTTAATAAAAACTTGTGCTCCTTGAGATGGCTAGTTTTTATTAAAAATGTGGAACTGGCCATGTTTTGTAGAATTATTTATTTTTAACACCAACATATTACATTTTATGAAAATTAAATAATTCTACAAAATATGGCCAGTTTCATATTTTTAATAAAAACTAGACATCTCAAGGTGCACAAAAAAAATTGGTTCACCAAAATTGGAGTTACCAAACTCTAGTTATGAATTTCCAAAAGTGACGAAAGGCTGGATTCCTAACAATTTTTCGTTTTGATTTGAGGCCAGATTCCCAAATTAAAAAAAATGATGCCAGATTCCTAAGACAAACTTTCTTCAGGGCCAAATTCCTAATTCTCCCAAAGTCCTATTACTCCAAACAATGTTTAACATTTCGAAATACTAGCACTAGCACAGATTCTGATCCCCTTTTACATTAACCGTGGGACCATGGTGTCTGCATCGAACACTCTACAGTTGCCACCTCGGATTCCCTCAAATGCTCCATATACTATGGTGTTGGTATATCTTAGCGTTAGCAGAAAAGTCCGCAAGCGCACGGAAGTACCGTTGTAGCTTTCACCCGGAAGTATTTAGGGTATCGATTTCCACGGGGAACGAGAAGTGAACTAGAGAAGAATCAAGATCGTCCACGGTAAGGTAGAAAGAATGTTTTTGTAGGAAGAAAGGGGTTCTCTAAGGTTTTCCGAGTTTATTAGATACCAAGGTTCAGGCTTACTAAACTTTACTCACTTTGGAGCAGCGGTACCTTTCCAATTCTCGAAAAGACTGGGAAACGGTAATCGGGAGAAGGCCGCCAAAAGCTCTACGAAAACACCAACCTAGCACGTGGTGGAATACGAAGGCCTGGTCAGAGCTGTCACCTCCGGGGCTACCACAACTATCCGTAAGGTTGGGCGCAATTTCAGGTAAACTCTAGCCCAGACACCGCGTCTACGCTAGCGATTACGAAACTAGTTTTCGCGAAAACTAGAACCTTCGGTAGAACGGAGATCCAGCAAGTAAAATAAAGTAAGGACTGAATTTAGTCAAATAATAGAGTCGGAATTACCACTAGATAACCTGGATGAACTCGGGAAGAGTTGACTCCGTAGAGGTAGAAGAGTAGGGGGCGAAACCGACGAACTCGGGACGAACTCCGGCGAACTCGGCTTCTCCTCCGCTCTCTCTCTCTCTCACTTTCTTCTTCTTTTATAAATATACAACTAGGTGGAGAGCACCTAGAGGGACACTACTTCAATGTATATGATGTATAAATAGAGCTTTATTGAGTAGAATGTTTTTACAATGGAGGGAGATGGCCTATATTTATACTAGAGAGGGGAGAGAGGCCATCTCTTTACATGGAAACATTTCCTACCGCCTCTACTGGGATGCAACCGTCCTAGGGAGGTCAGCATTTTACTTTCCTTTGAAACTGCGCAGAAAAACCGGCCACTAAGGTGGTGAGTGGGACCTAAACCGAAAGTGAACCGGGCGTTGTCTTCTATTTCGGAAAGGATCATGGAGTCGGTTGGGCCAAAACCGGCTGGTTTGGGCGGGTCCAACCGCGCCTCAGGCTCTTTGGACCGCGCACCGCCTTGGCGCCTCCAGTCCGCGCTTCGCCACGTGCCCCCCCAGGCCGGTCGGCGCGTCGCCAGAGCGTCTGTGGCGCTGCGCTCGCGGGAGCCAGCCGCTGGTCGCCACGTGGCGCTGCTGTTTTTCGAATTCAAACGCGCAGCGTGCGCGTCCCGCGCGAGGCGGTTCGACCGTCATGGGCCGCCGGGCCCGGTTGTCAGCGGTGGTCGGCGTTGACTCGGGTGCTTGGCGTCATCGATGACGTCAGCACTCTTTTAATTTGAAAAAATTGGGAGCTCCAAAATAGCAAATGATACGTCCGTTTCGATCGTGGCGACGAGCTCTTCGCAATGGTGTACTCCGTTTCTTCATTTTAGATAGTTTTTATCTGCGAAAAACCATGTTTTAAATAGCGGGCTATGAAAAATAGCGTCGGGCCTTTCGGGACGCTATTGGGCGCTATAGCGCCGCTATAGCCGCGCTATAGCGGCAGCTACGCGCAGTAGCGTCAGGCTGCCGCCGCCGCTATAGCGTGAATAGCGGCGCTATAGCGCGAACAACGGCAAATAGCGGCGCTATAGCGCGAATAGCGGCACGAATAGCGACGCTATAGCGCGAATAGCGGCGCTATAGCGTGCTATAGCTCAAATAGCGCGAATAGCGCGAAAAAGTGTGATAGCTTCATGTGAGTTGCTCCGCCGCCGCTATAGCGCGCTATTTAAAACGTGGGCGAAAAATTAGGAATTCCTGCAAAATAACTGGAGCACCAAAACTTGTGGAACTTGTTAAATAAATAATATTTTGTTTATGATAAGACAGGGAATATTTGTCATTTAGTGTACTTTGGCGGTCAAAATATATGCGCTAAGGACCGTCAACATATGGGCAGTTCTCTCTCGCAGTCTCTCGTCTCTTCCTTCTCCCATACTACACACCTACTAGTAGTACTCTTGGGAGCACACAACTTACACCGCTCTCTACACAGGGGTCAGCCTCGCCTTCGCCTTCGCCTTCGTCTCCATCCCTGGGCAGGTGCACCTCTTTATCACATCCATGCAGCTGCAAGCTAGATATGGTTTTTCATGTGGTTTTTGAAACAGCAAATACATGAGTTTTTTTTTCTTTTTTGTATGGTTGCAGATCTAGATCGAGTCTCGGCCGTTCAGATCTCGACTTCATGTGGTCTCTGAAATCCCGGCCGCTCTGATCTCTAGTGTTGGGTTGGGAAGGAGGCCGAAGAAAATGTCACAAGAGAAGCACATCTGCTTGGGTAAGCACCGAAGTCTAGATTCTAAAGTGCATTATCCTTCCTTTCTTGAAGTGTTTTCTGAATGGATCTAAAAAGTTTTTGTGTTTGTCTTGCATATCTTTGTGACTCATGCTACCTTTTACAACCACAGAGATCTACGCGGGAGATTATCAAAGGATGAGGAGGAACGATGTGCATAAAAAAAAGTGAGCATATTGTTCTCCTCTAATCGGCACCACAGCTCCAGGGCAGAGACTCAAAACTCTTGCTTGTTTCTTGAGTTGACTTTGACGAGTGGGGCTCATGGCCGTAGGACTATAATCTCCCGTGTAGGTCTCGAGCCTAGTCATGGCCATGGCTAGCGCTTAAGACCTGCGCTGGAGATTATAATCCGGCCGCAAGCTCCTCGAGGGTGTCGTCGTCCATATATGTCTTGTAGCTTAGGTCTTGCTTCCTGTATCGAACAAGCGAACCTGTATTGCTAGTTTGTGCATTATGGCTCAACAAACGAATTCAGCTTGATTTGTTCCGTAAAGAGACAAATTTTGGCCTTGTGTTGAAACAGATTTCTCTCTCTCTCTCGATCGAACAGGCATGTGAAATGACACCATACGTGACCCGTACAGTACACCTACTCTACACAGGTGTTCAGGCATGTCATGATTACGATTTCTGGACCCGTCTTTGGAAAAAGGAGTCTGTAGTGCGGTGCAGATGACACTGCGCGGCCTGCACCAAGGGTGGACGGAACGACGAGTTTTTATATTCCCAAAAAAAAGTTTTGACCAAAACCTTTTCCAACAAATACTACGGGGACTCGCGCGGCCAGCAGAGGCAGAGCCGGCCGGCCATGGGCCCGTGGCAACGTGAACGCTTCTGGTTCCGTGCCGCAGAAGCGTCGGATTTTATAGTGAAAATAGGGAACGAGCCGTACGGAGTACACCGTAGCTCGGATTTTTTTTCCCAATAATGTCTGCAGCCTCTTTCCCGTGAAGCCACAGTGGGATTACGACGTGCCCGTCGTCTACGAAGCCTTCGATGCTCTTGGTGATCTCAAGAAGGACTCGATTGCTACTCTGTGTGTAGTTGTACAGTAGGTCTACTAGTGCACAAGTGGTGTGGTTGGTGTGCGTGTGTAGCGTGGGTGTGTGTTTCTGTGCATGAACAGATTCTACAGTTGTACTCAGATGAGAGTTTTTTTAAAAAAAAAAATATAGTGAAAATAGTTGTCTCGCGCTTTCCAAGCACGCAACAGACCACGTCTGACGAGCTGCAGGAGGAGGCAGCATGCGCGGGATGCAGAAGCAGAACGAGAGAGAGAGCATGGCCACCGGCGGGCCCCACAATTTAAAATACCTAAAAATGTTATAACTGACAAACCAAAAATCTAAATTAAGTTCCGATTACGCCATTAAATTTGTTTCAATTAATTCTTCAAAACAAGATATCACATGGATATATTTAGATAAAATTATAAGTGGGCCCACACCAAGGATATAAAGTATATGTATGAATGCGGAGAAACTGGTGTTGTGTGGGCACTATGAGCAAGTTTTGAATTGGGATTGATCGATCTATCGATCACATGCGTGATGAAAACTTGGATGTTTTGTTAGTCGTAACCATGCATATTTTCCAAAAATGACGAAAGGCCGGATTCCTAACAAATTTTCGTTTTGAGGCCGGATTCCCAAATTCAAAAAAAATGATGCCAGATTCCTAAGACAAACTTTTGTCAGGGCTAAATTTACTCCAAACAAGTTACAAACTTTTGTCAGGGCTAAATTAACCGTGGGACCATGGTGTCTGCATCAAACACTCTACAGTTGCCACCTCGGATTCCCTCATACAGTATGCTCCATATATAGTGCTATGGGCAGTTTTCTCTCGCAGTCTCTCGTCTCTTCCTTCTCCCATACTACACCTAGTACTAGTTACTTCTCACCTCTTCGTCCTGACTTTCCAAACTCATCTCAACCAAACAAGAGTAGAGAGCGGTCCGACACAGGGGTCTGCCTCGCCAGGATTGCCGACGCCGTCGTCTGTGAAGTCTTGGCCGCTCTGATCTCTGGGTGTTTTGGGCGGAGGCCGAAAAAAATGTCGCAAGAGAAGCACATCTTCTTGGGTAAGCACCGAAATCTAGATTATAAAGTGCATTATCCTTCCTTTTTTCAAGGGTTTTTTTGAAATGGCTCTAAAAGGTTTGCTATCTAGCTTGTAGTACAGCTCAATAATTTTGTTGTCTTATACCTTTTCCCGATTTATCCTAGGTACAAACACAAAGACCTACGTGGGAGATTATAAAAGGATGGGGAGGAGGCGAAGAAAATGTCGCAAGAAAAGCACATCTTCTTCGCTTGGAGATCCTTTTCCACCTCTCTTCTATTTTTCTTCTTGCAGGCTATCGGCTGGCCTCGGCCTCATAAGTGTGGCAGCTGTTCATGCGTGCATGCTGTGCATCCTATGCCTTAGCCCGTCTGCTTTTGATTGGAATGTCAGCTTCATGCTGGACCTTGGCCGCGCCCTCCCACTCATCCATGCTGCCGGAGTAATTTGAAGATAATAGATTATGCGTTGTGAGCCTAAGGTGTGGTGCGGTCCAAGTGAATAGTAGCAGTAGCGGTTAGATACTCATTATCCCTGTTAACATTGACGAGAGGGGCTCGCGACCGTAGGACTATAATCTCCGTGTAGGTCTCGAGCCTTAATCATGCCCATGGCTAGAGCTTAAGACCGCTATTTTGGAGATTATAATCTGGCGAGGGCCGCAAGCGTCTCGATGGTGTTGTTGTCTCTACTCGAGTGTGGGACGGGGAGGAGGGTGCCTTCTAAACAGATGCTCCCTACTCGAATCGTATTGAACTGTATTGCTAGTTTGTTCATTGTGGCTCAACAAACGAATTCTGCTTGATTTGTTCCATAAAGAGGCAAATTTTGGCCTTGTGTAGTTGTGTTGAAACAAATTTGGCATCGAACGCTCACCTCATTCTCTCTCGATCGATCGAACAGGCATGTGAAATGACTCCATACGTGACCCACGATGTATGCAGTACACCCTCGTACACAATGTTCAGGCATGTCATCATGATTACGATTCTACAGACCCGTACTGGAAAAAACGAGTCTTTTAGGATGGTGCAGATGACACTACGAGGATGGACGGAATGACGAGTTTTTATATTCCCAAAAACGTTTTGACCAAAAACCTTTTCCAACAATACTATGGGGACTCGCGCGGCCGGCAGAGGCACGACGGCCGGCCGTGGCAACGCGTGAACGCTTTTGGTTCCTTTCGCACAAGCGTCGGATTAGTACTACTCCTAGACGAGAGGCCACCGACAGGCCCCACAATTTAAAATACCTAAAAAATGTTTTAACCGACAAACCAAAAATCTAAATTAAATTCGATTACACCGTAAATTTGTTTTGACCAAAAACCTTTTCCAACAATATTGTACTTTTTTTTACGGGGACTCGCTAGCGGCGGCGAGAGGCGCAGAGCCGGCGAGCTGGCCGGCCGCCGAACGTGAACGCTTCGGTTCCTTGTCGCAGAAGCGTTGGATTAAAATTATAGTGAAAATTTTTGTCTCGCGATTTCCAAGCACGCAATGAGGCCCCCGTCGGACGAGCTGCAGGGAGGAGGAGGCAAGCATGAAGCCGAACGAGAGAGAAAGAGCATGCCACCGGCGCCCCCCACAATTTAAAATACCTAAAAAATGTTATAACTGACAAACCAAAAGTCTAAATTAAATTCCGATTACACCATTAAATTTGTTTTAATAAATTCTTCAAAACTAGATATCACATGGATATGTTTAGATAAAATTATAAGTAGGCCGCACTAATAATAGTTTTTTTTACAAGGGCACTAATAATAGTTGGTATAGAGTATTAGAGATATAAAAGGAGGAATGAGTGCGGGAGAGTGCTATAAAGAAGGGTGATGACCAGGATATATAGAGGAAGTTAAAGAAATTCCTAAATTTACAGAAAATCCGAAAATCCTGAAAAATCCAGATTTCATAAGAATTCGTGCGACATGGGTCATATTTCATAAGGCATGCGAATTCCGGGTCATATTTCTAGCGGCACACGAATAACGGGTTAAATTTCAAAATTTCTCGTTAATTGTATACATGAAGATGCCAGGAAGCAATGGTATAGCAGCTCCGGTCATAGTTATATCTTGTTGGCTACTCTACATGGCTACTCTAGTAAGCAACTCCCTGTCATATTTTTTTTCTAGGGCGAAAATCTAGATGAAAAACTCGATGGTTACACTCCTGCCCACACCTAGGGTGGCCTCGTCATATGTCTTACCAACCTCATCATCTTTGTGGATGCGGACGACCATGGAGGCAGACCCAACACCGGATCTAGTGCGAACGCTAGGAACTAGTCTGTTGTGTCGTCTTACAAATTTATGTGACTCATTCTATCTAACTTGTACAAAAATTGTGTTGTCTTAAATACCTTTTGTCGGGTTGATCGTGTACAACCACAAAGAACTAGGCGGGAGAGATTATGGGTGTGTTTGGCAGGGCTTCTCGGAAGGGGCTTCACTAGAGGAGCCGGAGCCGTTTTGGAGAAGCTCGAAATTGGGGCTCCTCCAAAACGGCTCCGGCTCCTCCTTTTTCCACTAAAAAACGGCTCCAAACGGCTCCTCCTCCAAGACCGTTTGGTAGGGGCTCCTCCGGAGGAGCCGAGCCAAGAAGAAGCCCCCGCCAAACAGGCCCTATAAAAGGATTAAAGAGAATATCATATCCAACTGTCTATGGTCTTTGGAGCAATTTGAAGATAATACTAGATCTTTGTGGTGCGGCCCAAGTGGATAGTAGTATAGTAGCTGTAGTATGTTGCGAGATGGTGCCTTCTAAACGGATGGTGTGCGGATGAATACTCCCTCCGTCCCAAAATCTTTGAACCTAATTTTTTAACAAATTTATTTGAAGATACAAATGTTGCACTTATTTTGTAAAAAATCGAGTCAAAGTTGTGACACGAAAAACCGAGAACGACTAACATTTTGGGACGGAAGTTTGACTATTAAGTATATAGAAAATAATAATATTGATACTTAGATCTCCAAATAAAATTTATTACGGAAGTATGATCGATATCAATCTAATGATACTTATTACATATTGTAAACATGTAGTAGTTTTTTCTATACATGTGGTCAAAGTTATAAAGGTTTGACTTATCCACAAACTAGCCATGTGTTTGGTTGGAGAGCGGAGCGAGCCGGGTTGGGGTTGAACCTCTTTTTTCGGGTGTGTGCATGCGGGAAGGAAGGAACGGAGCCACCCCATGAGAGGAATATTCGTTGAGGATGCGGGTCGGCTCCGTCGTCCATCCGCCTCTCGCGGACGGAGCGAACCCGGCTCGAAACGCGGGTTCCGTTTCTCCATCCCGTTTCTCCGTGAAATCTCGCGCAGGCGCGGCGGGCGAGGGTCGCGGCTCCTCCAGGGGGCGGCGCACCTTCCCCGGGAAGTCGGTGCACGCTTGGCGAGGGGCGGCGCAACATGCAGCTCTAGATCAAATTTGGCATATTTTGAGACGGAAGGAGTATGTTTGGCCTTGTGGCCTTGTGTCGAAACAAATTTGGCAGCCCTAGATCAAATGGAGACGCAGGAGCTTGGCCAAACTCTCTGTCTCTTCTCTCTCTCTATGCGTCTCTTGTCTCTTCCTTCTCCCATACTGCATCGAACAGGCCTGTCAAATGACTCAATATGTGACCCTACAGGCCGGTCATTGTAGTCAACGCCTTCTACAAACCCGTGCCGGTGGAAAAAATGGAAAAAAGGAGTTCTGTAGGATCAGTGCAGGTGCAGATGACACTGCGTGGCCTGCACCAACGATGGACGGAACAACGATGGCAGCGTGGGCCCTATTGTACTCAAAGGATTCGCGTGCACGGCATACAGTATCTCCCGGGGCCCAGGGCCTGCATCGCTACTACTCGCTCGACCCTTCACAAAAGAAAAAAGGAAAAAAAAAAAAAAAACGATTTCTATTTTTATTATGGGAGTCTCGGAGTACCACCAAAAGCCTACAACGGTACTACTACATATATCGAATCTGTTCGGTGATTTTGGGTGATTGAATAGTATTACGTGAGAGAATGTTTGAAATAAGATAAGCCAAGTTTTTTTTTTCGTTTTTGCAAAAATCCAAGGATGGCAAACTAGTTTAGCAAACTCTTGTAGATGCTATGTCATTTTCTTGTTAAATGTATACGTGGCGCTAGGAAGCAATAGTTTAGCTCCCTCAGTAGTATATCTTGTTGGCTATTCTATTTTTTGGAGTGAAAAACTCAATGAAAGTGAAAAAAAAATATTTACCTGACAACTTGAGGAGGTAACATATTTTACTATTAATTATATACATGAAGAAGCAATGGTTTAGCTCTGTAGTAGTCTTGTTGGCTATTCTATTTTTCAGGGTGTAAAACTGGATGCTAAGACTCTCCACAGCGTTGCCGGTGCTCAAAACGATCAAACCCTGCAACTGGTATAGTTGGTGTGCCTCCTTCCGCCGGGTGGTCCAGGTCCAAGTCAATAGTAGTATAGCGGTTGTAGTTGATACTCATTGTCCTGTTAACA
Source organism: Hyparrhenia diplandra (assembly GCA_015847255.1). NCBI lineage: Eukaryota > Viridiplantae > Streptophyta > Magnoliopsida > Poales > Poaceae > Hyparrhenia > Hyparrhenia diplandra. Next base: position 74,502 of record JADLZK010001678.1, read on the forward strand.
TCGACGAGAAACATCGATGAGAGGGGCTCACAGCCATAGGACTATAATCTCCCGTGTAAGTCTCAAGGGGTCATGCACATGGCTGGCGTTTAAGACCTGCGCTGGAGATTATAATCCCGCCGAGAGCCGCAAGTGTCTCAACGGTCCGCCCTGTTCGTTTGGCTGATGCTGGTTGGCTGGTGCTGATTTGTTCTGAGAGAAAGGTACTGCCGACCGGGCCGATCTTTGTGAGAGAAAATCTTGTTGAATGGTCGGGCCGATATTTGGCCGGTAGTCCAAACGAACAGAGCGGGTGTTGTTATCCCTATTCGAGTCTGGACCCGAGGGACGTCCATATTTGTCTTCGTAGCTTAGGTCTGTTTTTCTTTCTTCAGCAATGTTTGCTTGTTCTTGCTTCATCTTGTTTCATTTTATTCTGTCTCATAGGATATATACAACTAAATCAGCCAAAATGATGTTAGCAGAACACACCATCTCTCTGCAATATTATTATCAAAAAATTTGTTCAAATTTGGAATGCTCTAGCTCTCCAAGAATCTTGAAACAAATAACTTATGATAGAGGGAGTATGTAACTATACAAAATTTGGCAAATTTCCTGATTTGAATACATTTTGAAGTCCAACCCAAGCCTCGTTTAGTTGGCAAATACTATTTCTAAGCCAACTTCCAAATTTTTAGACTCTCTCCATCACATCATATTAAATACACCAAAAAACATATGTTCGGAGCAGTAAATGTTGGTTAAAAAATAACTAATTACACAGTTTTGTTGTAAATGACGAGACAAATCTTTTGAGCCTATTTAGTCCATGATTGGACAATGTTTACCAAATACAAACGAAAGTGCTACAGGAGTTCTAACAGTGCTTTTCCAACTATTTTGCCACTAGCCCCACACTCACTACAAAAACTCATTCGGTACAGGAACAAGTGCCCCCTGCTGGAAGTGAAATGAAACAAACTACTCTCGCTTTCTTCACTCTCCTCCCGCCCTCCGCTCAAAATTGAAATTCGGGCGAGCACGGCACCAATGTCCTCGGCTCCTCGCTATCCCTTCACAAAAAAAACCTGATTTCTATTTTTAATCTGGGAGTGCCGCCAAAAGCCTAAAATAGTCTGTTTCAAATTCGAAATACTAGTACTACTGTAGTACACAAGTTATAGTCGCCCTGCAAACTTGTGTCAGAAACCCGGGTGCCCGTGGGGCCATGGTGTCTGTCTCTCGCTGTCTCTCGTCACTTCCTTCTCCCATCTCCCATAGTACTAGTAGTAGTACCCGTCTTCTCGCCTCTTCTGCTGACTTCCAAACTCTTCTCACCCAACAAAGAGTAGAGAGCGGTCCGACACAGGGGTCTGCCTCGCGCCCTCGCCCTCGGCGCCTCGCGTCTCCATCCTTGGCAGGTGCACCTCTTTATCACACCCATGGAGCTAGATATGATTCTTCGTGTGGTTTTTGAAACAGCAAATACAGAAGTTTTGTTTTTTTTGGTGGTTGCAGATCTGGGGTCCATCGCGGGGCCTCCGTGGCCCTGGTGGCGGTCCGGTGGCGGCTACGCGAGGTCGCGTCATCGTCTTGACTTCCTGACCGGGGATCCCGGCCGGCGTGGGAGCGCGGCGGAGAACGAGGCGTTTATTGTGGCGTTCGACAGGATTGCCGACGCCGTCGTCTGTGAAGTCCCGGCCGCTCAGATCTCTGGTGTTGGGGCGTCCGCCGAAGAAAATGTCGGAAGAGAAGCACATCTTGTTGGGTAAAGACCTACAGGCCCTAGATTCTAGAATCTGATAGCCAGGATTGTAAAAATCCAGAATCAGCCCAAGAGCAGATTTTACCTAATTTTGCCCATACACATGCCTACAACCATAAAATCTGTTTCTAGAATCCGGATATCCAAACACAACATTCAAATTTTGTCTAAAATCTAGATTCTAGAAATCTAGCTAATCAAGATTTTGAGAATCCAAAATCTGATCCAAAGGGTTTTGTTTTGTCTTGCATATCTTTGTGACTCATGCTATCTGTCTTAAATACTTTTTTCCGATTGATTCCAGGTACAATCGCAAAGACCTATGCGGGAGATTATAAATAGGCTGTTTGGTTGCCTGCATCCCGTTGAACTAGGCTGGCCGGATGTAGGTTGATGTGCGCTGTTCAACTTCTGTAGGGTGGTTGTTGTTGTTTGGCTATGGCTGCCTCTCTAGTCTGCTCATTTAACAGTGTCCAGGACCTCCATGTGTCCTCTTCCACATCAGAATGTCAAGCGCCAGCGACTTCATACAGAAAGGTTGGGGTCCGAGAAGCAAAATCTAGCTAGTTGAACTGCTACTGCTGCAGAGCACGGAAACTAGTCAAGATGATAGATGAGCTCGGCAATGTGAGGTCCAAGTGAACACGTATCTTGTCTGTTACAAATTTATGTGACACCTGGTATCTAACTTGTACACAAATTGTGTTGTCTTAAATACCTTTTTCGGGTTGATCCCAGGTACAACCACAAAGAACTACGTGGGAGATTTTAAAAGGATCAAAGAGAAGATCATATACACATCTATCTATCCCGCCGGAGCAATTTGAAGATAATAGATCTTGTGTTGTTGGCCCAAGGTATGGTGCGGTCCAAGTGAATATACAGTAGCAGTAGTTGTAATAGGTACTCATTAAGAGAGGGGCTCGTGGCCGTAGGACTATAATCTCCCGTGTAGGTCTCGAGCCCTAGTCATGGCCATGGCTAGCGCTTAAGACCTGCGTTGGAGATTAGAATCCTGCCGAGGGCTGCAAAGCGTCTCGACGGTGTTGTCGTCCCTATTCGAGTCTGGACCCGTGGGACGTCCATATTTGTCTTCCTAGCTTAGGTCTTTCTTTCTTTGACAATATTTGCTTGTTCTTGCTTCATCTTGTTCTGTCTCGCATGATACTATTAAATCAGCCGTTCGCAGAACAACCCGTTTCTACGTTATGTTATTATTATCAAAATTTTGTTCAAATTTGGAATGCTCTAGCTCTCCAAGAATCTTGAAATAAATAACTTAAGGGGAGAATTTATCTATACAAAATTTGGCAAATTTTCTAATTTGAATACATTTTGAATTCCAACCCACGCTCACTACAATAACTTATTTGGTGTAGTGTCCCCTGCTGGAAGTGAAACGAAACAAAACTACTCTCGCTTTCTCCACTCTCCTCCCGCCCTCCGCTCAAAATTGAAATTCGGTCGAGCGCGGCGCCAATCCAAGCCAATCGGCGGGTCGGATTGCTTTCCGAAGAAGGCCTGGCCGGACGAGACGAGACGAGCGGCCGAGATGCCGATCGAGATGCCCCGTGGGCTGCCGATTCGCGGTGGACACGTGGACCCCGGTGTCGTCGCCGGCGCCACCGCTTCCTCACGCGACGCCCATTGGGACCACCTCGCCGCATCGCCGCCACCCGCGCCGTCTCCCGGCCCACGCCTCCCGCTTCACCATCCTCATCGCCCTCCGCATCTTCCCCCAGCTCGACCGCGGCGCGTTCGTCGAGCTGAACATTGGCGACCCGCGCTGCGCGTCCCGGACCCCGACGGCAACTTGACCGTCACCGCGCTCGACGCCAATGTTGACGGTCGTTAACAACATATTTTATACCGTCAACACCTGCATAAAAAGCTTTATTTTGACCACCAAAATTAGTGGTAGAGTTTAAATCTAACAAGTTCCACAAGTTTTGGTATTTTCAAGAGCAATGCAGGAATTCTTCATTTTTCATCAAGAAAAGGTATCTCATATGGCAAAACGGAGTACACCATCACGAAGAGCTCATCGCGCTGATCAAAATGGATATATTATTTGATATATTTAGACTCCGGATGGAAAAGATATTGTACAAACAAAAGTACACATGAAATGGTGCACCCACATATACGTACACAGTACCATGCAGGGCCATTCATCAGCTGACACGTGGCAACTAATCAGCACAGCGGCAGCAGCTGCCTCCCCACGCGGCTAACACACGGGCCCCGCTCGGCAGGCGCTGTCCCCGCTGAGGGAACGGGCGACCGTGGGCGCCATTCAGATGCTGCCGCGTGGCAGCTGGTCCCCCACGCGAGCGCGCGCACAGGAGCAACGCGGGGATGCGTTCACAATTCAAACGGACGAATAGAGCTGGGCCACATGGCGGCTGGTGGAGCGACGCGCACGCGCTCACGCGCGGACGCGCGTGGGACGCGGTTTCGCCGGCCCATGGACAGGTGGTGTACGACGGTTGGCTGCCCCGAGGCGGTTGGCTGGTTTGGTCGCACAGGCGCGGTCCAGACGCGCGGAAGCCGCCGGTTCAGGCCGGTTCGGCCGGTCGGCGCTGCGTTTCTCGCCCAGAAAACACAGTACAGCGCACCTGGACGCGGTTCTGCTCCGGTTCAAGGCCTAAATGGCCAGTTCTTCTCCGGTTCTTGGCTCAGGTCGGTGGAGCAATAATGTTATCGTCATATGGAGGCTAGGGGGGACGAACCTGGACGCTGGAGGCCCTTCAATCCACCAAGAAATATGCAAATAGCCCCCTCCACCTCTCCTATAAGTAGGAGGCTCCTCTCCTCTCCATAACATACACCATTCCAAGGCAAGAGAGCTCTCCCTAGAGCTCTTCCCTCTACTCTTCTACCTCACTCCAATGGGTCTAGGCCCTACCTAAGTAGTAGAGAGATCGGCGGAGGAGAGATGTGAAGGGCTGAGAGCGTGGAAGTGTCGGGTTTGTCGGTGTCTCCCCAACCTTGTACCTCGGTGGATTCGGGCTTAGCTCCTTCACGGGATCTTGGCTAAGTAAGCTTCCACGGTTCTGATAATCTTTATTGTCTTTTGTTTATCCACGATTTATCTACTTGTTTGCGGGATCGATAGTTGTACATTCGGGTTAGGACTCTAGTGGTGGAACCCTTTGATCGGGGAACCTGGCAAACACTAGAGTGATAATCACTAGCGTAGACGTGGTGTTTGGGCTAGTGGTTTTCTATCTTTTGCGAAGCACCCCACGGTCGTGAGGGTAGGCGGCAGGGTCGTGACGACCTTGTCCGTCCCTTGTAATCCCTCCACGTTCGGGTGTGACGAGCTAATTGCCGGACTGCCGGTATTGGGGAGGGCCGGTGCCCGGTGAACAAGTAGCTCTGGAGACTGGCTAACCATAGACCCTAAAGGTGTAGGGATCCTTCTTGATAATCCTCCCCATCTTTGGCCGTGTGTGTCCTTGGGCGAACTAGTTAGGAGATAGTACATCCGTTCCCTGTGAAAAATACGATACCCTGAATATTTCCGGGTGAAAGCTACAACGACAATTCCGTACGCTGCGGATTCTTCCGCGACGTTAAGAAACGTCAACAAGCTTTTCCGGCACCGTTCTTGGGGAACGGTTGCTATTATCTTCGAACCTAGTGCGCCCTCGTATCTATCTATTAAAAAAATCAAAATAGTTATTTTATTTTCCTTTTCCAAAATGAAGCTAACCAATCATATTCAAAATCCGTCTGCTTCAATGGAGGAGTTCACAGAGCCACAATCTTTTTCAAAACCAAAACTTTCATCCGGCTATGAACTCCATCCATATTTAAAATCCATTGTTCGGGCAGACCCTTTCTTTGGCTACTACTCTGAAAACCCTTGAAGCCACCTTCGAGATTTCGAGGAAATTTGTGCATGCCTAAGCATTCTTGGCATGACACAAGAAAATATCATGTGGAAGTTGTTTCCGTTCTCCCTCACAGGGAGAGCAGAACAATGGTACACTAATATCGTAGGAAGTTTGAATGGGGATTGGAAAGAACTCAAAGACAATTTCTGTCTAGCATTTTTCCCCACCAACACCCTACCAAGGACACTCCTCGATTTCGAGCAGGATGAGAAAGAGTCCATAGGTGCAGCCTGGGCCAGGTTTACAATGTTAATACATTCTAGCTCAGACTTGTCATTACCCGATAGTGTGCTTTTGCATATCTTTTGTTCGGGTCTTGACATAGACGCTGCCCTATGCCTTGACATGACCGCTGGAGGGTCGTTTTCACGCAAACCTACAATGGAACAGAGGAGAATCCTTGATCACATCCTAGAGAAGCATGCTTCTCCCGTTGTAGAACCTACTCCCCTCCACAACAAAGGCATGTCAAGTTTTGAGGAGCCCTCATCAGTCGAACCATTCCCTATACCATCAATAGAACCGACTGTTGAGCCCTCACCCGAACCACGAACACCGAAGGAAGGGATGCTTCATCCTTCGGAGTTTCCGATCAAATTCGAGGATCATGGAAGAACCTTGAACCTTCTATGGCACGAATGGAGCAAATGGAGCACATTTCCTTCTAAGGAAACTTCCTCTAACATGAAACCTTCAAAAGAATGGTTAATGGAGGTGAAACGTTCTTCTGAAGCAATTCAGATTCTTTCACCTTCCACGACCATACCTTGTTCATTACGAGGAAATTCCATAGATGCCCTACACAACCCCACAGTCGAAGCCAATATCATGTCACAATATCTTGCGGAAACCCGTTTGGGCAATATGCCGCTAGCCTCGATCGCTAGACTTTTCAAAGGTCAATTTGGCCTCATCTTTGCATGTTGTGGGATTGCTAGGGCCGTTAGATAAAAATTCATGAAACCGAGGTTCACTTAGACTTCTATATCTATCCCATCCTCGACTTTGATCTTCTCATAGGCTACCCTCTCAAAAAGTTTTTTTATGAAAAACCTATAGAGGAGAGCCATGATGAGAAGTTGGGAAAGAATGCTTGCACCTCTCACCTAGAAATCCCAAAGGCGAAGCATCTTCCCAACCAAAACCTGTTCGAGGAGGCGGAGTTCATAACTCCATCCGATTCACCTAAGTTGCTTTCACATCTTAGTGAAACGAAACACCCGTCGCCCTCACTCGAACACAAGACATGTCCCTCTGGCCAACAAAATGGTGTTCTTGACAAAGGTCGAGATTCAATGTTTGTTCTTCATGACACATATTTTAAGGATAAGAACTCATGTGCCATGGACATGCATGGAGCAACAACTCTTGAGACCAAGCATGAACCTGCTATTGAGCATGTCAAGTTTTCATTCAAAACTTCTCATGATACATACTCACCTTTGGGTTCTCCAGAGTTTGTTTTGCTTCTAGCCGAGTGCTCCTACGAGGATCACAACCACCTCTTGATCCTTGTTGCTAAACTTTTTAAGAGGATGGTTGTTGACGCTTATGTTTATCAGAAACATTGCAAATCTCGTAGTGGCACGATGGCTAACCTTGCGACTTGAGCGTAATGCTAAACTCTTAGTGGTGAAACCGGGAACTTCACCCACCGGTACCGCAAGTTGTTTTCCCGTGGTCAAGCTTACGACCATAAAGAAAGCACTGCTTAGGGAGATAACCCGGATTTGTCAAAAAAAAAGATGAATAATTCTCTCTTGTTGTTTCAAAAAAAAAAAAGCTCAAAAAGTTTTTCTCTTTCTCTTATTAATAAAAGCAAGAGCATGTTATCAAGTTAGTATGCACCTTCGGGTATTCTTGTCGCTAACCATTTCAGGTGGAGATCGATTAAGAAGATCAAAAGAGGCATGCGATGCTTGAAAACATGGGGCCGACATCGGCAAAAAAAAAAACTTTGATGCTCGTGGATGGAGGAACACACTCAAAAGGAGACCGGACTTTGCACACTTGACTTTTGCACAAAAATCCAAGTGTGGGGGGGAAGATGGTGAGACTCTCAAGTTCCATACACCAAGGCATCATAAAAAATGATGGTGAATAAAAGATGATGTCACCCTACCTTGCTGAAAAAAGGAGAAGAAAGAAAAAAAAAAAAAGAAGAGAAAAGAATATAGTTGAAAAAAAAGAAAAGAAAAAAAAAGAGAGTGTTGTCGAAAAGAAAAAAAATATATATACACATATGTAGAATAAAAAATAAGAAGAAGAGGAGAGGAGTTGGTTGGCCCCGCATGGTCAAGATACATACCGGAAGTGCTACCTCGACTCCACTCATCATTGCTTCCACAAGCAAGATGGGTTTGTCTCTCATCCTTTGCGGCTACCATCAAGACCCATGGCCCATGCACACGTGTGTGTGGCCTAGCCTTGAGGTGCACACAGGCGAGCCACGATGCAAAGCTGTAGCAACAACTTCAATGCTACATCCAAAAATTGTTGCCGGTAAGTATATCCCACGCAAAAGGAAATAAACATTCACCAACTCAGTCACTCACTTTTGTCTCCATGAAAATAAAGTTCATGCTTTCCATGCCATGTCATATGCTCTAGTTTGGAATGAACTCGCATGCGGTTCATCCATAGGTCTTTTGCATTAAGCATGGTGCTTAGGGTAAAATGATCTCCTTTTATCAAACCTTGACATGGTGTCGAGTTTGGTTAATGAACTTAGAGCTTTGTTGTCATAATCTATGAGAGTATCTTATGTTGGAGATAAATCAAGGCTATGCTTTCACTGCTTCTTTATGTTAGCCTTGCTTGAGTGATGCTGAGGTGAATGAGTAAAAGTGAAAAAAATAATAAATAATCCTAATAAAGTCTCTACAATGTTCATACCGATAGAGCCATGTGTTTTTCTTCTTTTGTTTTGTTTTCTTGTTTTTGAATAAAAACCAGGTACAAGACCAAGTGTGAAGGAGATCTCCCAAACACAATGAACACACTTCTGAGATCTCCCCAACACAATGCACAATCATCGAGCAACTCATGATAAGGATGAGACGAACAACTACCATTAACTCCTTCATCTTCAAATGGTGGTTTGTGCAGCTCTCGCCCTTACATCTCGAAAAAAAAAGTTTTGAAGTTTAAATTTGAACATTTCAAAAATACAAAACTTTTGAGGCCCCATCTCCATGCTATCCTTTGATAAAATTTGCATACACTTTATTCCTCGCCAATATTCCTATGCCTTGTGAACTATCTATCATAGGGACCCCATGTTATCTAGGTGATTGGAATATATGATATAGCTGGATGACATGAACCTTGCTCTTTTATATGAACTTGGGATTTGTTATCAAAATTCAAAATTCAAATAGCATGCTCCTCAATGATATGCAAATTCCTACCAGAGCCATATCAAGTTTATCAAGTGCAAAAACTCTTACACATATGCTACTTATCTTTGCATTGAGCTTATGTCAAGTCTTGTTGACCCTTGTTGAGATCGTTGTCATGCCCCCAAGATCAAGATCACGTACACTCCACATATACCAGCTATTCCTACACTGGGAATACGCTAAAACATGCTTCCGTCCACCATACAAAAAAAAACTCTACTCCTACACTGGAAGTAGACAAAAAAAAAGATATCTTAGAAATAAAATACTCCATGCTCTACTAGATAGTGGTCTCTCTTTATATTTGTGGTTCAAAGAGACATGGCTATGAAAAAAAAGGGACACATGAAGGTCCCATGAAAAAAAAAGAAGTTGGACACATGAAGGTCCAAGAGTTCAAAAAAAAAATATATGATGAGCACATAAAGGCTCAAGCAAAAAAAAAAAGATAGGCATGTTCTCAAGAATAAAGTTTTTCATAAGAGAGATCACTCATATCAAGGAGTATAGTATAGGTTCCACTTTGATATATCCACACACATGCACTTCTTGATCTAGGGGTATGCCATCCTTCTCCTTGGATCCGAGCTTTGACCGAGCAACATATGCAGAGTAAGTATGCTTTCATACCTTTCCCTACCCAAAAGATCCAGATAAGCCATTTAGAAGTAGGAAAGAAAGAAGGCAAAACTCTGATATGCCTTGGTGAGGAATCAACACCTACAAAAATTGAGTGATCTGAGTGAATCATTTGAGGAGCAAGGCTACATTTACATTTTCAAAATCAAATGAAAACCCAAGTTCTCGCACTTATTTGAAGCAAGGGGATTTGAATCTATGTTGTTCCATAATTCAATTACCCAAGATTAACATGGTAGACACATCAAAAAGTTCACAAGTGTAGGTGAAGCTTGGAATAACTTGTATGCAGGTTACATATTAAGGAGATGACCCATCTTAGTCCTCAACCTTTACTCGAGGACGAGCAAAGGACTAAGTGTGGGGGAGTTTGTTGACGATCGTTAACTACATATTTTATACCGTCAACAACACCTGCATAAAAAGCTTTATTTTGACCACCAAACTTAGTGGTAGAGTTTAAATCTAACAAGTTCCACAAGTTTTGGTATTTTCAAGAGCAATGCAGGAATTCTCCATTTTTCATCAAGAAAAGGTATCTCATATGGCAAAGCGGAGTACACCATCACGAAGAGCTCATCGCGCTGATCAAAATGGATATATTATTTGATATATTTGGACTCGGATGGTAAAGATATTGTACAAACAAAAGTACACATGAAATGGTGCACCCACGCATATACGCATACGGTACCATGCGGGGCCATTCATCACCGACACGTGGCAACTAATCAAGATAGCGGCAGCGGCTGCCTCCCCTCGTTGATGCTCTTTTAATGCATGATTTATGACCATCAATATGCATCTCAATCAATCAAAGTGACAACATTTCATGGCAAATCATAATGAAATATTATTTATTTAACAAAGTTCCACGAAGTTTCGATGCTCTAGTTGCTTTGCAGGAATTTCTAATTTTTCGCAGATAAAAAGTATTAGCAATGTCACAACAGAGAACACCATTGGATAGAGCTCGTCGCTGATCAAAATTCATATATCACTTGCTATATTTGGGCTCGGAGTTAAAAGATATGAGATGAAGAAAAATCACATGAAATGACGGAATTACGTGAATAGTACCATGCGGAGCGAACCAAATATAGCCACGTGGCCCCAGGCGGACCGCGGGCGCGGCGCAGCAGCGCGCGCCGAATTCAAATCAGGCCAAGCGGTGGCGACACGTGGCGGCGGGGAAGGACGAAGCAAGACGCTGCGTCTGCGCGAACGCCCGCTTCGGCGTTTTTCGGCATGCCGGTGACACGTGTCGGCACGAGCAAAGGCGCGCCCGGCGGTGGCGTGGTTTGCGCTGGCTGGACCGGCCGGTTCGCCGGTTTTTGACCGATTGGACCCGGATTTTCTTCAGAACGCGATGCAGCACAGATTCCACCGGTTCGGCTCGGTTCGAGCCCTTCCCCGCGGTTTTTCTCCGGTTTTCGCTCTGATCGGTTCGGAGGACATTTTACCGTGAAGAAGGGGCAGCCATCGACATGGGAGGTGGTTGCATGGCCCATTTTTGCAATTTACCCCTCCTCTCTCTAGTATAAATAGGGGGGCATTCCACCCATTAAACAACACAACACACTACACTAGCATTTCATTTACACATCCTACACAATGTAGTGGTGTCCCTCTAGGTGTTCTTCACCTAGTTGTAGTTTAGAAAAGAGGAAGAGAGAGAAGAAGGAGCGGGTTTGTCGGATCCTTCTCAACCTTGTACCTCTACGGATCCGACTCTTTGTGAGTAATATCCAGGTTATCTTATGGTAATTTCTTGATTATTATTTAACTAAATTCAGTCCTTACTTTATTTTACTTACTGGATCTCCATTCGACCGAAGGCTCTAGTTTTTACGTGAAACTAGTTTCGTACTCGCTAGCGTAGACATGGTGTCTGGGCTAGAGTTTACCTGATCTTGCGCCCAATGCTACGGAATAGTTGTGGTAGCCCCGGGGGTGATAGCTCCGACCAGGCCTTTGTAGTCCACCACGTACGTATTGGTGTTTTCGTAGAGCTTTTGGCGGCCTGACCCCGATTACCGTTTCCCAGTCTTTTCGAGAATCGGAAAGGTTCCGCTGCTCCGAAGTAAGTAGGGTTTAGTAGGCCTGAACCTTGGTATTTAGTAATCTTGAGAAAACCTTAGGGAAACCCTCTCTACCTACAAAAAAATATTTATCTATCTTATCTCTTGGACGTACTTGATCCCTTCTAGTTCACTTCTCGTTCCCCGTGGAAATCGATACCCTGAATACTCGGGTGAAAGCTACAACGGTACTTTACGTGGCGCTTGCGGATTTATCGTGTGCGTTAAAAAATACCAACAAGCTTTTCGGGCGCCGTTCTTGGGAACGGTAGCTGTTCTAGAATCGAACCCAAGTCGTCCGTGTATCCTTTTTATTTTTATTTTTATTTTTATTTTTATTTTTATTTTTATACACCTCACCACCATTACCATCCCAACCACATGAATTCCACTCCAATTTTTAAATCTTCGCTCCAAAGGGTGATTTGTTGGAGCCTCCACCACCATTCACAACACATAATCATAAATGGCTATGAGCTTCGCCCGCTTTTTATAGCCATGGTTCGGGAGCAACCTTTCGAAAAAAAAAAATTTCTAAATTTCAAAAAATATATATATAGGAGACTCTATGAGCAGCCCGGGCTAGGTTCACAAATCCTATACATGCCGGCCCAAACCTTTCTTTGCCCCGACCACATCCTAGTTAATCACTTCCATTTTAGTCTTAGCAAAGAAGCTGCTCTCCAACTTGATCGATCTTTGGGAGGCTCGTTCGTGCATAAATCCATTATGAGGGGAAAGCCATTTAGAGAAAATCCTTGAAAACACCCTTCACATCAATATCCATGATGAGTTTCCCATAGAAACAATAGAGTCAAGCCCCGAACAATGAGAGGAGGCCCCTACAACCAAATTTGAAATTCTTTCAAATCCTTCCCATAATTTGGTTGTTGACGACCCTCCTATTTAGGGAACATGCTATTACCCTCCTATGGATGATGAATCCCGTCCTTTTGCATGCCCCTTTGAATTTGAGGATGACCTTTTTTTTTGTTGATGATGATTTTGGGAAATCCTCGAGAGCTTCCCAAATTCATCGTCATCATATACCTCAAATTCCTTGATGAGACATAAAAAAAAACATTGACAACACATAAAGGGAGAAATTCATAGAGAGGAGAGAAAGAGGCAACTTGTACCAGGGTGTAGTTGACACGGCAAGGGCATGCTTGCGAACCGAGGAGGAGTCCGTTGAATCCTCCTCGACTTGTACCTTGGCAGGTGTAAGCTACATCTAGTTACTCTGGTATTTCTGGCTCATTTTTTTTTAAAAAAAACTCTCTCCCTCTATGCCCAGGCTCACTGTCTCATCAAAATCCATTCCGGATCTCAGGGGAGAATTTGAAATAGACTCCACAATAAAAATGACAGATCCATGTTTTGTGGAGTAGTCACATTATCATAAAAAAATGTTCCCCTAATATGGAAAATTTGTAACTCAGCCATCACTAGCATAATCTACAACCCCTTCATTCTCTCTATTCATAAAAAATTTTGAAAGAGGTGTTGTAGATGTTTTTGTCTATCACAAATTTGGCAAATTTCATGGTGTCTTGGCATGAGTTCTATAAATCAACAACAAAGATTGGTGATGGAGGGGAAACCACATCATCAATATTGGTTTCAATTTCAAAAGGTTTTCCAAGGACAAGCTTTTGTCTTTAAACAAAGCACTTAGGAGATAGCCCGATCTTTTGTAATTTCCTCTAAAAAAAACATATTGTTAAAAAAATCATTCTTTTACTTTCATAAATAATTTCTCTAATAACATGACCTTTGAAAATGAGCTTAAGAACAAAAAGAACGAAGAGTGAAAGCACAAGGTAAAACCAATCAAACATCATTCAACAATGAAGCACATTCGACGAGAGTGTTACCATCCAAACTTGAATTTGTATCATGCAAAATTCAAGTGTGGGGGTGAACAACTCTAAACATCTCATAACATGCTTCATTCACCTTTGCTTTGGTTTCTCTACCTTGTTCCACACTTATGCCATGCTCATTATTCTACAAATCACAAAAATTATTATGATTAAAAAAAAAAAAGAATATGTATAAAAAATAATATTACGAGCCCAGGGGTGCCACGATCATTCTTGCCTAATCAAACCATCACCCTACCATCGCCTAGATAGGAATATATGTGCACACTAACTCTATGCAGATGGAGAGAGGTCACCGTCAAAAGGAAACAAGACCATGATATGTGACAGAACGACTACATTGCATCACTCACAATTCAATCATAAATTGTGAGAGGTAAGTCGATCAAGGTAAAAGAACCAACCCAAAAATATTTATTTTCTTTTCCAAATTTATTTCCACCACTACATATTTGCTTGAATTGTCATTTGTCTAGTGCTTTCTTTGGGTGGCTCCTGGTCTTTGAGCTGTATTCGGGCGCCATGCCTAGTCTAGGTAGATGACAATTTTATTGTTGTCTGTCTATTCGGTGCTCCTAGTCTAGCTTCGTAGTAGTCGGATGTTAAATGGTACCATCTCGACATCGTATGTTGGCTTCGCCAACCTATTTGATGATTTTGCTAGATGGTCAATGCTACAAGCAAAAGCTAAAGCCTAGATTGCATGCATATCACTCATTTAATTTGTTTTTCAAAACCATGGCATGTTTGTTTAAATTCATTCATCCACCCCATAGCACTACTTTGCATATAAAAACAAAATGGTTCTCTAATTCATCATTCAATGTTCACACACCCGTTTGAATCAATCTCAAGTTTGTCATTTTCTTACTACCTTTCTCTATGTTGGTATGCTTTGGTTTGGTTGTACTTATCGATGGTGCTTCCATAGGTCTTTTTAAATTAAGCATGGTGCTTAGGTTAAAAGCCTACCTTAATCAAACTAGACATGGAGTCAAGTTTGATTGCTGAACCAAAACTACTAGTATAGACTTTGATTGTATGCCGGACTAACCCCTCGCAAGAATTTATCAAAATCCATGTGGGTAGGTCTTTGAGATGAGTTCATAATGAGAGAAATCAATGTTCATCTGGTGAACTTTGAATGAACCTTGATCACATAAAAAAAAAAAAAAAAGAGAGAAGGAGGATTATCCTTTTCAAAACCTTTGCTATAATCAAAGCTTATGATCCATGCACACCATAAATGTGTGTGGGTCAAGCCTTGATGTTTGCCCGAGTTGAATCATGTACAACAAATCAACCATTGTAGCAACTTCAAACTCCATCTCCACATACCGCTGGTAAAGTACACTCGGGTAATACAAAGGTAACATTCACCAACTCATTAACTCATATTTATCTCAAAAAAAAATATTATGCTTCTTATGTTTATGTCATATGCTCTCGGTTTGGGTGTACTCGTATATTGTACAGCATACTGAGACACCTATAGGCTCTGTTAAATTAAGCGTGGTGCTTAGGTTAATATGGCCTTCTTTAATCAAATTTTGACATGGTGTTGAATCTTGGTTAATGAACTTAGAGTAATTACTTTCATAAACAATGAGAAGTAATCAATTTGGAGATAAATCAAGACTATATTTACATTGCAAACATTACAATGGTCTTGCTTCAAAGGTTGGATGAACATACTTTCAAATAAATAAATAATTTTTAAAAAAACATGGTGCCACCCTTCGGGTATTCTCTACCACTAACATTTACAGGAACGAAGAGGTGGCATGACAAAAAAGGCACAAAGAGTTCACACTAAAGATAAGATCTAGATGCTCAACTCGAGAGGTGAAACTCTTGTTCAAGAAAACAAAAACTTCGTGAGTAAATCGGAAGGGCCAATCACGATAATCGAGCCTTCGTCACATGGTGCCATCACTCTCCTAGATGATGAAGGTAATGTACTCAAGGTAAATGGCCATCATTTAAAAGTTTTTCCTTGAACCATAAAATGAAATTGACTCGATTGAATTCTTGCAATTTAATGATTCAATCTAATGTTCAATCTTGTCTAAAAAAAATATGAATACTAATAAATAAATAAATATAATTATATATATAGATTTAGAATAATTTATTAATCAAATAAATCATTGACTCTCTCCGGTGTTTTTTCACCAGAGGAGTCCATGTTATTTTCACTTGTCTTTATCTTTGAATAAAAACAGATATAGCTCCAAAGAAGTGTGGGGGTGTGCAACATCCCATTGAAGAACGTAGAAAGCACCAAACCACATCATGAGCTAGTGGAGGAGAATACACAAAATTCGGTTTGATCACTTCCTTCCCACTTGTTCATATGCATGCTCCTTTTTCTACAATTGTTTAAATCGCAAATTTAAGAAGAACCAAATTCCACACTTAGATTTAAAACTTGAAAGTAAATATGAATATAGCTCTTTGAGTTTGGCCTACATAAACTTTATTCCTTACATATCCTTAGTGCTTGTGGGAAAACATATATAGGAAAAACATATTGCCTAAGTTGTTGTGAAGTGAGATATGGCTTTGGCATGGAAACCCAACCTTTTCTATTCAAGTACTTGGAGAATTTCTTTCATCAAAATGCTAAAAACCATAGTTTCACATAATCCTCAATGGTGAGAAAATTCCTACCAAGGCCAAATATATCATGTTACTTTATGAAACCCTTCTACATATGCTACTTGTTTTTGTATTGAGCTTTGTCAAACTTTGTTGACCCGTGTTGAGAAATTTATCATGCTCTTAAATCAAGATCACGTACACGCCACCAAATATATGCACTACTCCTACACTAGGAGTAGGCACAGAAACATGCCTTCCACTTAGATCCATCCAAAAATATTCTACTCCCACAATAGGAGAGAACAAAAAAAAATATTGGTTAGGTTTCTTTCAAAATAAATGCTCCAAACACTTGTTCATATCTCCTTCTCAAAAGTTTGTGAAAAAGAGACATGAGGCTATCATCAAATGAAAAAAAAATAGAAAAAAATAGAGAGAAAAAAAAATGGACAAGTGTCCAAAATAAAACAATGGGTACTTAGATGCCCGCCTCTCTATAAAAAAAAGCAGAAGAAAAGAAACAAAAGATGAGAATAAAAGATAGCCCATGTTCTCACAAATGTTTTCTCCAAAGTCTTAATAAAGAGAGAGATATTTCAAGGAGCATAGTAGAAATAGGATAGCCACCATATATCCACACACTTGCACATCTTGATTTGATTGTATGACATTTTTCTCCATGGATCCATTGTTTGACCCAGCAAAATATGCAATACAAGTATGCCCACAAAATATTTCCTACCTGAGCTCTACATAAGCCTTTTAGAAGTAGGAAGAGAAAGAAGGCAATGCTCTGAAATGCCTTGGTGAGGAAACATACACCATTGAGTGACCGAGAGTGCCATTTGAGGAGTACATGTGAACTATGCTTTATTCTAAAAAAAAAAAAAAAAAACTCCAAGTTACTCGGATGTGAAAATAGGATGACTTTGTTTCAAAGCCGTTCCATTTCTCAACCACCCAAGAATATATGTTAGACACTCCACATATCCCACGGTAATGAGGTATGTCTTGGGATGATCTTTATGTCGGGTTCATAACTTGAATTGCTATGTTTATACTTACTTTATCATTAACCTTTTACTCGGGGACGAGCAAAGAGCCAAGTGTGGGGAACTTGTTGATGCTCTTTTAATGCATGATTTATGACCATCAATATGCATCTCAATCAATCAAAGTGACAACATTTCATGGCAAATCATAATGAAATATTATTTATTTAACAAAGTTCCACGAGTTTCGATGCTCTAGTTGCTTTGCAGGAATTTCTAATTTTTCGCAGATAAAAAGTATTAGCAATGTCACAACAGAGAACACCATTGGATAGAGCTCGTCGTGCTGATCAAAATTCATATATCACTTGCTATATTTGGGCTCCGGAGTTAAAAGATATGAGATGAAGAAAAATCACATGAAATGACGGAATTACGTGAATAGTACCATGCGGAGCGAACCAAATATAGCCACGTGGCCGAGGGCGGACCCATCGGGCGGCGCGCCGCCACGCGCAGCGGCGGCGCTTCGCCCAAATTCAAATCGGGCCAAGCAGGTGGCGACACGTGGCGGCGAGGGGAAGGACGCGCAAGACGCGCGCTGCTCGGAACGCCCTTCGGCATTTTTTTCGGCATGCCGGTGACACGTGTCGGCACGTGAGCGAGGCGGCGGAGGCGGTGGCGTGTTTTCTTGCTGGCCGGACCGGCCGGTTCGCCGGTTTTGACCGATTGGACCCGGATTTTCTTCCCAGAACGCAAAGATAAAGACAGATTCCACCGGTTCGGCTCCGATTCGAGCCCTTCCCCGCGGTTTTTCTCCGGTTTTCGCTACGGTCGGTTCGGAGGACATTTTACCGTGAAGCGAGGGGCAGCCATCGACCGGGAGGCGGTTGCATGGCCCATTTTTGCAATTTACCCCTCCTCTCTCTAGTATAAATAGGGGGCATTCCACCCATTAAACAACACAACACACTACACTAGCATTTCATTTACACATCCTACACAATGTAGTGGTGTCCCTCTAGGTGTTCTTCACCTAGTTGTAGTTTAGAAAAGAGGAAGAGAGGAGAAGGAGCCGGGTTTGTCGGATCCTTCTCAACCTTGTACCTCTACGGATCCGACTCTTTGTAAGTAATATCCGGGTTATCTTATGGTAATTTCTTGATTATTATTTAACTAAATTCAGTCCTTACTTTATTTTACTTTATCGGATCTCCGTCAATCGAAGGCTCTAGTTTTTACGTGAAACTAGTTTCGTACTCGCTAAGCGTAGACATGGTGTGCGGGCTAGAGTTTACCCGAGATTGCGCCCAATGCTACGGAATAGTTATGGTAGCCGGGGGG
Source organism: Hyparrhenia diplandra (assembly GCA_015847255.1). Taxonomy (NCBI): domain Eukaryota; kingdom Viridiplantae; phylum Streptophyta; class Magnoliopsida; order Poales; family Poaceae; genus Hyparrhenia; species Hyparrhenia diplandra. The sequence continues at coordinate 93,098 of JADLZK010001678.1, forward strand.
GTGACAGCTCCGACCAGGCCTTTGTAGTCCACCACGCACGTATTGGTGTTTTTCGTAGAGCTTTTGGTGGCCTGACCCCGATTACCGTTTCCCGGTTTTTCGAGAATCGGAAAGGTTCCGCTGCTCCAAAGTAAGTAGGGTTTAGTAGGCCTGAACCTTGGTATTTAGTAATCTTGAGAAAACCTTAGAGAAACCCTCTCTACCTACAAAAAAATATTTATCTATCTTATCTCTTGGACGTATTTTGATCCCTTCTAGTTCACTTTCGTTCCCCGTGGAAATCGATACCCTGAATACTGCGGGTGAAAGCTACAACGGTACTTTCCGCGCGCTTGCGGATTTATCGTGTGCGTTAAAAAATACCAACACTCCCACGCGGCCGACACGCAGGCCCCGCTCGGCAGCGCGCCGTCCCCCGCCGAGGAACGGGCGACCGCGGCCCCATTCGGATGCCGCCGCATGGCGGCTGGTCCCCACGTGGAGCGCCGCGACGGGAGCAACGCGGGGGACGCGTTCACAATTCAAACGGACGAATGGAGCTGGGCCATGTGGCGGCCGGTGGGAGCGACGCCGACGCGCCACGCGCGACGCCGCCGGACGCGGTTTCGCCAGCCCATGGATAGGTGGCGTCTGCGGCCGGTTGGCTGCCCCGAGGCGGTTGGCTGGTTTGGTCGCACAGCGCGGTCCGCACGCCGAGCCGCCGGTTCAGCCGGTTCGGCCGGTCGGTGCCACGCGTTCTCACCCAGAAAACCTGATCTGGCCGCACTGGGACGCGGTTACGCTCGGTTCAAGGCCTTAATGGCCGGTTCTTCTCCGGTTCTTGGCTCAGGTCGGTGGAGCAATAATGTTACCGTCATATGGAGGCCGGGGGACGAACCGGGACGCCGGAGGCCCTTCAATCCACCAAGAAATATGCAAATAGCCCCTCCACCTCTCCTATAAGTAGGAGGCTCCTCTCCTCTCCATAACATACACCATTCCAAGGCAAGAGAGCTCTCCCTAGAGCTCTTCCCTCTACTCTTCTACCTCACTCCAATGGGTCTAGGCCCTACCTAAGTAGTAGAGAGATCGGCGGAGGAGAGATGTGAAGGGCTGAGAGCGGGGAAGTGCCGGGTTTGTCGGTGTCTCCCCAACCTTGTACCTCGGTGGATTCGGGCTTAGCTCCTTCACGGGATCTTGGCTAAGTAAGCTTCCACGGTTCGATAATCTTTATTGTCTTTTGTTTATCCATGATTTATCTACTTGTTTTGCGGGATCGATAGTTGTACCTTCGGTCGGGACTCTAGTGGTGGAACCCTTTGATGGGGGGAACCCGGCAAACACTAGAGTGATAATCACTAGCGTAGACGTGGTGTTTGGGCTAGTGGTTTTCTATCTTTTGCGAAGCACCCCACGGTCGTGAGGGTAGGCGGCAGGGTCGTGATAGCCTTGTCTGTCCCTTGTAATCCCTCCACGTTCGGGTGTGATGTAGAGCTAATTGCCGGACTCTGCCCGGTATTGGGCGAGAGCCGGTGCCCGAAGTGAACAAGTAGCTCTGGAGACTGGCTAACCATAGACCCTAAAGGTGTAGGGATCCTTCTCGATAATCCTCCCCATCTTTGGCCGTGTGTGTCCTTGGGCGAACTAGTTAGGAGATAGTACATCCGTTCCCTGTGGAAAATAAGATACCCTGAATATTTTCGGGTGAAAGCTACAACGACAATTTTGTACGCTTGCGGATTCTTCTGCGATGTTGATATGTACCGATCTGATTTCGGCACGAGGATGGCCCGATCTTCACGGCAGTAGGTCGATAAACAAGATAACTTTTATTCGAAGGCAGCAGGGATAACTTTGTTGACGAAAGTAGCGGAGATAACTTGCTGAAAACAGCGGGTAACTAGCTTTATACCTGGCCAAGGTTGGATGCGACCAAGTGACGGGGAGAGAGGCACCGAAACCGCGAAGACTTCGACTCGATCTCCAAACGACCGCAGAATCACAACCGGAGCCAATCCACACAAGACGGGGCAGCCGTACTGGAACCTACAGAGCACGAATTAGTGGACCTCAGAGAGATCTCTTCACAAGTCTAAAGAGGAACGAGGAAGAACAGGGGTTGAGTAAGAGACTCAGGCAGCTCGGCTGCGAAATCACTTGGATTAATCTCAAATCATCAAAAGTTGTTGATAGCTTACACATAGGAGGTATTTATACTAGGAGCAACCCTCCTAGGTGGGTGGAAACACGAAAAGAAACTGGACTCGTCGACCATGTGAAAGGGAAACCTCGGAATGGACTCCAGAGCTGATTCCGCGTGGCTGTTTGACTTCTGCGCAGCCTTCAGTGTTTTGATCATAACTCCTCCTAGGGAATTTCAAATGATGTGCGACTGGACGCGTTTGAAAGCTAACTTGATAAGCTTTCACACCATGTATCTCTTGCTTCACGAAGTATTGTAGATTGGTACAGTTTTGCATGAACATTTGGACTTCAAGCAGACTGTTGAGCTTCTGACCTGTCGACACAAAAACTGGTCGGACGTCATGATGAAGTATCCATTCTGGTCGGGGTTGGCACCACTGGAAACTAGACTTCTAGATCTTTCCAACAAGTGCTCATTCACCTTCATAGCTTTTGGGAAACAAAAGTTATGACTATTTCTTCCGAACGGTTCTATCTTGCTGGACTGACTCGAACGTGAATCTTCTCTTTGGTCTCTCCTTGACATGTCCTTGTGACGTTCCTTTGTAAACCTGAGCATAAGCAACATGCACAACTTAGGTAGCACAAAGTTTTCATTAATGTTTAATTGAAACTCATAAAGTAGCGCGTGCACCTCTTGTTCTATCTTCTTAGCCCGGCTGCGAGTGATCGGTCCAGAGGGAACTTTGTTTGGTGTAGAGGTCGAAGAAGTAACCGGTGAGGTCGCTGGAGTGGTCGCGAGGACGTCGATGCTGGCGTGGTCATATCATCCTCCCTCCCTTGAAAAGGAGTCGTCCTCGACTCTAACACTTGTTGTCCATATAATTGTCTGAAGCGAATGACAAGCAGTGTTGTGACAAAGTCTCGAGCTTCATCTTCCATCATCACAGCAAGGTGTTTGAATCTATAATCATACAAGCCAAGTAGTAGCCTTGTAGGTGGAAATCTAAACAATTTGAAATCAAGTTTAGCTTTCACCTTGAATGATTGTTTTGACCACATGGTGAATGTTGATTGCCTTGGCATGGTCACATCATCCTCCCTCCCTTCAAGAAAAGTCGTCCTCGACTTTGGTTTACCCGAAATCAGTTTAGACACAACAGAGAGGGTGGATGTACATGGCAATTGCAATAATGTGAATAATTTTTCACTTTATTCCAGTCACTTATTCCATTATAATTCATATTCACATTATTTGATTTTCCATGTTTGAAACAATCTCTCAATGTTGGCCAACCTACAAATAGCTTTGAAGATGGGAGAACAAGAATTTCTTTGAAGCCAATCATTCGATTCATGTTATTATTTTTCATCTTTGCAATGTCATATATATCAAAAGATAACAAAGAAACATTCTTGACATTCTTATTGCATGATTCAGAGATGTACTTGGCACAATCATGGGTTCCAAATGAGGTTGAAAAAATTTCAGATTCACTAATGAAGCATGTATGCACAAGATTTCTTTCTTTTGAATCATGATAGGAAGAAGGGAAGAACATTTTCGGTTCTATACAGCAGTCAGTAAACAATCTTTCCATCTCAAGTTCAAACAAACTGTTGATCATAATAACTTAACTCAAAATCAGCAAGGTTGTCACAAGTTATAAAAATAGCACAAACTTTACTTGCATCATGATGTTTGATCAAATTGAATTTGAACTTGCAACTATAGGGAGTATTCAAAGATTTCATGGATGTTATCTTAAAAATGTTCTCAAGTATATTGTTCATCTCAACACATTTATCGAATATGACATAGCAAACACATTTAGTAAGAGATATCTTGCCAAAGAATTCATCATGAGTATATGTTCTCACATTATCAGATTTATTTGTATACAAAGAATTAGATATATTTGTGCATATCATCATGTATATGAACCATATCAAACCATAGAAAAGATCAAGTATAACTGAACATTGATTGTCAACTTGCAAAATTTCAGCATAGGAATGATCATGTGATACTACCAAATCAACACAAATATCATGGTCAATTTCATTAGAAACACGTGCTTCATCACAATTACTCACCACTATACTTTGCAAATTTAGATCTGAACCAATTTCAGTACCTTTAAGACTTTGTGGCAGCACATGTTCCATGTATGGCACCTCCAAAATCTTACCACTTTCCTTGGCATGGTTCATGTTTTGGGCAGCAAGCAATTGATTTAGAGGAACAACAACCTTCTTATCTCTCTCAACAAGAATGGAGTTGTCATCAATAACCACCTCTTCCTTACGCTCATTGTAAACCTGCACATTTGGAAAGACACCACTAGAAGTAGAGATGAGAGTGTTAGTTATAAAACTTTCCTCACACGACTTGCATTCAAAGTCTCTCTTGCTCTGTGGTTTGTCTCTCACATTCGCATTGTTGGAACTCTTAAGGTCATAGTGGCTGGAATCACACAACTCTATTTTGTTTTCACTCTCTTTCACTTTGGTTATGCAACCCTCATTCTCGCATGGGTTTTGATGTACAATTACTTCAATGTGTAGTGGAGCGATATATTCATATGTGTCATATTTCACCGTGTTCTCTAATGGCATTGGAGCAGCGGTTGTAGCAAAAGAACCGTGAGCAGAAACCTCCTCAAAGGCTATTGAACTTGCATCACTTGAAGTGTAAAGATTTGCATTAGTATTGTCTTCAATCTGAACTTGGTGTGGCATGTTGAACAATGCAATTTCAGCATCATTGTCCATGTCGACCAATTTATCTTCCTCATCGAAAATTGGAGGCTGGTCATAATTATACACATCTTTTTCATCATGGACCTGCGTCACACAAGAAACACAACTAGAAGAAGACATTATAATGTTAGTAGTAAATAATTCATCACATGATTCCTCTTCTTTTTCACTCAGTTTTTGTGTATCTCTCTCACACTGAATTCTGTGGCTCTCACATTTTGTGGAATCTCTCAGATTTTCTTGCTGAACTCTCACACTCATATTTATTTGGTGGCACTCTTTCTCATATGAGTGTGGCTGTCCATAGAACCTTCTCTCTTGCTGAATTTTTCTTTTGGTAGGAGAACAATAATCGTTAGCACAAATATTCACACGGGAGAATATAGGATTGGGTTCACTCAATTCTTTTAAATCCCTTTTCCTATCCCTCATAACTAATCCCTCTTTTCCCGGGTTTTGGGGTCTTTGAGGCTGTGGGGTTTTATGTGGCTTTGGAAACTCTCTCTCAGTATATTTGTGGATCACTCTTAAGTGTTTCTCACTCTCTCGCTGAATTTTTCTTTTGGTGGAAGCTTCATAATCTTCATCACCAAAGAGCGCATGGGGGCGAGAACTATGCCCAAATAGACCACCATGAGATTTGGTTGGGCTACATCATTGTGGAGCTCGACGACGTGGTGTAGGAAGACGCTCATCAAGCATCCTTTCCGTGGCTTCCAAAAGATTGCACATGTAACGGAAATCAGCCCGGGAGATAGGGGGCTCTTTATCTCCACGGTGCCCACCACAAACACTTGAATATGATCCTACAATGTTAGGGGCAGCAAGGAAAAAGATGGAATATAAATTTTTGTGGAAACACTCAATCTCACCTCTTACTTACCCAAGTCCTCCTGTCCTCAAGGACCGTGATTGTGCTGGTGCGAGCAGCTTCAACGGAGGTGGTAGAGAGGTCGTAAGGATTACGAATCGATTGTCCCGGTTCGGTTTTATGGTGGAGCTATAGGTGGCTGATCAAGGAGGGCTACGGTACTGAAAACCAAGTGGTTTGATGTGCTCAAAAGATGTAAAGTTGCAGCTACAATACTTACCACCACTTGAATATGTGAACTGAAAATTTCAGCAACCAACCGCAACACAATTCCTTCTCCGATTTTTTTTTTCTTCAATCTTTCTTTTCCTCTTTCTCTTTTCCTTGAATCTTTTCTTTATCTCTTTTCTTCTTCTTTTTTTTTTGACACTAACAGTGGATAACAAATGATAGAAATATAACGGTGGTGACTAGCAACTTGAAGAGCACAAGAACACAAGGTAATAGTACCGCCAAAGGGCTATAGGTATTTTTTGTGTGGCTTTGGACTACGGGATAAAAAAACAAAATATATATGAAGTAGATCAACACAGGGGATAAATACGTGGATGGTGAAAGACCTACCGTGTCAACGAAAGCTTTGATACCGGTGATAAGTACCGATCTGATTTCGGCACGAGGATGGCCCGATCTTCACGGCAGTAGGTCGATAAACAAGATAACTTTGATTCGAAGGCAGCGGGGATAACTTTGTTGACGAAAGTAGTGGAGATAACTTGCTGAAAACAGCGGGTAACTAGCTTTATACCTGGCCAAGGTTGGATGCGACCAAGCGTTTAGGGGAGAGAGGCACCGAAACCGCGAAGACTTCGACTCGATCTCCAAACGACCGCAAAACCACAACCGGAGCCAATCCACACAAGACGGGCAGCCGTCTTTGGAACCCGCAGAGCACGAATTAGTGGACCTCGGAGAGATCTCTTCACAAGTCCAAAGAGGAACGAGGAAGAACAGGGGTTGAGTAAGACACTCGAGGCGGCTCGGCCGCGAAATCACTTGGATTAATCTCAAATCATCAAAAGTTGTTGATAGCTTACACATAGGGGTATTTATACTAGGAACAACCCTCCTAGGTGGGTGGAAACAAGAAAAGAAACTGGACTCGTCGACCATGTGAAAGGGAAACCTCGGAATGGACTCGAGCTGATTCCGCGTGGCTGTTTGACTTCTCGCGCAGCCTTCGGTGTTTTGATCATAACTCCTCCTAGGGAACTTCAAATGATGTGCGTGCGACGGGCGTTTGAAAGCTAACTTGATAAGCTTTCACACCATGTATCTCTTGCTTCACGAAGTATTGTAGATTGGTACAGTTTTGCACGAACATTTGGACTTCAAGCAGACTGTTGAGCTTCTGACCTGTCGACACAAAAACTGGTCGGACGTCATGATGAAGTATCCATTCTGGTCAGGGTTGGCACCACTAGAAACTAGACTTCTAGATCTTTCCAACAAGTGCTCATTCACCTTCATAGATTTTGGGAAACAAAAGTTATGACTATTTCTTCGAATGGTTCTATCTTCTTTGGGACCGACTCGAACGTGAATCTTCTCTTTGGTCTCTCGTTGACATGTCCTTGTCACGTTCCTTTGTAAACCCTGAGCATAAGCAACATGCACAACTTGATATACAAGGCATTCTTGTACTCGTTAACATCAAGAGCAGGCACAATAAGTTGTAAGTCACGTGGATTGAGAGGCGGACCCTTGATCAACTTCAAGGCATTCCACGTCCTTGCCTATGGCCGCCCAAAGTGAACACATGGCCCTCATCTTGAAGAAAGTGGTTCAAAACCTGGGGTAACCGGCACCCAACCTGGTGCACTTGATATACAAGGCATCGATGGCCAACACACGGTGAACGGTAGCGATCCCGAATCGCTTTTTGCCAAACTCGTTGGAAGGAAGAATCCTCCACTCCGACTCGAGGCCAACGAGCATACCCGCACCTTGTTTGGACTTTGGACACGGTTACCTCGGATTTTGTTGATGAAGTCCTCCACGATCGCGTGGCATCGCACGTGATCGCCGTGTCGATGTGGGTATTCGTCGCCGGCGGCGACCACATCTCGGCGGCAAGTCGCGCGGTCTCGGGCATCGTCTTTGCCGATTCTTTGTGAGATGACTCCATTTCTCTGTGTTTTTTTGCCGAGGGAAGAAACAGTGCGCTTCTTAAGTAGATGGGGTCTCGAACGGCAGTTGCCAGTCGCGAATGGTTGCATCGGTTGAGTTGCGTCCGTTGGAACTTGTGAACAATCCATTAATCGTTGTGGAAGTTCAAATGACGGATTGATGCAATGGTGCATCCGTTTTTGAGTTCGGGCGTGGTTTTGGTGTGGATGCATCGTGGGTGCGAGTTGGCCGATGCTTGGGGAGGCGGTGTCGCCTAGAAGTAAGCCCTCCTCTATGGCCTCCACCGGTGGAGTTTGGCTCTGGTGCCCGACGACGATTGGAAAGCGGCCGGCGGCGATAACGAACGGATCTCTCAAGGTGCGCGAGGAAGATGAACAGGAGCTTTCTACTTCTCTCGTAATTTTTCTTTTCTTGTGGATCCCTGTTTGTAAATGGGCGGTGTAATGCGTTGAGATAAATACATTTTCTCAAAAAAAAAAATCGCGTTGTGCAACGGTTTTTTTTATTATCGCCTACATATGCGGGCATATGTATGTGTGGTTAACAAGTTTATGCGTACAAGCTTCTAGTCATCATATATTTTCTCAAACTGAACAACCGGTCATCGAGTTTGCATCATCACATTGTTTTAATACTACCCTAGCTAGTACATGATCACCAAAAGTAAGTCAAAGCTTCTAGTCATCATATATTTTCTCAAACCGAACAAACCGGTCATCGAGTTTGCATCATCACATTGTTTTAATACTACCCTAGCTAGTACATGATCACCAAAAGTAAGTCAAGACAAACATAACATCAATCACATTATTTAGTGTGTTGTCGGCATCGTAGGCATGCCACCCTGCTTCAGGTACTCAACACTAGCCTCAATAGCCTAGCAAGCGAGCCTATGCATCATGAGCCTCTCGTCTTCGCTCTCAGCCTTCCTCTTGATGAGATCCTCAACAGCCCAAACAACTTCAAAGAGCTTCTGCATGAACATATATATGAGGGATCGGATGAGATCGTTCGAAAAAAAAACAAGTCACGATCGTCAAATCACAAGCATCGTTCATATATTTGGTCATTGAGAAACCATCTTGTAGTGAAATAATGCATGCATGCATGCAAAGTGAACTATGCCAAAAGCGGTGGCCGAGAACTACCATTATATTCACGCAGATCTATGCCAAAACGGTGGCCAAAATTGGTTTTCTCAATTTAAACAAAGCATGCATGTAAGTGAACTATGCCAAAACTAGCAAAAACTGCTGGCCAGAACTACCATTATTCTCAGAAGTATGCCAAAACAGTTGGCCTTGGCCAAGCCAAAATGGGTTTTCTCAATTTGTCACTACGAAACTGAAACTAGTAGTATAACTGAAGCTACTGGTATACTCCCTCCGTTCCACAATACTTGCAATTCTTTGACTCATATAAAGCGTGTTTGACCTCTCATCTTATTCAACTTTTTTTAATAAATATTACCACTTTTGTTATGACTTCTTACATCACCAAAGATATTGTAATGACGTTTTGTTTGTTTTATAATTTACATAAAAATTTGAATAAGACGAGCAAATCAAATACGGTTTATATGAGTCAAAGAATTGCAAGTATTGTGGAACGGAGGGAATACTAAAATTGGTCTTCATATGGCATTAATACCTACGCCAACGGCGATCTTGCTTCCATCTCCTTCGCCGTCGCCTCCGGCTTCGGCTCCTTGCCTTGACGCCGCCTGGCGAGGACTTCTCCTTCGCCCTCGCCTCCGCCTCCCGCTTCACGGCTCCTTTCCTCGGCCGCGCCGAGGACTTTTCCTTCGCCCTCGCGTCCGCCCGGCCTTCCCGGCCGGAGAGGCGCCTAGACGACGCCTCTTCCGAGCGAGGAAGCAGGACTCAACGACGCCGCTTCGAGGGCAAGGAAGGAGGACTCGACGACGACGCCGTTGAAGGCAGGAATCTGGGCATGTCCTCTTTCCTCCATCGCTTAACCTCCCGACGATACTCCCTCGTGTCACCGCCGCTAGGGTTTCCAAGTTACTAGTGAGCGAGGCAATTCCAGTCTTCCTCCCCAACGAGGCGGCCCGGATGCCTTGCTTCTTGTACGCGGAGGCGGCCGTGGAGCTTCTTGTAGGTGGGCGGGACGCCCTTGCTGAACCTTGGCGAAGTCCTCACCACCGTTTACACACTGGGATGAGGAAGGGGCGAACCTCCCCGTATTCATCTTCGACGGCGGCGGGGGGGGAGAGGGCGAGGAGGAATGGAGGTGGCGACGCACGTGGCGGGAAGAGGCTAGGAGCGCGGGCGGCGGCGGCGCACGACGGGGGAAGGCCCCGTGCGTAGAAGAGTGGAGAGGCGGAGTGAAGGAGCTGAAGCAAAGATAGGCGACGACGACGCGGTATATATATATATATAGGTATTCTATATATTACCCGGGTAGCGTTTAATAATCACTACCCGAACCCAAATCACCGAGCCCGACCGACGGCGCTCCCGCGCCGGTTCCCACCGCTCCCATCTTGCATCCTCGAGCCGACCGCCGGTTCACCCACGAGATTGAGCCGCCCCACCACCCACGACCTTCTCTCTACGGTTTCTATTTTTCCTCGACCCGTCCGCTCGGACACCTCTTTCCTACTCGCCGGTGCCGCCCGTCGGATCCCTCCCCATTCAACCGCCTTTCGCCCGATGGCTCCGTCATTCGTCCCCGACGTGCCGCCCAAAGCGCCGTGCGGCGTCGCAGACGTGGTGCGCCGCCGGGCGGCATTCTCATTTCTTGCCCCCGATTTTTCGATTTTCGGCGCGCGGAGGGGGAGGCGGAGGCACCGTGCCGGCGGCGGCCCGTCCCTTCCACCACCGGCGGCGCAGCCCGTCCCTTTCCTCGACCGACGGCGGTGCGGTCCGCCCCTTCCGCGATCCGCGTGGCGGCGACCTCAGAGCGAGATCCGGTCAAGTCGGCCCTCCCTCCCGTCATCCCGGCGACGGCGGCGTTACATAGCCTCCTCCTCGAGCGTGGTGTCCGACAACTTCCCGCTTGTAGCCTCTCCATAGCCTTGCCTCCCAAGGTACAGGCGGCTACTCCCGTCGCATTGGCTTTTGACCCATTGACCCCGCCAAGCACGAGCGAAAAGTAAGATTCTTTAGCTCGATCGTGTTCATGTTTATTTATTTATTATCGCAATCTCCTTCCGATCCATATATTGCATCTCTTTCTAATCCACATATTCAGTTCCTTTCCTTCCGCTCCGAACTTCTTCTCATTTTTTTTTTTTTTCCTTTTAACTCCTTGTTTGTTTTGATTCCCCATTTGCTGCAGCGCTAGTTCATTCTGTCCTCCCTTTACATGCCTTAAATCAAGTGCTAGTTAGTTAGTTCCCCAAATTGATGTGCAGCTATGTCGGTTAAACATGCTTTTATATTTCTAGTTCTAGATATAGGTAAATTGTCTACAATAATAATTGCAAATTTGGTATATCTTCTCTCCATGTGATTGTTTCATTTAGGTGCATTTGTGCCATACTGGGCTACACATATTGCAATGATGATTTATTAAGCATATATGTCCTTACGGATATCCGTGTATGATGAATGAATGGGTCATGTATATTGCTTGATAAATTCCTTGTTGGTTTTTCTCCTCCGTATGTTTTATTGCCTGTTCTTGAATGCAAGGTGTACTATTATCGAATCGATATGGAGGTGAACTTGCACCTGTAGTTGTGGGCGGGGGTGGCACTAGCGCACTAGGCACTTGCAACAAGGAGCCATTACTTTTGTGGTTCTTATGCTTATGTTGTCATTTTCCTTTTTCCCCATGTTGCCACTTTGTATTGTTTAAGAAATATATATGTTGGAAAGGCATTGATAAGGCAATATTTGCCTAGTTAATAACATGCATGCCAATCGGGGAAAAAAATCAAATATGTAACCGAAACCTTTCTCATATTCTTGAATGGCAATGCATTTCTTGGCAACTCTAATGGTTACGATCATTGGAATTAACCTTGTTGTTTCATTGTGCCGCCATTGATATACATGCATTTTTCATTGATATTTTACCATTTGTTTTTCAAAGACGCTATTGGTTGCCACAACTTTCTTCTTAATTAGATATTCGAGATATCTCATTATGCTTCTCTAGTTTACTTGTTAATATACACACATCTGGTTGAACTATTTTGAGGAAGGTATTTGCTTCGCTAGTTTACTTGTCCTTAATCATGCATGGGTTATGTTTGAGCTTCCGTCATGCATGCTTATCGTCATGTATATTATATTTTAAATCCTTTTTATTTCTCTGTTTTTTTATATGGATGATGGATATTTCTTTGCAGACTTACTCGGATCGAAATGGATGGTGATTTGGTGCAAGATTTCAAGAAGCCGAGAATGGCATTGGGTGAAGAGTCGAGATAGCGGGTTCCCGAAAGCAAGCGGTCGTCGTCCAAACACCACAACTTCAGAATTTCCCTACAATCTCATAAGTAATGATCGATAGAAATTTGGATTACTTCCATATCGTCAGTAAATCACAATTACACTTGGGAAAAAAGTACTTTCGGCTAGGAGGTTCTGTTATTTTTTCCTTTTGATTTAGTTTGATATTTTTTGGTAATACAAATCGTGATGACATCTCATTGCGTAGGTCAATGCATTGTGTTCCCCGCAAGTGTTGGGTTATTGGCGTAGGCGTGGCGGGGAGCTCCTCTTCGATTCGCGGCAAGGTGAGTTTGTCTTGGCCGCCACTACTAGTTGAATGTAGCTTTCAATTACTCATGGGGAAGGACTTGGTGCTGTAATTCCCAACTATTAGCGTTAATCGAATATTATATGCTCCCGGATGCAAATCGAAGTGAATTAAAACGTTTATTTGGCTTTGGATGCTTGTTCTGTAGAATATATATGCATTTTAATTAGGATTATTGCATATAAATGCGGACATGGCCTTCATTTATTTCTTGAGCACGATGCACAAATATTTGAAAATAGTTTTTTTTTTTCTAGCAAGGGTATTTGCCGCTAGGTTTGCTAAACTCGATTGTTCTTATAATGATTTCGATAATGGGAACTACATTGAGTCTCATCACACACACCAATCATATATTTCTAATAGCAATGGCATCGATCACCTGACTAATCATAACTAATCATAATTAGTCGGATGACTTGATAACCTTGATTCCTTTGTGAGACTAATGTCTAGAGTTTAAGGACCAAAGATGCTCGTATTTGATCTTTTTCGGATCTATGATGACACACATGTGGCAACAATATGGCATCCTGATTTGTTTGTGTGTCTAATTATGCTTGGTAATTTATAAGAGTATAAATTTTGCATTTGTTTCCATTGGAAATTAGGTTCTTTTCAACCTTTCTAATTTTCCAATTTTGCGCATTTAATTTGTTACGGCTCCACCCCCGTCGCATCCTCCTCAACGAAGATGATGGTGGCACCTTGCTTTGTTGTTGCCGGGCGTGGTGATGCGTGGCGGCCAGTCCGGGCCGTTGGCAAAGCTTGGGCTCTCCGGGGCACCGTTAGATGCTTTGGCCCGCTCCACGTCAACCTACCCACGCTAGCCGTGCATTATAGTCATGGTAAGAACCCAAACGCCGTCCCGCTTTGCACATATTTTTGTAGGAAATAAGTATGGACAAAATTGCTCCTATGTTTTTGTTGCTCAATATTTGGTCTTCTTTGTTGAGAGTCCAAAGGAACCGAACAATGAAGTCTCGGGCACAAGCAATTTGCACCTTTGTCTTGCAACTATTGCTACTATAATATCAATGTAGAGAAGGCGCATTTCTCTAAACACCCTCATCTACCGGCCTAGAAATAATTGTATGATTACCTTTCATATGTACTATTAGCGAGACTTTGAACTTTTACTCTTGTTGGGTTTATAATAGTAACAAGAATAAAAGTGGTTAATTTGCACATGCTTGTCTAATGCATGACCAAGCTTCATGTAGTCACTAGCCCGATATGATTGCTTTTAGTGCGGTGACATGTCAATCTTAATTATTTCGCCTCTAGTTTCAATTGACACCGATTGTTTTGGGGCTTGCACTCATGAGCGTTTGCCTTTTGTTGTTTCTATTTTAAAAGTCTACTATTAATTTGATGTGCAAGTGTATGCTACTATCAATTTATTATGGAAAATTCACGATTTATATCGGTGATACTTTTTTTTTTTTGTGCCTCGGGATAAAGAGCTGCAGATACTCACAGCGGTGATTTGCTTACGAACATTGATTTCTCCGTCCACATGCTAATCTCATCCGGTCTTGGAGTTCAATAATATTCTCTCATATCACAAAGAGTCCGTGGACTTGCAAAATATACTTTTTGCAATGAGGTTACTGGGCAAGAAAGTTAAACATAGGACAAATCTAATACTTCCTAATGCTTGGCCGCATGCATTCAAGGTGTTTCCTACGCTATCCGCTCGGCGGTGTTTCCTCCGCTATCGTTACGTATTTCTCTATATCATTTGTGCACCCCGAGGACACTAGGAGCTAATGGGATTGTGGGAAGGCTCGTGCCATTGCCATCTTTGCGGACCAGGTATGAAGGCCGAGCTGCAAAGCATTACACGAAGAGGAACCAGCCGACAAGATGCCGATAAATTTCTTTAACTCGCCTTGAATGAGTCTCATTTTAGAAAGTTGAACATCTTTATACGTAGCCTTAATTTTGTTATACCCAATTACTCACCGATTTCCTTTCTCGTCTAAAAATTTACTATTTAACTTTGTGATTTTTTTAGTGAAATATGAATCGCTTTTAATTATAAACAATTGAAATATGAATCGCTTTTAATTATGCACAATTACTCCTTTTTTTTTTTTTGTTCTCATGCATCATTATCATTTGTTAGGAAATTAACTTGATTTGAATGCTACAAGTTGAGACGATTTTGATCAAGATTAATGCTTCCTCAATGGCCGGTGGAGATACAGGGAAAACTAGATTTTACTATTATACAAGATTATTCTTTATGTAAGAAACGATTTTTCATGGTTAAGGTTAAATTGCTCATAACGATTCGTGCCAATAGGTGCAACCTAATTTATTATTGCGCACCATCATATTCTATCATAGTACTTCATCGTCATGTTTCTTGTGCCATAAATGAAACTCATTTCAATCAAATAAAATAAGGCGTTTTACGCTCCAATCTCAAGAATTTTCTTCGCCGTGTATATCGGGCGATTGCGTGCACGCACGGATGGGACTGTGGTGATGTCAATCGGTGGCGGTGGAACCGCTGCTTGGGGTGGGGGGGGGCTCCGGCGGCGCGTGGGGGTGTGTGTTGTTTCGCCTGCCGCGAGGTACGGTCGGGTAGCGATTAATAATCACTACTACAGGTACTACTTAGCGCAGCCCTATATATATATATACATACATATACATATATATATATATATATACATATATATATATATATATATATATATATATATATATATATATATATATATATATATATATATATATATATACACACTAGTGCTAGGGGTGCGCTTTGCGCGCTGGTGGAAACAATGGACCGATTGGGTGTGTAATGGCATCGAGAGTGCGAGGCAGTCATAGTAGTTCTTGTTCTTGCATAACATGAACTTACTTGGTTTGTGATAAATTTTGGGTGCCACCAAAAGCATTGATATTATGCATACATAAAAAATACAAACCGTGATCGCTAAGGTCCGAAAACGCTAGAACACAACTATCATACTGAGAAGGGCTAAGTCAGGGTTTCACCTCAACACAACGGTGTTTAGGGCACACACCGCGGCGCATGATGATACAACATTTTGTTCTTGCATAACCTAAATCTAGCGAACCACAACAAGTGATAAAGTCATGCGGGCATGAAATCATTGCAACTCCAATTGGTAATGCCGGGATGGATACGACCAACTTGATACAAAAAATATAATACATTACAGGATACATTGATCTCGTAAGCAAACAATATACCATTGTTCATATTCATGGGGCATCCCTCACATGACAACTCGATGCAAAAAAAGTAATCTTGTTTAGGGAGCGTGTTAGGTAGTAGTCGTGAAGATGAAGCAAGTGTCGCTAGGCGAGCACGAGAATCAAGTCCTTGAAAAACAAATCTAGGGCCCAATTTTCTTACGTGCATAAAAAAGTAGACCATGAAGCATCCCACACCCACATAACCCGACTTGCGCAAGTTCACAAATGGAGACGAAACACTTCAAGGATTTTTTTTAGCTATCTCTTTACCATCGCATTGCACGAGCCATTTTTTTCAGTACCAAGCAACGGATCTACCTACATAGAACCAAATTAAAAGTATGTTATACATGGTAGAGAATGTAGGTTTGTCATAGCATATTACAATTCTCGAATTAGTATGTAAATAATTTTCATCTTAACATGCATGATGCATCACGGGGCGATGTAAAACAAGAAAGGCATGTATGCAACAATAGAATTAAATATATTTGTTTGTGTCTGGTGTGCCGTGAAACACAAGATTCAATTTTTGCAACCGCGAGAATGCGAGACAACACAAACACAAGCAAGCGGGGATCGGCTCACCAAAATTATCGATTAGGTTGGAAATAAATGGAATAAAAATGGTTTGACTACCTCTAGAGAAGACATGTAACTAACGCATGGATATGATATATATGTGAAAAGCTAATTCGCAAATATACACTAGGCAATGAGAGGTTTAACCATATGGCTTTTGCACATGTTTCGTGAATCTAATGCTTACAAATTGTTGTAAAGGAAAGCCACACGAGTAAAAAGCAGATGTCTTAAAATTGAGGACCTAGTTAATACGCAGTACCAAACACATAGTTTATCTATGCAACATGAATATTGTCGGTTCGACAAATTTCTATGTATGTAAATCATTATGTATGAAGTATAGCAAAATAAAGTTATAATAGTCATTGTGCTATTAAACCCACTTCTTGCCGCTATAGTTAACCTACCTTGCTACTATTCCATCTCAATAAACAATGCGAGATGACGACTTGCTTTGCTAGACTGTCCAAACACCTCCTTTGCCGCTATTGCTAACCTACCTTGCTAATACTTACCGTCCAACAAAAAAAAAAACTTGACAAGCAAAAGCCAAAACCGCCCATGTGAAAGGACTATAATTTTGTCACCGTTTGCAACTCTAAAATTAAGCCATTTTCATAAGCTTAGTGGTAAATTTACTAGTAGGTCGAATAAAACTAATTGGCATAAACATAACCAAATCCATCCAATGTAACTATTCCCCTTTGCAACAAACAAAAACTAACTTGAACCCAATTTACAATACCTAACCAGAGGAAGCAACCGAAAAATAACTCAACTAAACCAGAAATGCAGACAACAGGAAATACAATCTAATAACTAAAAGCTTCAGTTATATGTAGAACTGCCTTTGTAGAGGAACCATACCGGCAGGCACAAATGTAGGCCTAGCACGCTCCTCCACACCATAGATGTAGCACCCCAGTTCGAATTTTTGGGCTAGAAACAAGGGTAGCCCTCCATTGTCTCCTCCTCTTCCCTATATAAAGAGGCCCTTGCCTCTCTTTGTAAGATACCAATTCCATCACCCAACACTTCATTCAATAAATTCCATTCATTCATCCACTTGTGAATAAGAGGGAGTGAGTGAGGAAGAGTTAGAGAAGGAAGCGGCGTCGTCGGCTTCCCGCTACACTTCTACCTCTACGATCGTTCTACTATTTGGAGTGAGAATTATCGTTGTTTATCTTTTCGATATTAAGTTCTTGAGCAAGTTATCTTTCTTCATCATTGTTCTTGTTGGTTACGTCAGCTCGTCCTTGTGGCAGTACTTATGACACCCCCAAAATTTT